>CM032228.1:155407500-155790000 GCA_019009955.1 Riptortus pedestris | reverse complement strand
CATTACTTTCAATTCTTAATCAACAACTAACTCTTCCAGCAGAAGCCAACCCAAGTCGACCGGATCAAAACCCGGTCTGTCAGCTACCGACTGAGTTATCCCCTCACAACTTCCGCCACCGCATCTTGTCCAAATTCAACATTATATTGTTTAAACTATTGTGATATCAGTTAGTCTAAATATTAAAGCATAGGAATGTTTTAATTATTCACTTTTCTGGAGAAAACAAATAACTCTGATAAATTTTATATAACTACAACTTAATTTACATAAAGTTGACGGTGGGGAGGAGATTTATAAGCTGCACACTAACCCGAATAATACTTAGAACTATCGCATACTGCGAACAAAAATTATCATCATTTGACGGAATATGCCACTATGAAATAAAGTTTAATGAGCACTTATCAATCGGTTTATGCATAGTTTACACCATATAGCTCGGCCTAAAGTAATATTTTGCAGAAAAAGAATCAGGATACTAATTTTCGTAATTTTTACTCTCAATCACCCTTAAATTCTACTTAGTCTGAAAAAAATATTAATGTGGTCTAAGGACCAACCCAGTTTTCCTAAAATACAAATATTCCCGACAATTCAAATTTATTCAGTTTTAAATGCAACGTTTAGTTGTCGGTCGTTATAAAATTGATGACTTCTGCTATAGTGTTTAGCGTTTCTCGATTATACTTCGTTTTACAACTGTATATTACAAAAGATACTCTAAATAACAAAATAAACACCTTTTGTTATATGCATCTTTGCCGAAAACCCAATTGGAAGCGAAATATCACGATTTCTTAATTCAGGCTTCCTTTGTAACCTCCACTCCGGTTCCTTCCTAATAAAGTTAATATAGCTTATAATCAAAGAGACTATAATGCTAACCCACTTACAAAGATTCGTTGAGTTCGGTTTTGTCTTTTGTGTCCTCAAAATTAATCGCACCCCGGTGTAGTTTTACCGTACCCATATTTTGTTTATAATTCCGTATACGACAAAAGTGTATATAACAAAATAAACAACTTTTGTAGGGTGCATGTTTGCCGAAAACCTAATAGAAAGCGAGATATTGCAATTTTTCATTTCAGGCTTCCCTTATAATCTTCTAGTTCCTAGAAATTACAGTACAGCTTATAATCATGGGAGAGTTAATGCTAATTCACATACCGAGTTTTGTTCAGTTCGGTTCAGTCTTTTGTGCCTAAAAACATTTTTGCCTCCTGCTATAGTTTTTAGCGCATATCTTGTTTATACTTCGCTGTACGACAAAAGTGTATATAACCAAAGTCCGCCACGCAAGGGCCGTAAACTAAGCAGATTTCCCTCGGGAACTTCAACAATAGATAAATCTACATACTGGTAGAATATTCCACCGTGAATATTAAGTGAATAAATACAAATGATAATAAGAAACCTCTCGACGGGAAGCGTCTGAAATGTAAACAGGTCTGCCAACCTCACAACGGAAAGAAAAACAATTACTGAAATATATCAAAATATAACATTAAATTCATTGAAAACTATATACAATATCTAGTACTGTAATTTAGAATGAATCAGAATAATCTCAATCAATCAAATTTTAGGCGTCCAAGAAACGGGGGAGGGGTCACCATAACATATTTGCTTGTATAATAATGATCTCTTCAAAAGAATATATGGTATTAAAGCTTATAATGAGGTTTACTATTTTACAGAGTATTGTTTATGAAACATGAGTAGAAGGGTTTGCTGAAGGCTGAAAAATGCAAATATCACCTTTAATATTCAAGATAGAGAATAAATGCATATAACTATAATTATAGTATATTTAATGTTCAATAAGATTGGTTCTATATAATTTTTCGATCCAACATATAGTAACGGAGACATTTCGAATTTTCAAAATTCTCCCCCTCCCCTCCCCCGTCCGATTTCAGCCATTAACGAACTTGATCTTTCTTTTTACATAAAACGACTAAATATCGAATTTGGTAACGATAAAACAATACTACACACATATACACTAACAACAAGTTCTTCAACTCCTAGGTAGGATCGATGGACATTTGAAGAAAAATTTCGAAAATCGCGTCTTGAGTACGACCTCAATAGCTAATTTCCCTTGAGGGTAATTTGCAAAAAGTTACTCAAAATAATAAAATAAACATCTTTTGTCGTTTTCCGGAAACCTAATAGAAAGCGAACTATCGCATTTTTTCATTTCATTTTGTTTCTTCTAATAAGGTTTTTTCTTTCTTTTTTTTTGTTTCTTTGTAAAAGAACCTTTTTTAGACATGAATTTGAAGGAAATAATAAAAAAAGTATATCTTTTTGTTTAGTGAGAATTTGTTGGGAGCACAACAATAAGAAAGAAAAACTGAACCGTAAAATGAACGTTGTTTTTTAAAAATAAATTTTCTGCTTTCCAACACTTGTTAAAGTCTCGTAGTGTATGATTATATGGTTATAACAGACTATCTGTAAGGGGGTTTCTGGATAGACACTACAGTGTAAGGTAGACTGGAAGAAGTGGGGCAATCAATTGGCCAGCTAAATCGTCGAATCTAACCACCGTGGATTATCTTGTTTGGGGAAGAATGACGAATTATTTTATGAATTAGAGATAATGGATCGCGAACATTTATTAACTCGGATAATGAAATGATTGACCATTAAAGAGTAATTAAGGTTAGACGTTTCCACAACAGAAGAAATGAAGAGAACAGGAGGGATCTTAAGATTTCGCCTGTTTCTTCAAATTAGGTTTTTTTTTAAAAAAAAAACGTTTTTTAGAGATGAATTTGAAGAAAACCTAATTAGAAATAATAAAAAAGTCCGTCACGCAGGGGCTGCGTAAACTAAACAGATTTCCCACTTGCGTCCCATATTTGCATTTATCTCATGACGTAAAGTTCAATGGGAACAATATTTGTTATTTAGGCTTCAAATAAAGTGCTTCAAAATATAACAGCTTATTGTTGACATGACATGAGTAGGAGTGGGGGTTTACTGAAGGCCGTAAGCTAAAAAACGCAAATAGCTCCGTTAGAGAATAAAAGTAGAATGGAGGTTGTTTTTTTAAAAATAAATTTGCTGCTTTTCAACCCTTATTAAAGTCTCATAGAATATTATATAGTTAGAAAGCATATTGATTGAAGAAGTATTACTTAAAATTTAAAAGTTCTAAGTTCATTCAGAGGATTTTTAAATTAATTTTAATATTTTTATTTTCAAATTCCGTCAAAATTATTTGTAAAATCGAAATAACACATAAAAATAAACGGTTATAAAAAAAAAGTTTTATGCGCTTTAAGATGACATAGCCAAAAAACATCCAAAAGCAATAATTTACCAGCTGCAACTGAATTTATGCAATAAAACATAAGTACATTTTCTCCAATACTGCTAAAATTTGGAACATACATCATATGGTAAATTTTGTTCCTTTTGAAGAGTAGAAACACCTGTAGATGTAGGAGTTTGTCTATCTACTTAACAAGCACCCTGTATATGTATATGTATATATATATATATATATATATATATATATATATATATATATATATATATCCCTATCCACTGTTTGATACACCATGAATAATCATGGATAGCATTCATTATAATTAAATTCAAGTACATTTAATGTACATATTTCCTGTCAAAAAACCAATCCGAGCATAACATTATATGCATAATAGTAAATGCCCGTAGATAAAAAATACATTTCACATGAAATAAGTTAATACAATTAACCGTGTTCGCCCACGGACAACTCCCGCTCCCGCTTGAGTTTTATCAATATTACATTACTTAAATACCTATATTTCGTATTGGAAAGAATTGTTGAGTATTTCAATATTTCTACACAAATTACTTGTTTCATACATGGTTACTGAAAAAATGTATAAAACAAAATTTACTCTAAATATCAAAGTAAAGAACTTTTGTTATGTGCACGTTTGCCTTAAATCAAATAGAACATGTATTATCGCGTATATTTCAGGCTTCCCTTATAACCCCACTCCCGTAACAATCTGAAATTTTAATATAGCTTATAATCATGGAAGAATTAATGTTAATTTACATATCGAGTTTTGTTAAACTCCGTTCAATCGTTAGTCCCCAATAAAATTGTTGGTTCCCGCTTTAGTTTTTAGTGTATATCTCGTTTATACTTTATTATATGACAAAAGTGAATATAACAAAAGTTACACTAAATTACAAAATAAACAGCTTTTGTCAAGAGCATATTTGCATAAAAACCAATAGGAAACGAAATATTGCTATTTTTAATTTCAGGCCTCCCTTACAACTCCCACTCCTGCCCGTCACTAGAAATGTTGATACGGCTTATTATAATAAAGGCGTTAGTACTAATTCACATACCGAGTTTTATATAGTTCGGTTGAGTCTTTTGTGCCAAATAAAATTGTTCACTTCCGCTGTAGGTTTTAGCGTAGATCTCGTTTATAATTAGATAAACGAAAAAAGTGTATATAACAAACGTTACTCTAAATAACAAAATAAACAACTTTCGTTTTATGCATATTTGACGAAAAACTAATAAGAAACGAAATATCACTATTTTTAATTTCAGACCTCCCTTATAACCTCCCCCCCCCCCTCCTGTTCGTCTGAGAGAATATTAATATAGCCTAAAGTCTAAGTTGGGTAAGTAGTAATATACATACCAAGTTTCATAAAATTCCGTTCAGCCGTTTATGCGTGAAAAGTGACAGACAAACAAATACGAGAGAAACAAAATGCAGTTATGCTGTCTATGATATGTGAAACGAAAAAGTATCGTGAAAGTTTGAGAGAAAAAATCAATGTACAGACAAAGGTTACAATTATATATATATATATATATATATATATATATATATATATATATATATATATTTGTTTTATACATTTTTTTCGTATAACAATGAGCTATACGCTAAAAACAATAGTGGGAGTCAATAATTTTATATGGCACAAAAGACTCGACCAAACTAAACGAAACTCTGTATGTGATTTGATATTAACACCTCCTCGATTATGTTATATTAAAAGTTTGAGGTAGGAACAGGAGTGGGGATTATGAGGGAGGTATGAAATATAAAATCGCGTTATTTCGTAATTATATGTTTCGTTCTTATGTTTTGTTATTTAAAGTAACTCTTGTTATATACACTTTTGCCGTATAACGAAGTTATAAGACACGAAAGACGAAATAGAAATCAATGAAACTCTGTATTTTTTACTATAAGCTATATTAATATTTTTAGGAATGAACAGGAGTGGGGGTTGTTAAGTAGGCATGAAATGAAAAATTGTCATATTTTGTTTCCTATTGTTTTTTTGGCGAACCTGCAAATGACAAAAAATGTTTAATTTGATATTTAGAGTAACTTTTGTTATATAGATCTTTATGTAATTTATAAAGCAAGTAACTTCCATAGACGTTTTGTTGCACTCATCAATACGTATCCATGTATGAATTTATTCAACTTAGTACCTAGATGGATTAATACACTTTTATTAAACTTAACAGCCATTATTATCAGGTTGAATGAAGACCAAAGTATATGGTCATGCCCCACCCCCCTCTTTCCCAAACATTAATTAATCAGAAATGTCAGTTTCTCCTTAAATGTATTTAATACTTTATTTAATTAAAATAGAAAAATTAATTCAACAAACACTTTTGCATTATGAAGAAAATGTAATAAGAATTATTAACATAATTTAATGTAAACTGAACTGATATCTTAAAAAAGTGGGATGTTTGTTGGCAACAGTGAGTGAGGGAGGGGATGTGGGAGTCTTCCTTTCTGTCCTCTCACTGCTAACCTTATATTTCAGTAAGTTGCTTAAGCTATTAGCATTTCCTGATGATTAAGATTACTTCATTATTCTAAGTGAATGATCGCTGGAGAGGTACACCCAGTTATTTCTGGAATTTATTAACTCTGCACCGTTAATGTAAGTTATACTTCACTGAACATGCTATGTACCATTAAGAATATACAGTTCACTTTCCAAACATACAAAAGAGTATTTTTAATAGCGGTTATTACGTATATAAAACAGTTGCCATCCAAGTGGTGCTTTGGAACACCTTTGAGGAAATGAACGTTTATTCATAGATTGTTCGGAATGTAGAATTCTTCCTATGATTACGAATAGTATGGTTATGTTATATGTAAAAAAGATATATGCACTGGAAACGGGCAATATAAAAATATTGTGTATTTTGTAGAATTAAGTACATAACAAATACTTTTATTATTAGCATATCCCCAGCACGCCGGACTCGGGTGTAAATCGTAAGCATTGAGACGGGAAAATGTAAAAATATTGTACAAAGTAAATTTTATGAAAAAAAAAAAAATCATTCAACCTCAAATGATTTTCCGGACGAAGCCGGGTACCTTAGCTAATATATATATTATTTTGAACGGACCTCATTTTCGTCATATAGTAGGTAGGATCTATGGACATTTAAAGAAATGTTTCGAAAATCACGTTATGAGATTGGTTTTTGTGTCTGATTTATGCAAAGATAAATATTTTTCTTTGCAGCCCTAGAAGTGCCTGGTTTAACTTATTGCAATTACCGGGGCTATCTATAAGCAGTAATATCAAGAATATAAATATGACCCTAAAATATTCTAAATTCGTAGTATCTATATATATGTAATATTGTAACCTCTGTCTGTACATTGATTTTTTTCTCGAAATTCACGATACGTTTTCGGTTCACATGTCATTGACACCAAAACTACATTTTGTTTCTTTGGTGTGTGTTTGTTTGTTTGTTACCTTTTCACGCATAAACGGCTGAACCGAATTTTATGAAACTTGGTATATATACGAGTATTACTACTTACCCAACTTAGACTTAAGCCTATATTAATATTCTCTGAGACGAACATGAGTGGGCGTTATAAGGGAGGTCTGAAATTAATAATAGCGATATTTCGTTTCCTATTAGTTTTTCGTCAAATGATCACATAACAAAAGTTGTTTATTTTGAGTAAATTTTGTTATATACACTTTTTTCGTATACGAGATATACGCTGAAACCTATAGCGGAAGTGAAAAAATTTATTTGGCGCAAAAGACTCAACCCAACTAAATACATTAGCGGGAGCCAACAATTTTATTGGGCACTAACGATTGAACCGAACTTAACAAAACTCGGAATGTTAATTAGCATTAATTCTTCCATGATTATAAGCTAAATTAAAATTTTTAGATTCAAACGGGAGTGGGGGTTATAAGGGACGCCTGAAATAAAAATTCGCGATATTTCATTGTCCATTTGTTTTTCGACAAACGTGCACATAACAAAAGTTGTTTACTTTGTTATTTAGAGTAACTTTTGTTTTATACATTTTTTCGGGAACAATGTATGAAGCAAGTAATTTGAGTAGAAATATTGATATGCTCAACAATTCTTTCCAATATGAACTACCAGGTACCTCACCTGGAAAAATTAATTCAAATCTATGTTAATATTTTGTCCTTAATAATTCAAATCTATGCATAATGCACAGGAGGCGGGAAATATGACAATATGGAGGACAGTGAAGTCTTACATAAAAAATTTATTTTATTATTAACAAATCCACAGCAACGACGGGTATAGACCCTAAACACTGGGACGGCTAAATGTCAAAATATTGTGCAAAGTAAAGCCATGCCAAAAAAATACCATCACCATTCAGCCTCAAATGAATTCCCGGGCGAAGCCGGGTATCTGAGCTAGTATTAACTATAAATAAACCTGAATGCCTGGAGCATTAATATAACTAGAACTAATTACATCGGGTATGAGCAAATACGCGAACCTCTATATATATCCACATCAAATTCCTATCGTAACTAATTCAGCACTTTAGAGGCAATACGTCTAGAGAAGGGCAGTTATCTGCTCTAGTCAGATGTGTCTGCAAAAGACTCTCAAAACTGGAGTGCGGACCGAAATCCAAATGAATTCATAATATTCGGGAGTATAGGTAGTATTTGACTGGGCATATTTCTGGTTGAACTAATTTCGAATCCCTTTTGTGAAATGCTGTTTTCTTAAGATGAACCATAATGAACCATATATCAATTGAAGAGGTACTGGAATTAATATGAATCAAACATTGAAAGGGAACATGGCGATAAAACTTGATGACCACATAAATTTCTCCAAAACTTTGGCATTTGATTTTGGTTCTTCATTATTGTGCTAAGCGATTCGTTTAATTTTTGTCTATCGTGTGACAAATATTTTACCATAATGAGTGTTTTAAGTTTATAAGGTCCCACTTGGCCAAATCCTCCACCATTTAATTACTTGTTTAAACTTTATTTGTATTTGAGCTTTTAACGGGTAGAACACACAGCTTCAGTACAACAAGCCAAGCATCTTTCCAGGTTTGATACAATTTTAGACAAATTCAGATTCATGCCACCTTAGATGCAATAAATGCAGAAGATTAAACTTTGATAACAGATATAAAGTACCAGTATAAAGATTTATTCTGTTTGATTTAAAGAAGGAAAACACGTATCTTCGATGGTGTATTTTCTTTGAATTGAATGTTTTCTGTTTACTTGGATGATCACAAATTGCGATTGAAGCTTGGGACGTCTGCTCAGACCATATCTGACTGACCTGCTATCAGTTGAATAGGACAAAACGATCCGGGCAGGACTTGTCGTAGGCTAGTGCCATCTGAATAGGTTGAATGAGAGGAGAGAGAGAGAGAGAGAGAGAGGGGGGAGGGAGGGGCAAGAGGGAGAGAGCGGACAGGGGGGGGGGGGGTGAAGAGAGTTAGGAGAGTGTGGAGAGAGTGAGAGTAAGTGAGAGAGAAAGGGGTAGAATGGGAATGAGTAAGTAGCCCCACCCTGCTGGGGAGGGGATGGAATGGAAGAGAGGGAGAGAGAGGGGGAAAGCCGGAGTGTGGGAGAGAGAGCGTGAGTAGGTGGGAGTTAGAGAGGAATGGAGGGAGAGCGAGGGAGAAATGGGCAAATCAATAGAAGGCACGTCACAGGGCGGGTTTACGTCACTATGCCGCTCCTCCCGCTCACCCTCTCTTATTCATAACCGTCTCCACACATCACTTGTTACACCTTCTTTCTGTCGTCTGTCTGTCTGTCCGCTCGTTTCAACTCACTGTTTCTTCTGAGTCATTTTATGTATGAACTACTTTTAAAGTTTCTCACCTAGAAGGGGAAATTTTGTTGAGTCGCTGGCAGAACAAGCAGATAATGAAAAAAAAGAGAAAAAAAGTAAGCCATAAAAACTCAAATCAATTATATCTATTATTCTGTGAAACGTCAAAATTAAGTAATAAAAAAGGACAACAGGCTCGTTTTTTTAAACTCTGGAAATGAATATTCAATCTTTTTATTGAATTTAAGAGAAAAATATATAAGCAATAAATCTTTACCCATTTTCTTAGAGTGTAATTTATTGAAATAATCGGCCTCATCTACCTAATTAGAAAAGTCCTTATTATTTTTAAATTCAATGTTTACTTAGACTTTTTAGCTAATAACATGTCAAACTCCCTTTGTAAAATATGTGCATTTCCTACTGGCGAATAACTGTTTAAGCCATTTAAACAGATAATGGGATATAAAACGGAAATAAATAAAAGGTCAAAAAATGGTTGTGTTATAACTCTCATAAAAAATTCGTCACACTGAGGCTGCGTAAAATAAGCACATTATCTACGTGGCGTTATGATGCACTCCTAATATTATCTCACCATATATTCTAGATCTCATACCCATTTTCCAGTGAAGAAATGAACTCTTTATTGATGACGTCATCACACAACGTATTTTTATTGTATCTTATTTATTAAAGATCCCTTGAAAAGAATGTTTGGAAGTTAAGCTTGGAATAAGACGTCATGGTAGAATCGCTTGTTGTTCAATTGCGGTGACAAAAGTTAGGGCTTACAGAAAGAAAAAAAATTTAAAAATCTCGTCTCGGTAAAATTTCAAGAGAGCGACAAAATGTATAGAACAACAATTATATAAAATACAATTTGCAGCAAGATTGGTTACCACGTTACAAGATTTCGATTCAGTGGTATCGAACCTACCGATTTTTCGGTATTTCTACTGAAATGGACTCTGTACTACCGAAATACCGAAATGGAATGATTTTTCCACGATTTCAGAAAATACATGGAAATCCTCATGATTTTTCTACCGATTTCACAATTTTGTGTAGGCAACCCTTTTCATTTATGTTTAATGTTACAGGGAATCACCTTACAGCAAGTATGAATGAGCAGAGTTATTGCGGATTGATACAGAGTGGCGCAATCTAAGAAATTGTGATCAAATGAAAACATTTTCTGATGACGTAGAACTATTTTGGGATGAAGTAAGTTTGCTAAAACGTGGCGATGAGACTCAAATGTTTCCTTGTTAACTACTTTTATGTTTAATATTTCATCACTCCCCCATTCATCTGCCAATGTTGAGCGCATATTTCCTCAAATTAATATTATAAAAACAAAACAGAGAAATAAGCTGTCTACTGAGTCAATCACTAGCCTACTCATTCAGAACGACTTTTTATGGATGCTAATTGTTATGACTTAGAAACTAATTTAAAAATGACTGCAGCTATGGCCAAAGGATATTGGTACGATCCGAAACATTATGAAAAATAATTTAATTTGTTAGATATCCGTTTTTGGTGTGCAACTTGTTTAACTTTCAAAATCTCTAAATTTCCAGTTTTTGTCTTTCTTTAACTTGACGCTGGCAAATTAATAATTGCCATAATCTATATATATATAAAATTGTAACCTCTGTCTGTACATTGATTTTTTTCGCGAAATTTCACGATAACTTTTCGTTTCATATGTCCTAAACACCATAACTGCAATTTGTTTCTTTGGTGTCTGTTTGTTTGTTTATTTGTTTGTTTGTTTGTTACCTTTTCACGCATAAACGGCTGAACCGAATTTTATGAAACTTGGTATGTATATTATTACTAACCCAACTTTTTAGGCTATATTAAAATTCTCTGAGATGAACAGGAGTGGGGGTTATAAGGGAGGCCTGAAATTAAAAATAGCGATATTTCGTTTCCTATTGGTTTTTCGTCAAATATGAACATAACAAAAGTTGTTTATTTTGTTATTTAGAGTAACTTTTGTTATATGCACTTTTGCCGTATACGGAAGTATAAATGAGTTATACGCTAAAAACTATAGCGGGAGTCCACAATTTTATTTGGCACAAAAGACTCAACCGAACTAAACCAAACTCGGTATGTGAATTAGTTATAACGCCTTCCTTATAATAAGCCATACTAACATTTCTAGGGACGGGCAGGAGTGGGAGTTATAAGGGAGGCCTGAAATTAAAAATAGCGATATTTCGTTTCCTATTGGTTTTTCGTCAAATATGAACATAACAAAAGTTGTTTATTTTGTTATTTAGAGTAACTTTTGTTATATGCACTTTTGCCGTATACGGAAGTATAAATGAGTTATACGCTAAAAACTATAGCGGGAGTCCACAATTTTATTTGGCACAAAAGACTCAACCGAACTAAACCAAACTCGGTATGTGAATTAGTTATAACGCCTTCCTTATAATAAGCCATACTAACATTTCTAGGGACGGGCAGGAGTGGGAGTTATAAGGGAGGCCTGAAATTAAAAATAGCGATATTTCGTTTCCTATTGCTTTTTCAGCAAACATGCCCATAACAAAAGTTTTTTATTTTGTTATTTATATTAACTTTTGTTATATGCACTTTTGCCGTATACGGAAGCATAAATGAGTTATACGCTATAAACTAAAGCGGGAGTCCTCAATTTTATTTGGCACTAAAGACTCAACCGAATTAAACCAAACTCGGTATGTGAGTTAGTACTAACGCCTTCATTATAATAAGCTATACTAACATTTCTAAGGACGGGCAGGAGTGGGGGTTATAAGGGAAGTCTGGACTTAAAAATAGGGATATTTCGTTTCCTATTGGTTTTTCGGCAAATATGAATATAACAAAGGTTGTTTATTTTGTAATTTAGAGTAACGTTTGTGATATTCATTTTGGTCTTTTAACAAAGTATAAACGAGATATACACTATAAACTAAAGCGGGAGTCAACTATTTTATTGGGCGCTAACGATTGGACCGAACTTAACAAAACTCGGTATGTCAATTCGCATTAATTCTTCCATGATTATAAGCTATATTAAAATTTTTATGTTAGAACGGGAGTGGGGGTTATAAGGGAGGCCTGAAATAAAAATTCGCGATATTTCATTGTCTATTTATTTTTCGAGAAACATGCAAATAACAAAAGTTCTTTACTTTGTTATTTACATTAACTTTTGTTTTATAAATTTATCCAGGAACAATGTGTGGAGCAAGTAATTTGCGTAGAAATATTGATATGCACAAAAATTCATTCCATTTTGAACTATGAGGTACTTAATCTGGAAAAATTAATTCAATTTTACGTTAATATTTTGTCCTTAAAATTGAAATTTATGCATAATGCACAGGAGACGGGAAATATGACAATATGGATGTCATATTTCCCGTCTCCTGTGCATTATGCATAAATTTCAATTTTAAGGACAAAATATTAACGTAAAATTGAATTAATTTTTCCAGATTAAGTACCTCATAGTTCAAAATGGAATGAATTTTTGTGCATATCAATATTTCTACGCAAATTACTTGCTCCACACATTGTTCCTGGATAAATTTATATGGAAATATGACAATATGGAAGACAGTGAAGTCTTACATAAAAAATTAATTTAATTATTAACAAATGCCAACAACGGGTATAAACCCTGAACACTGGGACGGGTAAATGTCAAATTAGTGTGCAAAGTAAAGCCTTGCCAAAAAAATACTATCACCATTCAGCCTCAAATGAATTCCCGGGCGAAGCCGGGTATCTGAGCTAGTATGATATATTAATATAATAAGTGTGTTAGATGTAAGTTAGTAGGTACGCTGATTTTTAAGTTATTATATTTTTATGTTAAACCTCATATTTTTATTTCGTAAGTTGATTTTTATGTTATTATAATTTAATAATAAGTGGAGTTTTGTTAAATTTGTTAAATAAACGAATTCGATTGAAAATTGTATTTTTTTGTCATATACCGATTTTAGGTACAAATGTACCGATTTTAGTTGGCAGCTCTACCGATTTCGCTCATTGACGTTCGAGACCACTGTTTTGATTTCAACTCATGACAACGGGGATATTTGAATTTCTCCCTCCCTAGACCAATGTCGTCCGTTAAGCAACATGTCCGTTATTTTTACATGAAAGGCTCCAGGTTATATCGAGTTTAGTAACGATCAAAGAAAAATTGAGACCACTAGACATTTAACAGGCAAGTGTATATATATATATATATATATATAAATATATATATATATATATATATATATATATATATATAAAACTTTGAACGGGCTTCATTTTCGTCTAGTCCTAGGTCAATGGACGAATGAGGAAATTATTCAAAAATCGCCTCATGAGTACAACCTCAATAGCTGATTTACTAACAGGGGGAAAAAGTACACACATAGTTATTTATTCTAAAGAGAATAAAAAGTATAAATACCTTGTTAGACCTGAGGGTGACCTTGCCACCGCAGCGTGCACAACATCTGATGCTGCAGTAGTTGCAAACATGACCGACCCCGTCCGCAAACTTGGTCTTGAGACAGATATGACAGGTGGCTTCCAGTTCAATCCCAAGCTTCTTCTGGTTTTCGATCGTCTGCCGGATTGTCTCTTCCAGCACTTCCACCTCATCTTTCTTTCGCCTGTACAACAATAAACCAACAATCTATTAAACAACATAACAAAATATACAAACGAACATAAGGGCAATAAAATTACATATCAAGCAGTGGGTTGGTTCCACCAGGGTTTATAATAACTATTGGTAGTCCATCGTTACTGGCAGATAGTCCGAGTATACGTGGCAAATACTTTGATGGGAGGCCATTATTTTTAAGTCTATTGAAAGTTATTGCTTTTTTAAAGCGCTTGCCAGCAATGATGGATGTATTCTACCAATAGATCTGAAAAGAGTTTAATAAAATATTGTTGCGAAAATTAAATAGATGAATAATCCTTCAGAGAGAGGGAGAGAGAGTCGCGTATTTGGAAAGTGTGACGTAGATCAAAGCAGCCGAAAGAATGTTCTAGGTCCGACCAGTACCTTCCAGCCAGACCTCGAATAGTCTAGACAATTCCCCTTTGATGTATGCCGCCTCCCTATATAAAGAAGGGCTAGCCGTGAGCAGTCAGTTTTATTGTCACCTGTCTTGATGTTCACATCAGTGCTTCAGTGCGACTTAGTGCAGTGCGGTAAAGTGTTTTTAAAAGAAGAAAAGTGTTGTGCCGTGACTGTAAGTAACAGTTTAGTGCCGTGTTTAAGACAGTGCAGTGCCGCGAAGTAAAGGACAGTGCAGTGCCGCGAAGTAAAGGACAGTGCAGTGCCGTCTTTCTGTGAATTTCAGTGAATTATTGGACTGTGACTCATTGAAGAACAGTAACGCTATCAGTGTATACTGTGAGTAGTAACTAAGAATAATCACCAAGTTTATTGCGCATTATCCAAATAAATTTTGCAGTGATAAAAACTGTGAAACTTGCGAGTATTTAATTTTGCAATCCAAAAGAACTCTTATTAAAAACGTTTATTACTGATTTTGGTAATACAAAAACGTAACAATATATTTAGGTTTTATCAAAAAGTAATTTAGTTATTCAAAGCTTAGAAATATTGCCTCTTTTTGCAATTTTAATGCTTAAAAATGGAAAGGACCCTATAATAGAATTTTGAACTTGTGGTTTGACTTTGTGCCAGGAGCAGATCCAACTAAGTGTAAGTGGGGTTCAAGAGCCAATTAAGAACAAGACAAGAATCTGTACCGTAAACATTAAAAACTTGCAAGGATATATATATATATATATATATATATATATATATATATATATATATATATATATATATATTAAAATTAACAATGTTGACAACATGAGCTCTGAGGATTTCTCAACAAGGAATGCAAATTTAGTTTCTCCCAAGACTCAATATTGCTAATTTAAAATTGGACCATGGAACATTTTCATCATTGCACAGACCACATTTCAAGGGCAACAAACATCAGACCTACATATCAATTTAGACACATGATAAAGTTTTAATAATTAAGAATACATATGGAAAACCTTATAAATATTGTGTTGGGTAGTTAATTAATATTTAAAATAAAGTTTATATGAATACAACAATATTTTAAACGCTAGCATTTTTAATAAAAGTTTAACTGACTGCTGAACACAACAATATGTTTTATGTCAAATTTAATAATTATTATGTTCTCCTTATGTATACTTAATTATTATCATTTTAACATGCTTGGCTAAGTTGGTATAGAGATCTGATGTTTGTTATACACCTGAAAAGCCCCCAAAGAGTTATTCTATGGGCCTTTCCCATTAAAAAAGACATGTGCGTTTCATTTTAACATATTAGAATTATTATCTTGAGCATTTGGGAAAGTAGTTAAATCTATCTTTGGTAACGTACATTTCTAGCTTGATATTTTTTAGAGTTCTTAACGGCTTTAAATTCGATTTTATTCTACCAGCCTGTCTTAGAACTAACGTTATCATCAAAAGCATTAAATTTGTTTCCAATTTCCAAATAATATTTTGTAAAACGATTTTTTTTGGGGAGCATGAAAATAAAAAATCGACTATCTCTTACTATCGCCTAAACTCGGAACTGCATACAGTACTTAGAGAATACGAAAACGTTCATGGCGCAAGAGCAGATTAAACTAAGCAGATTTCGAACGAGCTGAAATGACATGCTAATGGTATCAACTCACCATCAATTTATTATTCCTCAAATAATAAGATATCATTTAAAAAAAAAAAATTGTCCTTCTTTCCCCTAAGCTATGAAAAGCATAAACCAACTCGTTTATATTCACATTCATCTGAAGAAGAGACATCATATTAAAAAAGACATTACTAGCTAACATTTGGGATATTTGTGATAGATTTATCTTAAACATTTTATAAATACTAAATTGCTCAAATGTTGCTTCTGGTTGCCGTTGTGGTAGAATTCTCAATTAAGTGGAAACGTAAATTATGTTCAGTAACATTTGTAGCACAATTGAAGTTTCATAGTTCTCATTAGGCAATTACTAAAGAAGCCTTACCTCAAAATCCGTAAACCCATAAAAATTGATAGTAATGAATTGTACGTCCTGATTTTTTTAGCTTAGTTTTCCCCTGGTATGACAAACTAGTGAGCTTATCCAAATAAATACAAATCTAATGAATAGAAGTGGGGGTACATAGAAAGCTGAAAACAATTAAATACGAAAAACTCGCTTAACCTTTTTAGCCCCTACGAAAACGGGTACCTGTCTTAAGATAACCGGAGTAATTTGACGAGTTTACAAGGTTTTGGAAAAAATCTCATCTTAAGATGTAGTTTTTATTCAAAAAGAAAAACGAAATTCATACAATTTTCTGGTACTAACTGAAACTGAATTACTAAGCCGATGGTTCAAACACTGACTTCTAAGAAAAACTAACGACACTTTCAGAAAGGCTCAAAGAAAGACTTAAGTCTCACCGTGCCGACACATGACGTTACACGAAAGCTATCTGATAGCTATAATAAATCGATTAAAATTACGTTCCCAAGAATCTATCCCGGGTCGAGCTTCTGGAGCATATCGCTCTAGTGTATACAGTATTCCGTACAAGAGAAAACCACAAAGTTAGAATTTAGAACCACAAATAGTTCTAACAAATGATTATTTTTTTTAAATTTCGATGCAATGAATTTGAACCATTTAAACATTTTATTAAGTTATTTTGAAATACAGAACTCTTTTAAAGCATATAATAGTAGGCGCCAGAGCTTGCTCAACGATATATCGTCGTTGGCACATTTCGCAAGTGAAGCTGACAATGATGTATCGTCATTGAGCACTTAAAGGGTTAATATTTGTAACCGAAAAGGTATTGAACGACAATTTGTTTCTATAATGTTTTTCGAGCAGACTCATAATGACGGAGGTATTTTGAATATTAATTATTTACGTAGTGTGTTTAATGGATTTCATTTTTTACATCTCTAATACAGAATCGATGGACGTTTAAAAAAATTGCGCCATGAGTACAACCTCAATAGCTGATTTTCCCTAAGAGAAATATGAAAAAAAAACCGTTATGCAGAGATGAAATCCATGCACCAACAATTTTCCACGAGTTGAACACGCTACTGATCTGTCACTATCTCCAATGCTCCTGTAGTGAGGAGCCTATGTAAACAGGAGTTAACATTTTAAATGCTATTATTATATCAATTGCTACAATTGGAAATCGCATAAGAAGGGATGCGGGGTAACTGCTGAATGAAAAAAGGCCAAAATACATATAACAGGGTTAATAAGTAAGTAAATAGCACAACATCGAGCACCTTCTGCTTCGAAATCGGTTAAAATAGGAAAAACTATAACGGACAAAATAGGAAGAACTGCCACGAACAAATAATTATGGTTTTGTTTTAGAAGCCTTAATCATCTATTGAGATTGAATTTATGATGTGATTTTCGAAAAACTTCCTCAAATACCCATCGATCCTACCCAAGAGATGACGTGAAACAGAGTCTGCTTAAAACTATATTTGCGCATTTCAACGTTTTTTTGTAAAGATAAAGATCAAGTTCGTTAATAGCTAAAATCGGACCAGTGAAAAATTGTATAGGGCCAATCTTATTGCAAATTTATTGTTCTATAAATGTAGTTATGTAAAGTTATTCTCTAACTTAAATATTAACCGATTTTTTTTTAATTTTCAGGCTTCAGTAACCCTCCCCCCCTCTTCTTAGTCATCGCACTTCAACTTTAACTTAAGTGAATATATCATGAACGTATTTTTCTCTGCTTAAATAACAAATATTGTTTTCAACATAACTTTATTAGATGAGCAAATATGTTGTTTGATGACGTCACCAATATAAATTTTAATTCTTGACTCCAGAATGTTTATTTGATCCATAACATATTCGATATTTAACCGTTTCATTCAGCACTAATGGTCAGATCTATTAATGGCTGAAATCAAACCAGGAATGGACGGAGGGGGGCTATAATATTCATATAACTTCCGTTATTATGATTCGAATCGAAAAATGTTGTAGAACCAATCTTCTTAAAATACTGATGGTCTATACATTTTTTAGTAACTCAAATATTAAGCAAGTTATTCTACTTCTTCAGTCATCTTGTTTTCAGCCTTCAGTAAATCCTCACGTCCACTCTTCGGATTTTTTCTTAATAGAAATAGAGATTATATTGGGTGATAAGAATACCAATTTGTAGTACCAGCATACACGTATGTGATGTCTGCTAAGTTTATGCAGCCCTGCGAGACGTCATGGAATATCGATTTCTTTGTTAAAACCGTGATTGAACCATAATTCATTATTCGTGGTCTAGTGAACTACCATCTTTCATGGATCTTACACTTTTTATTTTTAGACCCTCTTGAGAGCATCTCCTATGCCCCTGAATACTTCTATGCTTCTCCTATATGCGAGTAACACTTAAGCAGTGGCAGAAAGTACATGGAACAGATAGGGTGCATTCTAAAATTTTCAATGGAAGCAAGTTGTTTTAATTTAAATTAACCTCAGCTATAAAAATCCCGACTCGGAGGAGCTTTGTAAGCTCAGACGAGTGTAAGTTTCTCATGTACTGGAATGATACCACGGGCGATCTTATCTCCCTGCCTATTCTCTTTGTTTCAGGTACTAAGAAACTAATGTAAGCAGGAATCGAAAAATAAGCTGGACGTGAGATGATGTCACTAAAGTGAAAATTGGATGAGTAGATGCGAGAATTTGCTGAAGAATGAAGCAATTAAATATTGAATCTGGCAACAATCAAACCAAAATTGCAACCTTTAGAACGTTAATATATATATCCTACAAAGGATCGAAATTTTTAAAGAGTATTTCATTAGTTTACACCATCAAGGTCAATAAACACTATAGACTATAAAATACGCACTACTATAATGCTTCGTTATAGAAAATGAATATAACACATTTAGTAATGTAATATTTTTGGATCTATAATAATGGAGGCATTCATTCATTTGGATTTTGCTCCTTCGCCCATAAATGGAATCTATCACTGTACTAATAACAAAACAAATGACTGTGGTACCTATCAAATATGAATTGTGGAATCTACAGCAGAAAACGTTCACTGATGGCGCCAGATAGAATATTTGACAATGAATTTAACGTATTAAGAGTCCTTCGAAAACAATATTGTATGAAAATGTGAAATTGTTGATAAATACCGTATCTCTTACTTACCTGGTTAACTGTCCCGTACTGGGAAACGTGTGTGTGTGTGTGTGTGTGCGTGATTTTATTATTTGCAGTTTTACCCAACATTTTTGTATTTCCATTGCTTTACAAAAATGGAATAGTTAGGTTTGTAAAACATGTTATTAATGTTACTATGTTTAATTGGTTAAAACATGCTATTAACCGAAGCTCTGCCTATGATGATGACTCGATTGTAAGATATTTCATTCATATTGTATCACTCATTTGTTTTCAATAGAAACGCCATTCACGAAAATCTTAAAATTCGTTAATTATTTCATTTACAGTTTATGGTAATTCATTCATTTTCTCTCACAAAGAACCTAAAATAAACAATGCTAATATGTAAGCTGTACATTAATAGGGGACGCATTCCGTGAAATACTCATACATTTTGAAAATCCAAAGAATAACTAACTGTGCCCTACCTCATTATTTGATACACAAAATATGTACTAAACAATACACCGTAATAAATCAAATTTTCCGTAGGATTGAATTTAAATTTAGATAAAATACTTTATAATAAAAAAACTACGATTTTTCTCGATCTCTGAACTTCCACTCCACTTTGGCCATGAAAATGATATTTAATCGTACTTAAGTAACTGACTAATATGCGCTACAGTGCCTGGCTTGAGGGAGTTGGCCTCTCACACAACCTTTAACAATTCCGAGTTTCGCAGCACGGCTTGTCCACATACCATTTCAAGTAATCGAGCACCCACTTCTTGCCCCAGTCCCAACTTCTTAGTCCACCTGGTGTATCACAAAAGTGTTTTCTTTTAGTGTGCCTAATTAGCACAAGCGAGCCCTCTTAATAACCCAGGTGGCAACTACATGGCTCGCCATAATACTTCATTAGCTTAAGGTTACTACTTAAACAACATCCTCGCTGTTCCAAACACTTTTGGAGAGCTGTTCTGTCCATGACCAGGAGAGGTATTTGGATTTCCTCGATGAGAATTCACTTTACACTGTTATATGTTTGACTTACCATAGTCGTTGGTGGTTGCACGTGCAAACTCTTCCAGTGCCCCAGCAATTGCGGCAATATTTCTATCCGTGACCAACTCAGTATATATCATGAGTTGTGTGAGCTTGATAAACCTTACTAGGTACTGTTTAGTTCAGATGACTTGGATCTCCTTATCTTAAGTCAGAGGTAACCGGAAAACCACCAGAAGTATTCACTGGTAATGTGACAAGCCAACGAGGTATTACAAGTGACTGTAATGGCTCAGTAATTTTGGTCTGCCTAATGTGTATTAGCCCACGTTAACTCCCGGTAAAGAAGAAGTGCGTGGGTCGATTCATGATATAACTGCATATTTTTAATTTAACATGAGTAGGAGTGGGGTTTTACTAAAGGTTGAAAACTAAAAAACGACGATATATCGGTTAGTTATCGAGATAGTGAAATAATGTGAATAGCAGAATTTATAGAAAATTGCATGCAAAATAACATCAGCCTTACACAATGTTTCGATTCGTAGTATAATAAAGAAGATATTTTGAATTTTCGAAACTCCTCTCTCTAAACCCTCATTTCACTCGTTCGACTTCAACCATTAACGAACTTGATTGTTACTATTACACAAAATGTTTAAATATCGAGTTTTGCTAGCGATCCAACGAAAATTGCGCCTGATAGAATGATAATAGAAAAATACACACAGATATATATATATATATATATATATAAAATTTTGAACGGCCCTCATTTCATCTACTAGGTAGGAACGATTGATATTTGAAGAAATGAAATGTAATTGTGTATAAATACCTTTGACCTCGCATCAAAAGTAATGAAAAAGTTGAAAATAACGTTAATAAAATTAAATGCAAGCCACGAAGAAGTAAATATGTACTTTATATATTAATTTATCATTAAATGTTTATGTAATTTGTAATGTTAGAATAAATGTTCGAAAAAATAATTTATAATCCATTTATATTGCAGCTTGAATTTTATTTATTTGATGTGGAATAATTGTTCAAAAATATTATTATTTATTAACGCCCACTTTTTGCTACTATGACTAATTGGGACGGGTTACCTACAGGCTACCCATTTCTAGCCATTGTTGGACTAAGGGTTTTATTAAACGAGTTCGTTACGAAATAAATTCCTATTGCCCAGGCGGGTATTGAACTCGCCACTCTAAGTTTACCATGTGAGAATAAGGCCAACCCTTTAGCTCACATGGCTAACCTGAGCCTCATTTAAAAATAAAAACGTATGTTAATTAATAGCTATTAATTATTATATTTCCTCTTATACATACCAGGTTCACGTGCATCTGGCCCACATCTGCCATCCCGCTTAGCACCAAAGTTGTACGGATTTGTGGTACACGGAGCGCCGTACAATGAGGCAACCGTACAACCAATCATAACATCTCATGTTGGACATAGGAAAAACACATTTCTAATTTTCCATAATATGCTTCGCTCTGTCTACTGATACATTCGTTTATCACGGACACCTTTTAAAAAACAAAGTACATTACGCAGGGGCTACGTAAACTAACCAGATTTCACATTACTGATCTCAACTCAATATATATAAATTAGTTTTATTGTTAGCCGTTTTTGATATATCAAAGTAGAAGAGGATAATTGGGTTTCGGCTAAAGAAAAATTTTCTTAATTCTTCTTCTTTCTTCAACCAACCATACTTGATACACAAAAAAATCACCACAAACGCCTAATTTCTGAAACCTTTCATATCAATATAGACCCCAACAGCATGAACTACAAAACTGGTAAACAAAAAATATCCCCTACATATGCACACATTTTCAAAATACTTCAAATTCATTGACCTTCCCTGTTTTGGTTTTTCCCTAACCCCCGTCCCATCTACCTCCATTTTTTCATGTTTTTCCTTCAGTCACAATGTAGTCTCCACCATTTGCAGGTGCTCTCTGCTCTTCCCCCCCATATAAAAATTGGTATGTACGTTATCATATTTTTTTAGATTTATTACTCTTTATTTCCTGTTATACTGTTACATCCACCCCCACCTTACTTTGCTTTATATTCATCTGTCCCCTCACTCATAAATTACTGTCTATGAACTTTACGGCCTTTGTACACTTAAAAGAGAAGAATATGCCTTGTTTTTTCCATTATTGTACACAAATTTGCGAATCTATATTATTTCGTTTCATTGTTCAGCTCTGAAGAAGGGAACCAACGGTTGCGGTAAGCTAATAAAATTCTCTACCAGAAGAATTAAGAAAACTTTCCTTTAAACTTGATATATATATATATATATATATATATATATATATATATATATATATATATATATATATATATATTCTCCTTTATCTCTAAAAAAACCGATTTTCTTCATTAGCGAACTATTCAATTTATCTGGGTGTGAAAGGTGAAGCTTTCCGATTTAAACCAGGATGGACACGGTAAAGGAATACATTCCACCACATATTCAGTACTGTCAATATGTTGATGATCTATTAATATATTACACCACAACCTCTTCAATGTCTAGGCCAAGGAAAATTTCAAGAGACAATTAACCCCCTTGGAAAATGAAGTGACAAAGTCCTTTTGATGTCAGATATAATGAAAATGAAGGTCTATTTGGTACCCATAGCGACAATATTCTCTCTAAGGTTGCCTAAGACCCGTCCTTGGCTTATTAATATACGTACATTGTAGACCTGTCTTAAACAAAGTTTAAAAAATGAGACTCACCATCTACACTTTTTTTAAAAAATTAAAAATACTGACAGATTCAAAAGCGGTTACAAAATCAGTTCTGCAAAAATCACAGAAAGAGTTTTTGTCAGAAACGTTATCATAAAACTATGGCAAACTTGGAGCTGAACTTCACGCCATTTGGTTGGCTTTTCTGTATACCATCACAGACCACACACTCACTCATTTGTTCCGATTCACTGAGTTTATTACAAACTCTTCGAAACATTTACACCACTCACCCAATATCACTAAACACAAGATAAGAAATTTATAAACAACAAACACACCAAAATATAATTACCCTATATTGGCTGCCAGGACACGAGGACCTTGGGCACAGTACGACAGCGGAACACCAGGCTAAGCTAATTACTAAACAAACTCAATACACACAAACAAAATTACTACACGAAGACATATCGAGACATCTACGCAAAGCATACTAAAAGCAGAAAACTGGAAATGATTAATAACTGTAAATATACGAGCTCCAGGAGAATGAACAGAATAATCTTAATCTAATTAAAGCAGTAAAAAAAATTATTATTTGATATGAAACATAATGATCATGAGATTTACGATATGTTTTAGTGAATTTCCTGTTGTATGAAAGAGATTATTTTGCATCCACACAGGATCAACGTTCCATATATGTAAATGTACACACACACACAAACACACAGACACACACAGTATATATATATATATATATATATATATATATATATATATACTTGCTAAGGTACTAGGCGATGGATGCACGGGAAATCGTTGTTGACTGAATAATGATGGTTTTTTTTATAGCAAGGCTTCATGTGAACAATTACACTTCCCGTCTGGGCGTATTGCTTTTAGCAGATTACACTCAAGGGAAACCAGCTGTGTAGGTCGTACTCATGACGCGATTTTCGAACTATTTCTTCAAATGTCATCGATCCTACCCAAGAGATGACGGAAATGAGGTTCTTTCAAAACTATCTATATATTTCTATATATATATATATATATATATATATATATATATATATATATATATATATATATATGTCTGTTAACACTCTAGCGGTCGCAATTTTTGTTTAATCGTCACCAAACTCGGTATTTAATCGTTTCATGTAAAAAGGAAGATCAAGTTCGTTAACGGCTGAAATCGGACCAGTGGGAGGGGGGGGGGATTTTCAAAAATTCGAAATATCTCCGTTATTATGCATCGGATCGTAGAATTGTATAGAACCAATCTTATTGCAAATTAAATGTACTATAAATAATGTTATATACATTTATTCTGTATCTTGAATATTAACCGAGATATTTGCATTTGTATTCTGCGTGTGGTCGCTATGTTCGGACTTTCCGCCGAGAGCTCTGGTGGCCATTTCCATAACTATTCGTCCCTCGTGAATAGGTTTAGAGGTTAGGTTAACTGTTTTTTGGGGCTAGAAACTACTGGGTTATTACGCCCTAAATAATGTTTTAGGTTTAGAGGTTTCTTACTACTACAGTTGTTATTAGGCAGATTTCTCTATTGTAAAACTTCACGTGGGAAATCTGCTTAGTTTACGCAGCCCCTGCGTGACGGACTTTTTTCTGAAAGGGCCAGGTAACTAACTGTAAGGGACTTATAGAATAGAAGTTTACTTTTGACGAATAATTTGAAATGAGTTCCTACTCAATCCATCTCCTATGTTTGACACTCCGTGAATAATTCAATTCATAATCATGGATAGCATTTATTATAATTAAATATCATGTATAATGTACATATTTCCTGTAAGAAACCAATCCTCGCACACAATATTTCAAGTACACACTATTTCAATACTTAGTTATGTACAGCACTATGCATAATAGTAAATTTGAGTAGAAAGAAATTCCAAAAATGCTATCATTTCAGAGGAAATAAATTAACTTAGCATCCCAACAACTTAAACCCCCGCTTGAATATTATCAAATTTTTTTTTACTTAAATCATTTATTAGTAATGAAAAAAAAAATAATTTAGTTTATATTAAAAAAGCTAAATGAGGGGAAATCCCTTCAAACTGAATAAAATATTAAACAATCAAATTGAGTTTAAACGCATGTTGTCTTTTGTAATAATGACATTACCAAGTAATGTTCAATAATTATAGATAGTACATAGTCGTTTCAATAAAGTAAACATATCGGAGGACATAAAATAATATATAGCAGAATTAAAGAGTTCTGCTAATTTACCACGACTTTGTTTAAATAATACATTATTAAAAATTAAATAATCGAAAGGGGGCCCGGGTTAGCCATGTGGGTTAAAGCGTTGGCCTTAATCTCATATGTAAACCAAGAGTGGCGAGTACAATTCCAGCCTGGGCAAAGGAATTTATTTAATGACGGAATTCATTAAATAAAATCCGTACTCCCACCCTGGCTAGAAAAGGGTGGTAACCTGTTGATAACCCGTCCCAATTAGCCTTATTTGCAAAAAGTGGACGTTAATAAATAATTAAAATAATCGAAATGCTGTTTTAGTTTACATTTCTATTGGAAATAAATAACAATGATAATTTCTAATTAATTTAATTACCAAATGAAGTGGGGTGCATATTTATAACATCCCTAATCCAACTCATACCTAGAACTGTCATATAAGTCAAAAAAAGTCCGTCACGCAGGGGCTGCGTAAACTAAGCAGATTTCCCACGTGAAGTTATACAGTAGATAAATCTGCCCAATAACAACTGTTGTAGTAAGGTATCTCTAAACCTATTCAAGAGAGACTTGTAGTTATGGAAACGGCCGCCAGAGCTCTCGGGGGAACGTCCCGAACATAGTTCGTAGTACACATACAAATGCAAATATCTCGGTTAATATTCAAGATAGAGAATAAATGTATAAAACAATATTTATAGTACATTTAATTTGCAATAAGATTAGTTCAATACGATTTTTCGATCCGACGCATAATAACGGGGATATTTCGAATTTTCAAAAATCTCCTTCTCTAAACCCCCCCTCCTACTGGACCGATTTCAGCTATTAACGAACTTAATCTTTCTTTTTACATAAAACGATTAAATTTCGAGTTTGGTAACGATCAAACGAAAATTGCGACCGCTAGAGCGTTAACAGACAAATATCACTCTCTCTCTCTCTCTCTCTCTATATATATATATATATATATATATATATATATATATATATATATATATATTTATAATTTTGAACGGACCTCATTTTCGTCATCTCCTGGGTAGGATCGATGGACATTTGAAGAAATTTTTCGAAACTCGCGTCATGAGTACGACCTCAATAGCTGATTTCCCTTAAGGGAAATCTGCTAAAACATAACTTCATTTGTCATAATATACCTATATAGAGTAAACTTTAATGAGTATAAATATAATTGGCCTCCTTCAATAGTATTTAGTGTATATCATATTTATACTGCGTTGTACAACAAAAGTGTATACAATAAAAGTTACTTTAAATATTAAAGTAAACAAATTTTGTAATGAGCACTTTTGACGAACGAAAAATTCGGAACGAATTATGGCGATTTTTCATTTCATGTCTTAGGAACCCAACTTCAGCTCGACTCTATCAATTTTAATATAGTTTATTTTCATGGAGTAGTTAATGCTAATTCGCATACAGAGTTTTATTTAATTCGATTCAGTCGTTTGTGCCCAATAAAATTGTTTACTCCAGCTATAGTTTTTAGCGTAGATCTCGATTATACTTCGTAATTCGACAAAAAGTATAAAAGAAAAAATACTCAAAATAATAAAACAAACAACTTTTGCAATGTGCATGTTTTCCGAAAAACCAATAAGAAACGAAATAAAGTGATTGTTTATTTAATGTCTGCCTTAAACCTCCCCCCCCCCACTCCTGTTCATTCCTGGAAATTTTAATATAGCTTATAATCATGGCGGAGTTATTGCTAATTCAAATACCGAGTTTTTTTTTTGAGTTTGCGGTTCAGCCGTATAGCCCAATAAAATTGTTGACTCCCTCCATAGGGTTTAGCGTTTATGTCGTTTATGCTTCGGTATACGACAAAAGTGTACATAATAAAAGTTACTTTGAATGAAAAAGCCACGTAACTAAACGAAATGAAATATGGCGATTTTGCATTTCATGCCTCCATTTCAACCCACACTAATGTTCGTTTCTAAAAATTGTAATTTCTTATAATCATGGAAGAGTTGATACCAACCCACATTCGGAGTTTCGTTGAGTTTAGTGAAGTCCTTTGCGGACTTTAAAATTGTTAACTCCCGCTATAGTTTTAAGAGTATATCTTGTTTATAATTCAGTAAAATACGATAAAAATTTAAGTAACAAAAGTTATTTTAGATGACATAATCAGAATTTTTTGTTATTTAATTGTTTGCCGAAAAACCAAAAGGAAACGAAATATCGTGATTTTTCGTTTCAGATCTCCCGTATAACTTCCACTCCGTTCGTCTCTGAGAATATTAGTACAGCCTAAAGTCTAAGCGGGGTTAGTAGTAATACACGTAAAAAGTTTCATAAAATTGGGATCAGTGGTTTCAGTGTTAAACGGTAACGAACAAACAGACACCAAAGCCATAAACGGTTGATAACGTTTCAATTTCTTGTGAAGCGAAAAAGTATCGTGAAATTTTGAATAACATAATACTGTACGATTCAACACTAGTACTAAGCCGCAGAAGTCATTTTAACCACTTCCAATTTCGTATTTGAAAATTAACATCAGAATAAGTATTAGTATTAGTATATTATTCCCATTTATTAGATTGATTGAACTTGATTTTAATTTTTACGTATGACAGATCCAGTAAGTTAATTTCGAGTTACTATTGTAATATATCGAGAAAAAAATCAAGAGTTGTTCAGCAGAGCAGGAGTATAACTATTATGTATACTGAAGCTAAACATCAATATCATCATTCCTCATAACTTCTCAGTATAGCCAATGGTTCTGATAACCTATAACTTTATATCTTCTGCAATGAACTCCAAAGTAGAAACATATCTTTTAAAAAATCTTTAAGCACAAAACGACCTTATACTCCTATTAAATAAAACTTGGTAAATGTTTTGATACACTTCATTTAAAAATCTTTCCTTTTAAATAATTTCATTTGAAAGTGGTAAACGATACCTTATTTATTGAACCAAAAAATGAAATGGAATACAATTTATAAATCTGTTTATTTACAATTTATAAAAATTGTCCTATTCAAATTATTTTACATCTCAATAGGTACAAAGAAATTTGCAATTTTGTTGTCTGACCCTCTCGCTCCCCCCCCCCAAGCGGTCAAAACGGATAAAATTTGAAAACCGAAAGTTTAAGCGTTTACAATACTCTCTTTACTTTGTAGAAGAAAGGAAATAATGGATTTTAACACATTTTTAATTTCAGCACATTTCCCTTAGGAAACTAGCTATTGAGGTTGCACCCTCGACAGGATTTTTAAATAATTGTTGAATTGTCCATCGACCATGCCTAGGACATGGACTAAATTGTATGTGAGTCATGTGTATGTATATATTTGTTTGTTAACGCCCTTTTTTTTGATTGATAGTTACCAAACTTGATATTAAAACATTTCATTTATAACTCAGGGCTGAGTTCATTAATTAAATCGGCCCATGATATTTTAATTATTACAATTAAGCTATTGGTCTACTAAAAATGGCAAACTTACAGAAAGTACGTCACGCAGGGGCTGCGTAAACTAAGCAGATTTCCCATGTGAAGTTTTACAAAGAGAAATCTGCATACTGGTAACACAACACCACCGTGATTAAATACAAAAAGTAATGAGAAATCTTTCAGTTAATTAAAATAAATTCCCAACTGAAAAGGCTTCTGAATTGTAAGTATAATTTATATTTTAATAACTCAAATTTTAGTAGTCCAAGAACTAAAGAAGGGGGGGGGGTGGATGAACAGAACGTATTTGCATAAATCTGACAAAATAACAAAGGTAAGGTAAGGTTAGAAACGACAGGTACTTACGGAAACGGCCGACCTAATCCGAACTATACCCAGCCACAGACTTCATAAAATGCAAATATCTCGGTTAATATTCAAGATACAGAATAAATGTATATAACAATATTTATAGCAAATTTAATTTGCAATAAGATTAGTTCTATACAATTTTTCGATCCGATGCATAATAACGGAGATATTTCGAATTTTCGAAAATCCCCCCTCTAAACCCCCCCCCTCTGGTCCGATTTCAGCCATTACAGTACATAACTTTTGCATGGAGTGTTAACATCTAGATTTCTTATATCATGGAATATGTCAAAGAACGCGATGGTGCCCCAAAAAAGTTTCAAGACGAGGAACTTCAGGAATTGCTGACATTGATCCTTGTCAGACCCTTGAAGAGTTGGCTACAGCATTAGATGTTGATCGATCCACCATTGGAAAACGGCTACATGCTCTGGGAATGGTTCAGAAGGCAGGAAATTGGACGCCATACGAGTTGAAGGAAAGGGACATTGAAAGACGTTTGGTCACTTGCGAAATGTTGCTTGATCGACAAAGAAGAAAGGGTTTTTTGCATCGGATCATCACTGGCGATGAAAAATGGATTCACTATGACAATCCTAAACGTAAACTTCCATGGGTGAAGCCAGGTGAACCAGGTCCATCAACACCCAAGCGCAATATTCATGGCTGGCAAGGTGATGCTCTGTATCAGGTGGGACATGCGGGGTGTGGTCTACTATGAGCTGCTGAAACAGTCTGAAACTATTAATTCCCAACTTTAACGACTTCAGTTAATACGTTTGAAACGAGCTATTCAAGAAAAACGACCTGAATGGCGGGATAGACATGAAAAACTGATTTTGCAGCACGACAAAGCTAGGCCCCATGTTCGTCATCCCGTCCGGACATAACTAGAACAGGTCAACTGGGAGGTCCTACCCCACCCACCGTATTCACCAGACATTGCCCCTTCAGATTATCATTTGTTCCGGTCTATGCAGTCAGCACTTACTAGGCAGCGCTTTACCACATACGAGTATGTTAAAAAAATGGGTCGATGACTGGACTGCGTTGAAAGATATAGAATTCTTCGCTTGAGGAATCCGTTTACTGCCTGAAAGATGGGCCCAGGTTGTCGCTTCAAATGGAAATTATTTTGAATAAAGTACTTTTTATTTCTCTATTCCAATTTGTTTTTTTTTTCACCATAAAAAAAATTAAAACTTATTCCCATACCCTATATATATATATATATATATATATATATATATATATATATATATATATATAATTTTGAACGGACCTCATTTTCGTCATCTCCTCGGTAGGATTGATGGACATTTGAAGAAATTTTTCGAAAATCGCGTCAGGAGTACCACCTCAAAGCTGATTTCCCTTAAGGGAAATCTGCTAAAAATGGTTGACCATATAGAAAAAACACTGGATACAGAAATTCAGTGTATGTATGTATGTATGTATGTATATATACATACACACACACACACACACACACATTATATATATATTTATATATATATATATATATATATATATATATATATATATATATATATATATACAGTTGAAGAAATATCTCGAAAAGCGCGTCATGTATACAACGTTAATAGCAGGTTTCCCTCAAGGGAAATCCAGAATTCGGAATACATCCGAATGCTGAGACTAGTCTCCGAGAGGCAGGACCAAATGAGTCTAAGTCGACTTGAGTCCACTCTGAGACTTGTCACATCCTTTCACGGAGACTGCTCTCATGGCAGGGATGAGCATGTTTGATGGTTACCAAACTCGATACATAATTGGTTCGTAAAAAACTAAACGTCAAGTTCGTTAAAAACTAAAATCTGACCTGGGGAGAGAAGTTATAGAGGGGAGAACATCGAGAATTCAAAATATCTCTGTTATTACGTGTCGGACAATCTTGTAGCAAATGTAATTTCCTATAAATTTTGATCTATAAATTTATTCTCTGTATTAAATATTAACCAAGATATTTGTATTTTTTTTTAACTTTGAGCCTTGAGTAAATCCCTCTAGTGTTCGCAAATTAACAGTAACCCAGAGTGTCATGGCACATCTTATTCAAAGATTAAATACCAAATTTTGCTTTCTACGGACCTTTACAATGTGAGTTGTCACATAACTGCATTATGCTATGATGTCATTGACTAGAAAATATTTATTTTTTATCTATGCCATACAAAACTTATTATGTTTTGGTTATGACGGTATTTAACCATTTAATTTATAACTAGAGATCATATTCGTTAATGGGTAATCGGACCAGAAATATGGCGGGGGGGGGTTAATGGGTAATTCCAAAAGTTCAAAATATCTGTATTACTATGAGTCAAATGTTACAAGACCAATTTTATTACTAGAATTGTTTTTCAGTGCAGGTTTTTTTGTTCTATTTTGATTACCAAATGAGATATTTGCATTTTTTAGCTTTCAATAATGACCATCTGATGTTAACTGACTGACTTGTTAAAAAAGTATTTTTTTAGCGTATATTTCAATTTCCGTTTACATAAGCTTCTTAGTACGGGAGATGTACAGAATAGATGGTTAGTTGGCAAGACCAGTTTGGAAATCTGTTTAGTATAGCAGCCCTGCGTGACGGTTCGTTTTTTGGGTCATGCTGCAGAATGTTCAGTAAAATTAGGCCATTTATGAAGGAATATATCACCGGGCTGCTATATGACACCCCCTCGTACTAGACTAATTAATTATACAGTTAACCTGAAAATGAGAGTTAAATAAAGTAATTATAGACGGTATAAAGGACAAAATAAATAAAATATGATAATAATTATGCGAGAAGAAATTCCTAGAAACGGTGAACGCCTTAAATTCAAGCCCGTTATCAGCTGTTTCACAGCAATTTATCTCCGGTAGCAATCATATGAGTGCGCTTAGTGTACGGGCTACTACTATATGAAGATTAAAAATCAGACTTACCAGTGAACATTAAAAAAAGGTTGGCCAGCTATCCAGACGCTAAGCTAATATAACTCGACAGAAAAACCACACGGTGGCTTCATACATAATTCAACAACATCTAAGCCTCCTCCCTCCGCATCCTCCACCCTAATAGCAAGAAATATCTATAAGACAACAGCAACACAACATATTTTAATAAGAGTATAATAATATCGTTTATATCATTATAAATATTTATTGGGAAATAAAAGCACACCAATATCATAGATGTTTTTATTTTGTTTGTCTATTAGGGTATACGATTACATTTATTATCACTTCTAAGTACAAATAATGAGCTAATTCAATGAATATGTTTTTGTATGTGCATTGTCTTAAATATTCTTGCTATTAGAACATATAAGGCTGATCTGTAAAAGTGCTACAAGAAATTGTTTTGTTTTTTTTTTAGAAAAAAATGCAGTAAATTACTAGATATTTGTGTTTAATTGTGAAATATTTTGGTAGGATTATTTAATTAATACTTGATACTGAGACTAGCTTTATGAACTGGAACACCTAAAATAACATTGTAGTTTTAAAATTTTGTTTTCCGGTGGAATTTGTTTGTGCCAATAATTCTTCAATATCTGTAATTATAATTATTTTTCACGTTAACTCATCTTCTAACAGTCATTTTTCAATTCCTTTGGTGAAATAATAAACAACGTGTCTGATGGTATCAGAGAAGGTACTTTACGTGAAAAAAGAATATAGTTATATTTTAATGTTATTGTCATTTATTAGCGATTACTTTAATTATTAATTATTTACAAAAATAATACACCCTTGTCGAGGTTGGATTGAGTATTGGCTTTTAAGCTACCATTACCGCCCGGCGCACGAATGTCAGGCCAAAGTAATGACACAAACCAAGTTGGAGAAGGAATTTGAACGTGTCATAGTCAAAAAGTATCCAGAGGTATTCAGTCCCACATTAGATACGATATTCAGACATAAGGTAAAGGCACACGTGAAAGAAGGGTCCAACCCGAAGATTTTCAAAGCGAGGCGGGTGTCGATACCACGGTCTGTTGGGGCAGGAGCTGAACCGTTTCACACTACTTACGATAAGTATATACTTAAACCTTCCGAGAGTACCAACTTGAAGGAAGAAATTGTCAAACAGAGCGTAGACACAACTTGTGAACCAAATGGAAGTGCTTTGAAGAAGACGTACCAGTGTGGATGCCTATGCCACCTGAGAAGAATCTGGTTGAGGGGAGGATCGTTAAGAGAACTGGAGAACTTCGTTGCACGACTGTCAATGTCTAGTGGGGGAGGAGTGTATGATGTGATTTTAAAACATATGTTTTAATATCACATCCAACATGTCTGTCTGAGTATTTATTTTTATTACATTGTACAGCACATTACATTGTCAGACGAAACATTAAATGATTACTATTCAATCCCAATTCGTTGTTCTAAACATTATTTGTCACAAACATCATATTACTGGATACCATATTTTAATTATAAACTAAGTATTATTCACAATATCTATTCCCAAAAGCAGCCCCAAACACATCAAATATACTTATTAGTGTTGAAAACATTTCATAGAATCGTTCACATTCTATGTTATGTCAGCTTTTGGCGGAGAAGGGTAGCATCCCTCGTTGGTGCTCATAAAATGTTTTGACTCCCACTTTAATTTTTAGCGTCTATCTGGTTTTTACTATGTTACACGACAAAAGTTTATAAAACTAATATTACTCTGAATAATATACTAAACAACGTTGGTTATGTGAACATTTGCCGAAACTCTAATAGAAAATGAAATATGACGATATTTCATGCGTTCCTTATAACCCCCACTCCTGTTCTTTTCTAAAAATGTTCATATAGCTTATAATCAAGGAAGTTCTAATACTAACCCACATACAGAGTTTCGTTGAGTTCCGTTTAGTCGTTTGTGCCCAATAAAATTGTTGACTCCCGCTATAGTTTTTAGCGTGTATCTCATTTATACTTCGTTATACGACAAAAGTGTATATAACTATTGTTACTCTGAATAACAAACAAAACAACGTTGGTTATGTGCATATTTGCCGAATACATATGTTTATATATATATATATATATATATATATATATATATATATACATATACAGTCCGTCATGCAGGGACTGCGTAAACAAACAGATTTACCACGTACTGGTTTAGCATACTTGTGGCTCATATAGACATATATATATATATATATATATATATATATATATATATATATATATATCGGTTCAATTTTGTGTTTGATTGTACACGCACTACATGTTTAATTGTTTTATGTAAGAATAAAGATCAAGTTCGTTTATGGCTAAAATCGGACCAGTAGAGGGGGTGGTTAGAGGGGATTTCGAAATTAAACGTCGTATCAAAAAATTGTATTATACTTATCGCAAATTTAAAATCCTATAAATGTTGTTTTATAAATATGTTCTGTAAAATGCAAATTAACTCTGTTAATATTCATAACCGAGTTAATTGGTATTTTAGGTTTTCGGCCTTTTGTAAACCCCCACTCCTACGCATGCCATATACACATTAAGCTGGTATATCATGAACCACTTTATTGAAAGCTTAAATACGAAGTATTGGTTTCCTTGAACCTTTACTGTGGGAGTTTCATGCAAATATGTTGAGCCATGGCTTCCTCATTTAAGATTATACTTCCTAACTTGGAAATAATTATTTGATCTATACTATACTTGATATTTAATTTCATTCTACAATATACTTTATCGTCATTAATAGCTGAAATCGGACCCTCCTAACCCTGGGAGTTTAGAGGGGTGGAACTTGAAAATTTATAATATCTCCGTTATTATAAGTTCTGTCGAAAAATGTTATAAAGCCAATCTTGTAAATCTATTGAGTCCCTACACACACACTACATGCATACACTCTACTCATTTTTTCTAGCTCAAATATCAAGCGAGATATTAGTGCTTTCTTGGTTTCAGCTTTCTGTAAATCCATACTTCTAATTGTTGGATTTCAGAAATAGAGAATGAGATCAGTAATGTGTCAGTCCAGCACGGGAAATGAACTTAGTTTACGCTACCCCTGCCTTGGCAATTTGTTCTAGAATCTGAATAATTAAGAGATGGGCGTTGTAAATGTCTTTGAAGGAAAGTAAACAACTTAATCAATCAGAGTATATAGTCATGTAATGTGTTTTAGTCTAGTGTAGTGCATATGTCAAGTTCTTCAAACGCCATAGCCAAGAATTCTTTTATTGTGCTAGAAGCATTTTGGTGGAATCTAGCAGTAAATTTGTCGCAATAAATTCATTTTTTCTGGAGAATATTGCATCCTTGGTTTTTTTTTTCTTTTAAAAATTGAAATCCAGTTCTACTAATTCTGCAAGGAATTTATCGTGTCCTGGAGAATCTACACGGTATTCGTGTTTTTGGCAAAAAATAATATGTTAGGTCGTCAGGAAGACAGTAGGATACATTTCGTAAAATGAAGCCAACACTAGTGTTAATTCCGACATTGAAGAGTGTGGTATTTAATACACCACCCTGAAGCACTCCATTTTCTTGCACGATTCGTCAGAGAGTACATTCTCCAACGTTTCCTAGAAAACGCCGAGTTTTAGATATTGGGGAAGTACCTAAGAATGTTGTCACCAGTATTCCAGTCATACATTAGTGACTGAATAAGTCTCCTTCAAATTCTATCAAACCCCTTTTCTAGGGCGACAGAGTCAGCGATCGCGGATTCCTTCTAGTCTTGCAATAAGATGCAAAGTATTGTGTTTTGGCATAAACCCACTCTGGAAAGGTGAAAGTAGTTTATTGTTTTCTAAATGCCGTTGCAATCGTTTATTTACTATTCTTTCGAGGATGCGCTCCTAATTTGAAAATTTTGTTGAACTATTTCAGTAGAATGGTGAGGCTTCAATGGGTAATGTTTTAATCAAAAGATAATAAGTGCCGTGTCCCTGAAAGTACATTATGAAGTTCATTTGGAGTAATTGGTACATTTAAAGGATGATCAAAGTCATTGTGTATAGGCAAAGGAATGCTTTCTATTCGATGTTTATGCATTCGGAAATAATTTTGAATGATGGAAACGTTTGAAACTTCACTGAAGTGATTTCCTAATATGTTGCTAATCGATAATGTCAGTATTTATATTTTGATTATGCATCATTCGTATGATTGGAGGATTATATTTTTCATGCTGAATTTGACCTATGCTTTGCCATATACTATTTGGAAGAGTGTTATGGTTTAAACTTGCCAAGAACACTTTCTTATTTATTTTTGAAGCCGACCAGCGGCTATACTTTAAAATAACCATATGTCATTATGATTTTACACACGAGGTTGTACAAACGTTAGTCCTCCAGCAATTACTCAGAAATGCAAATTGGTGATCCCGACGTAATACGAAGACAAGTGTAAGTAAAATTTTGTATTTATCGACTGAAAGACTTTTACCAGAGTGAAATTCAAGTCGATAGTTTTATTGTTCGAGTGACTTTTTTTTTTAAATTCAACAATATTCGAGAACAAATTACTGGAGGAATAACTATTTTAAACATCTTGATAATAGACGTATTTGTTTTATAGCGCAACACATTTCAAAACTTATGACCTCATGTATAAAATCATAATGGGTCTCAGGTTAGCCATGTAAAGCGTTGCCTTTAATCTCAAATGGTAATCCTAGAGTGGAGAGTTCGATTCCTGCCTGGGCAAAGGAATTTATTTAGTGACGGAATTCATCAAATAAAATCCTTAGTCCCATCCCTGGCTAGAAATGGGTGATAACCTGTAGATAACCTGTCCCAATTAGCCCTAGTTGCATAAAATGTACGTTAATAAATAAAATAATAAAATCAAATCATAATAATAACATATGTTTATTTTAAATTATAGCCGCTGGTCGGCTACACATTAATAATCCTCTGGCTATAACCCTCTATGCCATCTCTGACTACGACTCTGCATTCATCATTCCACCAAGGTCCCGGAAGTTTTTTGTAATTGTATTTGGTTAGAGGTATGCTCTGCTCAGCTGCTTTGAGGATCAATCAATGTGTATGTATTGATGATGAGGAAGGTCAAAATCATGAGAACAGAAGGAGTACAAAGAAAAACGATTTTCGAATTCTATGGATTTTTGCATATTAAAATTATTTATTTCATTTTCATATTCTGTTTCTCAATGCTTCTGTTTTGCGTGGTAGTAGTCTTCATTTTAGGGTCGTTTAGTACGAAGCATAATATTGATAAATTTGATGATTTAGTATTGATAAATTTTCGTTCTCTGCTTCGTTCAAATTAAAAATTAAATTCGGAAGAAGGTGTACCTGGATTCACATTATTACCCAAAATTCGAGGTATTTTTAAACTAACCCGCTGTCTTGTTATCACGATGCTTCTAAGACTGTAAGTGGGACTGCCATAGCAATTTTAGAAGAAGCGCAACACCCAATAAAACTCGCACCACACTCCCATCGATAATGGAAATCCTCAAGGCATTTAGCTGACACTCCATAACGCGACTCGATGTATATCAAATCATAATAAACTCGCTATTTTACTAAGTTTACAATACACCTCACATAATTTATACTCATCCAACATATTTGTGATGAATTTATGTTAAATATTTGATAAACGCATTCATATAAAACTGCTCAACAGTTGTTTCATTTTTCTCGTTTGGTAGTATTTTAAATTAAGAGAAAGTGTTAAAGACAGTGATATGCGTATAAAGAACATTGTAGCAAAATTTAGGTTTCTTATCCCAAAATCAACTCCTTCCTTACTATAAGTAAGGAGACTATAAGTCTCAATAGTATATAATCGCTTTTACCATGGATCTGAATTATTATTTACCTTAACTGATTTACAAAAAAATAAAAAAGAAAGAAAAAAAAAGAGCTAAGGTTTCATTCTTTTACCATTTCTGTTTTAAGAATGCATAAGTTTGACACGATTTATAGTCTAAACGTGGGAAGTTCCCATAATTGAATATTTTAAGCATTTTCGCTACTCCCTCACAAAAAAATTATAAAAGATTACGACCCTAATTGCTGGACAGTTAATCATGAGAATGGGCGACGGTGGATTTATAGGAGAATGAAAACGCAGCATTCAAAACATTTGGATTACTATGCTTCCAATGTATCTCAGCTAAATACATAAAAATAACCATGAAAAAAATACATTCTTTTTGAACAAAATTAACTTTATAAATCGTTCAATATGACAGAGAAAATAATTCTGGAGGTTTAAAGCATGTCCAGGGTGCAATACAGTAGAAATGTCGTTAACTGTTCACTGGCATTTTATCAATCTTCGTCCTAACCATTTATGTTCTCCACTGTACTGAAATGTACTAGGACTATTATGTATGGAACGTGTATATTCGATTACATTCAGCCCCTCATTTCCCTACGTTGTTATGGAAATTCATTTATTAGGGGGTAAGGTAGAATTTTTAAAAAACAAAACAAAAAAAAAACGACGCTTTGATCTGGATTTCGTCCAGACAAAAATTGTGGTTCGACGTACGTATTCTAATGGTTAATTTGTACAATTTATATACGTATATTTATTTATTATGCCTTGTGGCATTGTTTCAAAATAGTTTTTACTTTTTTTATTCAAAAAAAGCGTCAATAATTCAAAAATAAAAGTTGAGTTCTCCTTTGAAATTTAATTAAATCATTTTTTTTATAATGTGGATAACTGAAATGATTATAATTATCATCTGCATATTATGATTATTATCATCTTCAGCAGGAGATAACGATTATTTATCTTTTTAGGTTTCTAAAATGAAATTTAAATTCTTCGAAAAGTTATTCGAGTATCAAATCAAGCTAAGGCTATTGGCCTCAAAATTGAAATTCTTGTCTGTCTGCTCACCTATCCGCCCTTTTCATATTCAATACTTTAAAAAGACGGAATGTGATAACAAATGAAGTTTTATATTTTTTACTAACTATCTCAAGGAAAAACATGGGAATCCAATTTTACAACGAGGGGTGGCATTAATTCTAAACCAATACGTATATTTGGTCAAATCAAAAATTTGAAATATCTCCCGTATTATATTATATCTGGATCGAAAATTTGTATGCAGCCAATATTATTGTACATTTAATTACCTATAAATGTTGTTTATACACATTTTCTCTGTAATGAATATTAACAGTGATATTTGGATTTTTTAGTTTTCAGCCTTCAGTAAACCTTCACACCTACTCATATTAACAATTAGGTGCTGCATCATGAAACATTTAATTCTAATCTTAAATACCAAATATTGTTTTCAATGAATCTTTATTATACGATACCCATGCAAATCGTTGTATAATGATGTCATCAATTAAGATTTTTCTTTCTTGTCTCCAAAATGTTTATTTAAACTGTATCAAACGCGATATGTGATCGTTTCAGTAAATACTAAAGACTACATTTGTTATCGGGTTAAATCAGACCTGAAATCGAGAGGTTTAGAGGGGTAATTCGAATATTCAGATTTTACTCCGTTATAATTTAGTTTCACATCGAAACATGTAATAGAACCCATCTTGTTTAACCATTGATACTCTACAATTGTTCTTGGATTTTTAATTAGAAATATAAAATATATGATGAGATGAAGTCACTGGTGTATCATACCCACATGTGCGTGACGGACTTTGTATTTTGAATATAATAATGAAAATTCAAATGTATTATTTGAAAAATCCTTATTTTTGATTAATAAAATCGTTGTGGCTAATGAAATATAACGAAAAACTATATGTTTACTATCCTTCAGTTTAGTATGGATATGCATTGTCTCTTTTATGTAGTATGTTCATTTTTTTTATAATTATATCTTTTTTAAGTATATGGTGTTTCTGTAAATATTAGAATACCTTAAATGACATGAAGTCTCAGCTGGTTTGATAAAGGGTAATGGAGAATAAATGTGTTTGGTCGTTTTGAATTTCCTTTTATCTTGATGTTGCCTGAGCAGTAAGGCTGTACATTATTGTAGCCTGTTGCGTAGGAGTTTCGATGAACACATCTTACGTTGATATTGATCCTATAATACGATTTTAATCGTATGGTGATTCAAGCGATATGATATATCCTTGAACGAATTCAAAAAGATTTTAGTTGTGCGTGTTTAAGGAATCAAGGATTGAACAAGGGATAACTTGATCAGTAGACATACTGCGGAGGTTTCGAATGATTTTGATTTATGGAATGTGAAAGAGGTCTAGACAAAATAGACGGAAGATATGTATATTTTTTGTAAATGTTTTGAAAAGTGTAAGAAAATCCTAAAATTGAGAAGTGACTTGGGGACAAAGAATACACGGTCAATGAACTAAAGCACAGTACGCACGGTTCGAAATTTTTAGGCTATGGAAATCTGCAACAAATTAACAAGTGATGCAAGGAAAGGGGTACTATTTATTATTGTTATTTATATCAGTGTTTTATTTTATATTTTATTGTATATACAACTCCCATCTACATGCAACATATGTATAAATCATATATTTTACATATGAATAATATAGCTTGGCTTTTATAAGTAATTTTAGTGATGTCAACAAATTACTGACCATGCTGCTCATAAAGAAGAGTATTCCCTTAACGGAAATTTGCTGAAAACTATTTTAGTACTATAAGAATTCTTTAAAGGAGGACAAAAAACGCCGAAACGTCATAATGAATTAAATAAAGTACGAATTATGGATGGAGAGCTGTATAAATTGGTTATTTCCTGAATTTGTTATTATTCTAAATGTTTTTTTTCTCTCATACATCTAGATATTTTTCTAGAAAACACATATCACCAATTTACCAAGTTCATGATCGAGTACAGGGGCATCCTCAACTTTCTCGATTTCTACATTTACGCCACCCTTCCAAGTTTTTATAAATTGATTTTTATTTGATAGTCATTTCTTATTTCGTTTAGGATGTTTAGCACGTACACTGTCAGCTCCTCCAAATCTTAAAATTCACTATTTCTCACTGATTCTACAATCCAATAAAATATCCACATGTTTCAGCTCCGTAATCAACACTGGTTCTCCCATACCGTTTTCTCCAAACCGTGGCATATGAATCACCACCTACTTAATGTTATTATTTACGGCCACTTTTTGAAACTAAATCTAATCGGTACGGTCTATCTACAAGTTACCAACCCTTTCTAGCCAGGAGGACTAAGGATTTTATTTAATGAGTTTATCATTTAAAAAGTTCCCATTGTCGAGCTGGGAGTCGAGTTTAATATGACCAACTGCTTATCTGGCATGGTTAACCTTAGCCACCTACTCAAGTCAACCAAAAGGTCGTAAGATGGGTTACCCTTATTGGTGTGATATGTTTCTCCCACCCAGAATTTCAATTTCGGACCAATTCCGGCTTCCCTAACCAAATATATATTGACCACTTAGTGATCAGGTCGAGAAAAGGTGGCAGGCTTCCTTGGCAAGTCTTGTCTTCTAGCAGCGACGTATTCCCCTTATCAGAGAGAAATGTCCCCCTGAAAATTCTATTCCCCTTAGCCAATGCCCTTGACTGCATCATATCTCTGAAAATTAGAAAGATTATTTATTACCTATCCTCTAGAATATAGAGACTGGAGGGCGAAGTGGTCCATAATGAGTTTTACTGATGGGAGTACTAACATCATGCACCTCTCAATCCTACGGGTATGTGCCTCCGCCATGCCAATTGCTGTTTGTGTGGAGCAATGTCCCTACTATTGCGATGACTGACTCTTAGAGGATAACAGTGATTATACTATTTGTTTCTAAACAGTATAAAATACCGTTGACAGTGAAAACGAAGACTAAGATGAAATGGGCACTGGAAAGGAAGAAATTAATAAAAGTGATGGGAGGGAGAATGTGTGTGTGTGTGTGCGCGCGTGCGTGAGCGTCTGTGTGAGAAATAAATGCTAAATGTCCCAGCTATTGCGATTGCACTCTAGGCGCGATTTTCTATAAGGGACTTCTAATGTCCCTCGATCCTATTTAGGAATTGACGGAAATGAGGTCCATTGAAATTTGTATTATTAGTATACACACACAGTCTCACATATATGTGTGTCATGTAAAAATAGTTATCTTTAATGGCTGAAATCAACCAGTAAAATAAAAAAAAAATGATGAGAGCACCAAATGACTTCCTTGTACGTACTCCTCTCAAGTTAGATAACCTAAATACCTTGCTGCACTAGTTTAGAGTCATTTCATTTCAATATGGGATTCCCTATAACCTATATTGCATCGGAACAAAAAAATGTCTTTAAGATAAACAACTATGATATGTTGTATCACCGATTGGTACGGAGAAACATGCAATTTTATATTTCCGCCCTCCTCTATATCCCCCTTCCCCCTCTTAGTCAATTTTGACTAAAAGGTGAGGAGTACAACTAGGCGTTACGACTGTCCTAAATTTTCTTCACAATTTAATGCCAATGACTCAACTAATATTCTGCATTTGGGCTGGTGGAGCTCCATCATCAATGGAACAAAGTACTTTCGGGGCAAACCGTCCCATCTTCAGTGCTCTAGAGTTCCGCAGATGTCGGCTCAATAGGGACCAACTCTAGAGCACTGAAGATGGGACGGTTCGCCCCGAAAGTACTTTGTCTGTAATAAAAGAAGTATTCAGAGTGGAGGTGTTTGACCTTTTGATCCTTCCGTTTCGCCAACTAATACTTTTTCCCACGAATACTTCATTTAATTTAATAAAGTCTGCGTGGGGAAAAAGGGGTTTTGTTGGAGCCACTACCAATTAAATTATGAAGGAAATTGGAATATTGGGTTCTGGAAAGACCTAAGAAATCCTAAATTTAAAATTTAAACATTCGTTTCTGAGTTATGCGACATACACTCAGACGTCTCGAAGTAACCATCAAAATGAGGTACAGGGGCAAACCCGAAAATTTCGTTGATACCTGAAAACCGAAATTTCACGCAGTTTCAATACTTTCTTCAGTGTTCACAAGTAAGTAAAAAATCAAAATATCTTGAATGCTATGAGTCGCACCGATAATTTTATTTAGAAAATGGAATATTGATGTTTTATACATTTCTTTTGTTATTCCAATATTTACGGAGGTTTTTCTTGTTATTTTTTAGTATTCAGTCTTACCATCCATACTTCTATAAATGTGATCTTCACTTAGAGAAACTGTAACCATAAGCATCTAGTGCCCGGCATGATTTTCAAGTCTCATTGCAAAGGGCTCTTATTACAAGAAAAAGAGAGAATCGAATGTAGGATGTCGTAATTATAGATGGCTGGAAATATGCTGTTTATGAAGAACCTGTGTGACCGTACTTCCTAAAAGAGAGAATTTCTCAGAATGATTATCGATATAAGTTGAATGCTGACTTTGAATAAAGAATAACTTGTTAAATGAGTGTAGAGTAACCTCTGCCTTGCTTATTCATCGGAATAATATATTCATCCATTATTGAGCTTGATGAATCGCCTGCTGTATGAATGTTGCGTGTGAAACCTCTAGGAAGAGCCGTGTTTTGAATGGATCTGAGAGGGAGGCCAGCTATTGATCATGCGTTGGTAGCTACACAAAACCTCCTCAGAAGGTCCACCGCCTCTTCTCTCCAACCCAATTCACAATTCATTTTATACTTTTTCTGCTCCATCTCTAAAGGTGTATTTTATTAATTATCCATCAGCATCAATATTAAAATTCAAAGAGACGAATAAAATCCCAAAAAGACTCCCAATTTTTACAACACAAGGGCGTTTGTTTAATCTATTGTAAATGCGGAAAAGTCTTCATAGAAAATAAACTGATAAAAATACAGTTGACAAAGAGATTAGTTTTAGAAGAAGAGACGATTATATGAATGACGTGGGCGGTATGAGACTATCAGAAGTACGGAAGGCAGTAATAACTAGGGCCGACCAAATGATTGGCCAAGACAATAGAGCTAACCTCAATCAAGGAGTGGGCAGTACAAAATATAAGGGGGTGAAAAGGGAGTGAGAGAATACTTTGGTTCCCTAACCAACATATTCGAAAAAAATCGGAATTTGACGAGATCCCCCGAAAAAGATGGCCAAAAAGTCAAACAAGAAAGTGGGTCCCTGACTGCTGGAGCAGATAGCCAGGAAAAAAAGAGAATTTTTGAAGATGCTCGTATTCCATATAAAACTGTTCTTCGCCTTCACGGCGGATTTCTGTATTTAATTGGATTTTTCTTTCTGAAATTTACGTGGGCATATAACTCGTATACAAGTTATATGTCTCTGGGCAAGGGAATTTATTCAGTGACGAAATTCATTAAATAAAGTCCTAAGCCCCGCCCTGGCTAGAAAAGGGTGGTAACCTGTAGATAACCCGTCCCAATTAGCCTTAGTTGCAAAAAGTGGACGTTAATAAATAGTAATAACTCGTATACAAAAGTCTCTTACACGATCTTACATTTCTAATAGGAAGATGATATTCCATGTTGACTGTGTCACACAGTCCAGGATAGGTATTTATCCTAAAATGGTAAGTCAAATTAGGTTTAGAATCAGTGATGAACAATTTGAAATGAAAGTGATCTATTATCTATGCAGAGGTACTGGGAATAATTTTTTGTGCTTGAAGAGAGCTATTTCCTCATTCGCACCTATCATAAGCTAATTGGGTTGCTGAACTCTACATGTAATGCACTATTAGTGAGAAATAGAAGTAGGCAATGATAGAACAGTCAACAGAACTAGAGAATTTCAATTTTGCGAAAAAGAGACTTATCCCGATGAACATATCGTGATGAATATCTCACGAAAGGAGAATGAATTCTACTGTAAGACGCTGAGATTTGATGAGCATCAAGTTAATATTATTGTTGAACATAATAAACAAGAATGATCCGTTATCAAAACATAGATTTTTAAGCGCGTTTAGGGAGATGAAGAGCTATTGAAAAAAGATGAAATAGTCAATATGAAAAAATGCCTTTAAAAAAAGTGAGACTATTTATTTTTTTTGGGTGGGAGGGGATCAGAGGCTTAGATATACGTTTAACCATAAAAAATAGTGTCTGGATTAACAAATGCAATGACAAATTAAAACAACCTTTTATAAGTAAAGGGCTTTGCGTGTAGTTGTAAAAGTTTTACTAAGAATAAAAAAACTAAATTTATGGAATGTCTTTCGCATAAAATAAAAAAATGGAACACATCTATTGTACAATGGAAGAGGATAAGGTAATATAGAAAATGAACCATGCCCTTTGATGTATCATGCTCCATGTAAGCCCGTCAAAAAGCTTAAAGTATTAAGGATGTTGGAACTTAACAAAAACCAGATTAAAAATATTATACTTGATTTTTAATATTGTCAGATTTATGACTTTCGACTTTTAAAATAATTTATTTAATAGTGAAGGATTCAAATATTTACTAAAAGTATTAGTACAATCTTAAATTTTTAGTGGTTTGATATATGAAGTGTAATATGTTAGTTTAAGTATATTAATGATTCTTATGATAATAATAAAATCATACTTTATTATGAAACCTTGAATTTAAATTAATTCATGTAACTCACATTTGAATATTGCCAATAATGTTTAACGTAAGAGTTACATTCATTGATTCCTATGAGGAAAATGTCAGGTAGTTTTAATCGCCAAATGAACTCCAACTCTTTTAATTGACCTAATAAATTATTAAACTATAAAGGGTGGAGGGAGGTACTAGCCTATTTCCAAATGTAAGAGTTGACCTTTGACCTGCCGACCGATCTTGGGAGAAATCAATAATCCCTTGCCTTCCAATGGCTACCTGCCTTTGAAGATCGTATTGCCTAGCTGCTGAAGTAGTTTGCAAGGTGAAACCTGTTGAAGAAGAAGGCTCTCTAAAAGAATGGATATGACAAATAAGGAAACCTGATTGCAAAGGCAGACGTATTGGAGGCTATAAAATCAAACATCAATAACAGACCAAGGAAAGTATTTTTCATGTCATAACCAAGCTTCATTAGTAGTGTATTTGTAACACTTAAAATGCAAGATGAAAGATCTTTGAATGTCTCTCATAGCACATTTCTGTACACCCTTCATAAAAGAATTATTGATTCTTTTCCTAATCTAATAATAACATAATACTATTGTTGAAAGTCATATTATTGACAATTTTAACCCTATTCGGGATACTTAAGATTATTTCATGGGGGGGGGGGGTAGGCATAATAGGTAGGTCAGAGTAAATTTCAAAATTGAGTAAATCTTTGGGGCCGAAAGTTAGCCTCCAGAAGATTACTAACAAAAGTTTTCACAAATATTTTTTTATGTGAACAGCTCATCCTAATAAGGTATGCAGCAATAGATTTACCGTAAAAAAAACAAAAAACCAAAAAAAAAAACTGCTGTGTAAACTAAGCAGGTTAACCACGTGTTGGAGAATTAACGTGTTGCAGATGATCGCATCTCAACATCTATTCTCTATTACTAATCAAGCAAAAAGGCTATGTAAACAGGAATTAAAGTATGTATTAGCTTTACTTGAAATGTTTAGTGACTGAGGTACTTAAAGTGAAAATCGGATGAGTACAAGTGGGGGGGGGGCTTATAAAACGCTGAAATAAAAAAAAATACAAGTAATTCGGCTAATATTCGATTTAGACAAATCATATATAAAATCTGCGGCTGTAGGAAGTTTGAATTCCTTCAACATTAGATATTTAAAATCCGACTCATAGTAAGAGAGATCTACTTCTTACCCCCCCCCCACAAAACCGATTTCAGGCGTTACCAAATATAATCTTTTATAAAATTTTCAATTCAAATTATTTCAAAGAAGGCAAAGTTTTCTATTAACAGGTTTAATATCGAGTGTGGTATTGAACAAATAAAAAGCATATACTTTAGAACGTAAAATCTTAAATAATAACGTCACACAACAAATACCCGTATTTGCAAATATTTCACAAACTAAAAAGTTCAATGAAAACAATATTTGGTATTTAAGTTTCGAATATAGTGGTCCATGATATAACAGCTTATTGTTAACATCGCATGAGTAGGAATGGGAGTTTACTGAAGGCTGAAAACTAAAAAATGAAATATCTCGGTTAATATTCAAGAGAAGATAAAGATGAAATATGCATAAAAATATTTTGAAAATCAAATTTTCAATAAGATTGACCAAGCAAGTATTCGATTCAGCTTAAAATGACAAAGATATCTGGAATTTTCAAAATTTGCCTCTCTAAATCTCCTAGGAAAGATCGGTAGACATTTGAAGAAATGTTTGCCTTGAGTTTAATCTCAATTCAATTTAATCTCTTAATTTTTTTAGGGAAAATCTGCTAATAAAACAACAGGGCTCCATGAAATTATTCGTATATTATAATATTATGTTTTTATTTGTTATGTTAATTAATGTACTAATATTCAAAGATTATTGAACACCCTAAACACACAAAATAAAACTAGAAATAATATTCCAAATAAATAAAAATGATAAATAATGAAGAAATACTAACACTAAACGTTCAGAACCACTCAGAATTATGGAAATATATATATTGTCATCGTAAGGTCTGTTAAAGGCATACTTAAACGTGGAAGACATATTATTACTATTATAACTAAGATATTAAATCTGGGTTTATTTATCGTTTTCAGATGTACGTAGAAGGCTAAGAACACGGAGAAAAGGACACTAGGAGAGAAAAACAATGACTTTGAAGTATATAACTACGATACATGATGATAGTGGAGTTGATGTGAGAAGTCAGTGAGTATCTAGATAAAGGAAGTTTAAATATATGTAATTAATTACATTGATATTTGAAACGCAAATATATAATTTGAATTGATAAAATTGAAAAAAAACAACAACATTATAATTATTTAAGGGTCATGAAATATATCTCAGTTTATTACACGCAAGAGTAAAAAAAGCCCGTAAGGCAGGGGCTGCGTTAACTAAGCAGATTTCCCACGTGCGCCACGTATTGACATTTATTTCAAAACTTAAAAGTTCAATGAGAACAATATTTGGTATTTAAGCTTCAAATAAAGCTCTTCATAGCGTAATAGAATATTGTTAATATGAGATGAGTAGGAGTGGTGCTTTACTGAAGACCAAAAACTAAAAAAATGCAAATATCTCAGTTAATAATCAAGATAGTGAAAAAATGTACATAACAACATTTATAGAACATTACATTTGCAATAAGATTGGTTCTATACAATTTCAATTGCAACAACTAGAGCGTTAACAGACGTCCCAGTGTTTAGGGTTAATACCCGTCGTTTCTGTGGATTTGTTATTAATAAAATTAATTTTTTATGTAAGACTTCACTGTCCTCCATATTGTCATATCCCGCCATACATTTGAATTAATTTTTCCAGGTGAGGTACCTGGTAGTTCATATTGAAAAGAATTCTTGAGCAAATTTCTCTAAATAACAAAATAAACAACTTTTGTTATGTGCATATTTGCCGAAACTACAATAGGAAACAAAATATCAATATTTTTAATTTCAGGTCTCCCTTATAACCCCCACTCCTGTCTGTCCCTAGAAATAGTATGGCTTTTTATAAGGAATGCGTTAGTGCTAATACACATAGTGAGTGTTTTATTTAGTTCGGTTGAGTATTTTGTGCCAAATAAAATTTTTCACTTCCGCTATAATTTTTAGCGTATATCTCGTTAATAATTCGGTATACGAAAAAAGTGTATATAACAAAAGTTACTCTAAATAGCAAAATAAACAAATTTTGTTATGTTCATATCAATAGCAAACGAAATATCGCTATTTTGAATTTCTGGCTTCCCTTAAAACCCCCACTCCTGCCCGTCCCTAGAAATGTTGGTATGGCTTCTTATAATGAAAGCGTTAGTGCTAATACACATACCGAGTTTTATTTATTTCGGTTGGGTCTTTTGTCCCAAATAATATTGTTGACTCCCGCTATAGTCATTAGCGTATAACTCATTTAATCTTCGGAATACGATGAAAGTGTTTATGACAAAAGTTACTCTAAATAACAAAATAAACAACTTTTGTTATGTATCGCGGACAAACATCGTGACAGGAGATTTATATATATATATATATATAATTTTGAACGGACCTCATTTTCGTCATGTCCTGGGTAGGATCGATGGGCATTTGAAGTAATTTTTCTCAAATCGCGTCATGAGTACGACCTCAACAGCTGATTTCCCTTCAGGGAAATCTGCTAAAAGAAGGTCAGAAAGAAACAAAATAAATATGTCATTCCAGCATACGTATATGCGTATAAATATGTGTGTATATAAATATATGCATATAAATATGTATATGTACACACACACAACACACAAACACACACATATATATATATATATATATATATATATATATATATATATAAAAGTAGGTATGTATGTATATAAATACTGACACATATATTTCCTTTGTGAACTAACCCTATATGATGTTATTGTATTCTCTGCATGCACTATATAATTTTATTTTAATATAAAATATTATTAATATTTTTAGAAATATTCCATAATTATTACAGCATAATATAATTTATAAAAAGAAATATAAAACATTTTTAACTGAACCTTTTACTTGAATTCTGCATGTTACTTGTGTGTTCCAGGTAATGCCACAAAAACAATGGATGGATATTTAATGCAAATTTTTAAAGTACTTGAACTGGGTTAGTACTTCATTAGAGTAAACAACTACTACTTACTATTTGCATTTGGCTGTTTTAAGTGAAGTTTATTTTCTTTAGCTCAAGTATCAATGATTTGTGTTATTGTGTGTTATAAACACTTGAATTAGACTTTATATTTTATGAGAATAATTAGGTCAACTCCAAATTTCGAGATTTGTGAATGAGGTTTTTAAAAATTAAATAGTTGTTCATAATCAAATTTCACAATAAAGAAGAATAAAGCTCTTGTGATATGCTATGCACTTGAGTTTCAAATTGTTTGTGGGTAGTCTGTAAAGTTTGACGTAAAAGAAAGTTTAAAAAAAAAAACCGTTACAACGTAATAATTAAACAAAAGTATGAATGCCTTCTTCGTCCGAAATTTATTTCTAACTCTGTAATAAACAATAAAATAGTCATAAAAGAGTAAGTCCCAAGGAAGAATAAAACTAAATCACAGTGTATTACTTGTTCAAATTAAGTTAATCATTTAGTATTAATTCTAGCTATTCCTCAACGGAATAGTCGAAAGTACAGATTACAACTAGCTCTTTTACGAGATCAAACAATAAGACTACTGATTCTTTCAATTTCTTCTAAATGATTATCAAATGCCACATTTAAAATAATGTTAGAGATAACGAAGATAAACTAATATTTAGGAAAATTCTATTATGCTAGATACTTTAACTTCATTGTCAAAACTTGTTAAGAAAACATAAACAAGCTTATTTAATTATTTAAAAAAAAATACATTTTACTATTTTCCTGATGGAAATTATCACTTCTGTTGCAAGGTTACATATTAGCAGATTTCTCTTAAGGGAAATCAGCTATTGAGGTCGTACTCACTACGCGATTTTCGAAACATTTCTTCTAATGTCCATCGATCCTACCCAGGAAATCAAAATTATATATATATATATATATATATATATATATATATATATATATATATATATATATATATATATATACAGGGTGTCCCCAAACCAAACGGCCAAACTTTAGGGATCGATCTAGGATCGAAAAACTAAAACAAAAGTCCTCTGGCATATGCCTCGTTTTCGCTTCGTTTTCGAGAAAATCACAAAAAACTAAAAATAGTTGTGCAAAAACTAGTTAAGGCCAATGGAAGAGCGGATTTTATTTCTTGAATGAATTTTAGCAATAAATGTTATTCCAATACAATTATTGTATTCTAATCTTATACTAACAGAAAGGTAATTGAAAAAAAAATTATTTTTTATTAAGAAAAAATAATAAATACTTTTTTATTCAAATATTCATAGTATAAAAAAATTACCTATTTAAAGTAGATAACATTATGAACAATAACTGAAGATTAAAACATAAAAAAAGATTAAAAATTTAGAAAAATAATTAAATATTCTTACTTGGAAAACATAAATGTTTCAGTTTTTATATGGGTCTACCTTAGAGAGAAAAAAAAACCTGAAAATTTTGAAGGTTTTACCTTATCTAAAATTACAACTAATTTCTAAAGCGTCAACTTAAATGTTGTTCGAAGTGCTGGCCTCTCCCTGCAATACACGCATCACATCGCGTACTCACAGATCGCACTGCATCTAAACATTGTTCTGCGGTGAGCTGGTTGCAAACCATTCTGATGCGCTCGATGAGGTCATCCCTTGTGCGGACGGGCTCTCGGTAGACATTTTCTTTCACGTATCCCCACACGAAGAAATCTAGTGGCGTGAGGTCCGGAGACCGGGGAGGCCAAGGCACCGGCCCACCTCGTCCTATCCAGCGACCTGGGTAGTTGATGTCCAACCAGTCTCGTACGGCCCTTCCGTAATGTGCAGGACAACCATCGAGTTGAAACCAGCTCTCAAGCCTTGTTTCCAAAGGGATATCTTCCAAAAGTGCCCGTAAGTCATTCTCCAGGAATAGATGATAACTTTCAGCGTGAAGTCGAGCAGGTAAAAATACGGGACCTATTATACGATTATTACAAAGACCAACCCACACGTTTACAGAAAACTCATGCTGGTAGTGAAATTCTCTAACAGTGCGAGGATTTTCATGTGCCCAAAGGTGGTAGTTTCTTTGGTTGATTATGCCCGCACGTGTAAAAGTCGCTTCGTCCGTCCAGATTACTTTCGAACTTAAGTTTACATCGTTTTGCAATTGTTCTTTGTACCAATTACAAAAATTTAATCGGCGGGGATAATCAGCGGGTAATAAATTTTGTACCTTTTTTCCCCCCAAAAAGGATTAAAATGATAATAAACATTTTAATCATTTCTTTTTAAGTTTAAACACTCAACCTAGACGTTTTATTGATAAGGAAAGCGTGAGAATATTCATGTTTTCTAAATTTACTCCTCGTAAATTAAAAAATTAAGCTTACTCAAAAAGTTTGTAATTTAAATACATTATTAAAAAAAATACACTTTTTGCACAACTATTTTCAGTTAGGACTTTTTTTCTTAGTTTTTCGATCCTCTATCGATCCCTGAAGTTTGGCCGTTTGGTTTGGGGACACCCTGTATATATATAAATTGGTTTGTTAACACTGTTGTTATATACATTTATTCTCTATCTTGAATATTAACCGAGATATTTGAATTTTTATTAAGTGTGTGCGGATAACGGGCGAGATGAGATCGGCTGATGTCGGGTCTATTCGTGAGTATCCCCCGAAAGCTAGTTCGGCCGTTTCCGTAACTGTTCGGCTCTCGTGAAATTGGTTTAGAGACTCGTTACTACTATTGTAATTAATTTGCAGATTTCTCTATTATAAAATTTCACGTGAGAAATCTGATTAGTTTACGCAGCCACTGCGTGACGGGCTTTTTTAATCTTCCGTGTAATAAACTGAGATATATTTCATGGCCCTTAAATAATTATAATGTTTTTGTTTTTTTTTCAATTTTATCTATTCAAATTATATATTTGCGTTTTCATCATGGCAAATCAAAAAAATTATATAAAATTGATGATTTAGCAGCTCCATTTTGCTCATGATCTGAAATGACACAGAAGAAAATCTTATAAGCACATATGTAATTCAAAACCCGTATATATGTTCAAAATTTAACTATACATAAACAAAACAACCTTTCAAAGATTCCACCTCTGCTTAACCCCAAAAATAATTTGAAACGAGAGCTTCGATTGTATATTAATCACCAATTTAAGCCATAATAATTGAGAAAATAAAATTAGAAGATTTAACATTGATAATTATTAATTATTATAAATTATTAATTTAAACAGGAATTTACACGTTTATAAAAGCCATAAAATATTTCTCAAATCACAGCAAGATGTTCAAACTAATTCCAAAGGCCGAAAGCTGGCTGAACCTGCAATACCTAGCGGCTTCAATGAATACCAAAATGTATCCAAATTTAATGCCACAATGAGCCAAGTATACTGATTTAACATTAGCCTCATACATCCTGTATAATCAAATTGGAAAATGAATGCGAAAATTTCCAATCATTTTACTCTGACTTTTGAAATATCCTTCCAAGTAGGTATGTAGCGGAAATAGCAAAAATCATGCTATTTCTTTAAAAAATCAATATCGGGGTAATTTTGAAGAGATGAATAAAAAACACTAAGAAAACCCAATAAGAAAGATATATCAGAATCAAAGAAATATATAAAAAATGTATTAATTTATTTTTCTTTCCAGGGAGATGGAATGCACCTAAACTATAATTAAAAATTATGTAATAATCCTTGCGCCGTTTTCCGCTTATAGCAACGTATTAAAAAACGGATTTAGAAAAAACTACCTCATTTTTTCCATTCAAATTTACATTCAAAACCTAATCATGTCCAGTATGGATAAATCCATTAAATGTTTATTCTGGACGGGCATCAGAGAGCTAATAGATTTTTCGAAGATGCATTAAATAGTTAATACTGTGGTGCGTGTAGATGAAACGGGCATTTGAAAACACTTGTTGGCCAATAATCTTACGAACTAGAAGATATTTGACTTTCCACTGAACATCTAGTTACATCTTGAACAAACAGGTAAACTTTAATTATAACTCCAATTATAAACATAACTCATACAATTGGCAACTCTGAAGCATTTCTCCTTATTGTGGAATTTAATTATGAACAAGTTATTAATATCAAAATATCCTATAAATCAGATATCTTGGTATACTCATAAAAGTCGTCACACAGGGGCTGCGTAAACTATACAGATTTCACACATATGCCACGTATTTGTATTTATTTCAAAAAGTAAATGTTCAATGAGAACAATATTTGGTATTTAATCTTCAAATAATGTCCTTCATAATATAGCACCTTATTGTTAATATGACCTGAGTAGGGGGTGGGGCGGTTACTGAAGGCCGGAAACTATAAAATGCAAATAATTCGGTTAATAATCAAGATAGTGAAAAAACGTACATAACAACATTTATAGAACATTACATTTGCAAGAAGATTGTTCTGTACAATTTTTTCGATCCGACGCATAATAACGGAGATTTACGAAATTTCTTCTCTCAGAACCCCCTTCCACAAGTCGGATTTCAGCCATTAACGAACTTCATCTTTCCTTTTTACATAAAACGATTAAATATCGAGTTTGGAAAAGATTAAACCAAAATTGCGACCACTAGAGCGGTAACAGACAAATATATTTATAGGGTGTCCCAACTTCCCGTGCCACTCCCCCTTAAAATCTCCAATTATTTTAATACAAAGCTGAAACTTTGTGTGCCATAATTGGGACCCCTGAAGAATCCTTTCAGTCCATATTCAACCTCGTAACCTTCTCCAGTAGTTCTCCAGCGACCATAACTTTGGAATTTCCAATGGAATGCCCTACTTTATATAGTGATTTCTTGTAGAAAATCAAATTACGAAAACGAATTAATATCAGTGAAATTTTCGATTTGATACATGCTTTAGCCGTAAAATGCTATCTATATTTCAGAAACGGTACGTTTTATTGAAAAATGATGCGACATAAAGTTTTAGTCAAGAAAATTATATTTGAAACAAGTCTACGTGGAAAGGAATTGATTTTGAAATTTTAAAAAAGTATCAAAGTTTCATGTAAAAAAGAAACAAAAAAAAACGTTGAGATATCTTCCAGGGAGGAATCATCAGCCCACATTTTTTAAAATAAAACATTAAATGGTAGTCTTTAACCACTTCCTAAATAAAGAATTTCTAAATTGAATAGATGACAATCCCCTGATGCAAAGAAATGAAATGAGGCTGCAACTTGACGGATGTCCATTCCACTTTTCAGTTTCTATTTGATCAACAATAAGAGAAATCTTTCCCCAGCGAAGTATCTGTTGCAGCTTGCACATTGAGTGGCCCCATGTCACCCGATCTAACAGTAATGGATTATTTTGTATGAATGAAGGTCAAAGACATCTCTACCAGAACAGTTCGCAGAATATTGAAGACATGAAAAATAAAATCAGATTGGCGATAAATTCAATTTCTGTAGCAGAACTTCACAGTGCCAAAAGAGGTTTCAGATGCCGCCTTTTGAAGTGCAAATTTGAGGAAGGACGCATTTTCGAACATTTGTAACTACTAGCTGTAATTATTGTGGTACAAAGAAGAAGCTGGTTTTTGTTTCTTTACATGAAACTATGCAGGTGGAAAAATTTATTCCTTTTACAAATAATTACTACGTAATTAGTTTAAAATAAATTTATTCTAAGGAGGTTTTTTGTTATATTGATGTTTTTAGTAAAACTTTTTTTTTGGGGGGGAGAATCCATTCCTTTTCCCATAGACCTTTTTTAAAGATAATTTTGTTGGCTACAGCTTTTATGTTGCAGCATTCTTCAATAAAATGTGCCGTTTCTGAAATAAAGATTTTTGCTTTTTACGGCTAAAGGATGCATCAAATCGAAAAATTCACCGATAAAAAATCGTCTTAAAATATGATTTTCTAGAAGAATCCGTCCTAAAACGTATCGCATTTCATAGGAAATTACAAGGTCATGGTCGCTGGAGAAGGTTATGAGGTTCATTCTGGATTGAAAATATTCTTCAGGGATGACTATTATGTCATAACAAGCCTCAGCCTTTTATTAATATAATTTCAGATTATAAGGGGTGTGGCACAGTAATATACACACACAGGGTGTCCGTGTATATATATAATTCTTAAAGGATCTCATTTTCGTCGTCTACTAGGTAGGATCGATGGACATTTGAAGAAATGTTTTGAAAATCGAGTCATGAGTACAACTTCAATAGCTGATTTCCTTGAAGGGAAATCTGCTAAAACATTAACACTTCTAGGAAATTCAAGTATAAACACAATTACATAAATCCTTAATCCTTGGGCCAAAGAAAAAAACTACCCATATTTTATCTTTGGCTTGTGTGGTTTCAATTTAACCAACGTGACCGACAACCACATAAGACAAGGATAATTCCATTAGCGGTCATCACCACGAATATTTACCCACATTTTAATTAAAAGGAAATAAATAAACAAACGAACATACAATTCCATGGGAAACGGAAAAACCTATTATGAATGACACGATATATTGTTAATATGTTAATTACTATTTTGTTCTTGTATCTGTTAAATATTTCATTTATTTTTGAGTTTAAGTTTTTTGTGTGGGGGTGGATTGTGTAAAAAGTAAGATAAAAATTGTAAAGAAAGAATTTGTACTAAAAATAAGGCACGTGATACATTTCAATTATAACACAGCTGAGAGTGAATAAAAAATAGTATGTAGATCAAGAGTCCGTGTAAGAGATCCAATAAGGGCCTGAGTCTGATAAAGGACAGTTTGACAAATATTTATTGATAAAGAATGGAACAAAAGTGGCTCCGGACTAATACTACCGGCATGCACTACTAGCATCGAGCTATATCGAAAGAATAGTCAAAATAAATTGAATATTCTGTTACCAAACCATTTTTACAATAAAATAAAAAAACTGTACACCAATTATCAAAGGACTCTATATTTGAATTTCTTCAAAACAACTTATTCCCCACAGTACGTCATTTGTATCTTCTTTTCATATGCATTTAACATTTAGGCAGTATTGTGGTCTGCCTACTATGTTATGCATTCATATATACATCCAAATATGACTCATTATTGTTATTTTGAATTTACTCTTAGCTTAATGAGAAGACCACTTACCACCTGAATTAGGTTGAAATCTTCTGAGGTAGACCTTTTCCCTAGCAATCTTTAATTCACATATCTCTCTGGGCTCACACAATTCTACAAGACAATCTCAGTCACTTCCTACTGTTCATTTGGCAGACTCAACCTTGGCCTGCCTTGTCGAATCTGTTTATCTATTTTATTAAACACCTTAAAAGTCGATCATCAATGTTAATGGAAATATTTCTAAATATAACTTACCTTACAATTTCAAAAATGAAGACAAAGAAGTATAGTGTGTTCATATAGCTATGCAGATACAGACAGGCAATTAATAATTAAAAAGGCTTACTTCCATTGCACCATCTATTCCTGGCCAGCGCAGGTGGTAACCGCCACGTTACTATGTGGACCGAAGAATAACTTTTTATCGTTTAAATCATTTTTATTGCCAAATGATAAAGTAACTACATATAAATATATACACTGGTTGTTTCTTATTTTATTATGTATTTTTGAAATTAATTTTAAAAAATTAAGCTTTATAAGTCCTTCGTTAATATTTTGTAAGAAATGTGGTCCCAATCCAAAATATGCCCACCCGTGCTTTAAATTTTTCCCTCTTTAGGAACTCTTTAGGATATTTCCTCAAACGAGTAAGAAATTTTTCTTCAGTAACACACAATTTTGGGTAGACTCATTGGGGGAAGATTCACTTTATCTGTTTGACATTATTGTTTCCTATATTATTTGATTGTTTTGACAAGACTACAAATGAAGTGTATCGAAAAGAAGTTTGTATTTTAATTTACAAGACGTCATTATGAATTCATCAGGTGGTTGAAATTTGTCCCACTGTAAAACAGGTAAATATAATTGACTACTTAAAATAGTGTTATAAGCTATGCCTAATCATTCCAATCTATATTAAGTCTCAAAATGGAATAAGAGACACTAAACCTTATTTTGAATGGGTGTCTGTTCGTAGACAACCAAATTATCTGCAATTTATTTCTAAAACAGCACAACTCAAACATGCTTGGCCTACCTTAGATGTCCGGGAGATATCTGTGAAAAAAATAAATCATAGCTAGTATACTATCACATATGCACGCAATAATAAAGTGTTCATTGCGACAGACATAATCCGCTATCTCTGGATGTGACCTTTCGAAGAGTATCATGTACTCACTCACTACGTCTATTAACCTAATTTGTTACCTCTAAGACTCTATGATTATATCCATGAATAACTAGCCTACCTTGGGAGTGTATCGTCGGCAAAGCAGACACGTCTCCTCATCGTAGAGAATGTTCTATGCAAAAAAAGAGACAGAATTATAATCCAGGTTGTAGCAAGGACATCACACACTGCCTTGTACAGAATCTGTCTACAGTTACGCGCAAGCTTTGTTAGTTTAATACTTAATTATTACTAAGTCACAAACCTTAGCTTAGCCATTCAATAAATGTATTTGATACTAAGAGAACCCAATAGCAGCCCAATACTCAAGTGCCCGATAGTCGGCAACTTTAATGAATGTCTATCTGCTAAATAAATACAATAATGACACCTACATATACCAGTATATATTGCATATTACACTCAATGCTAATGTCAAAGCGGTCCTTTATATGTCTAACTTACAACATCTTAAGAGGATATATTATTTTCTCATGACTACTCTTATTTTTTGAAAAACTGTAAATGTAGTAACTTGATTTCTTCATTATCGAGTATTTCTTCATTAGCTGCTAAAATGCAAATATCTCGGTTAATATTCAAGATAGAGAAGAAATGTATATAACAATGTTTATAGTAAATTTAATTTGCAATAAGATTGGTTCTGTACAATTTTTCGATCCAACGTATAGTAACGGAGATATTTTGAGTTTTCGAAAATCCTCCCCTTTAAACCCCCCTCCCACTGGTCAGATTTTTTGCCGTTAACGAACTTGATCTTTCTTTTTACAAAAAAATACTAAATATCGAGTTTGGTACCGATAAAACAAAAATTGCGACCGCTAGAGCGGTAACAGACAAATATATATATAGATATATATACAGATAGATACATAGACAGTGTTGAACGGAAATCTCTTTCGTCATCTACTAGGAAGGTTCGATGGACATTTGAAGAAAAATTTCTTCATGAGTACAACCTCAATAGCTGATTTCCCTTAAGGGAAATCTGCTAAAACACAAAATAAAAAATAAACAGGTATGTGAATTAATGTCTTCATGATAATAAGCTTTATTAAAATTTCTAGGGACGAACAGGAGTGGGGTTTTAAAAAGTAGGCATGAGATAAACAATCGCAATTTTGTTTCCTATTGTATTTTCGGCCAAGATGCACACAACGAAAGTTTTTTTTTTTTTTTTAGTTATTTAGAGTAACTTTTGTTATATACCTACACTTTTGCTGAATGACGAAGTATAAACGATATTTACACTAGTAACTATATCGGGAGTCAGCAATTTTAATGGGCACAAAAACCTGAACCAAACTAAGCAGAACTTGATATGTGAATTAGCATTAACTCCTCCATGAAAATAAGATATATTAAAATTTATAGTCGAGCAGGTGTGGTGGTTTTTAAGGAGTGAAATAAAAAATTCGTTCCATATTTGTTTTTCATCAAAAACACAAAGAACAAAAGATGTTTATTTTGATATTTAAAATTAAATTTTCGCCAGAAAGCAGTATAAATATGATAATATGACTAAATACTATTGCAAGGTATTTAATTAGTACTCATTAAAGGTAAGGTAATACTTAGTATGATTCGGATTAGTGAGGTTATAAATTTCGAACCATTATTATTATATTAGGTTATAAAAAACTTCGTTGTTTATTTTCAATAGAAAGGTAAACTATAAGAGCATTTCGATTATTTAATTTGTATACTGTACTTTGTATTATTGTAACATAGTCATGCAGAATTTGCACAATGTGTAATAAAGGAGGTTGTGGGGAATCAAACTCTTGAATTGTAGTATATACTAACTTATTTCCTCCGGCATGTTGATGTTTTTGAAGTGATTATGTACTATCTATAACTAATAAACATTACTCGGTAATGCCAAAATGCATATACTCTACTAAGTGTAATAACAAAATAAACGACATTTGTTGTGTACACATTTGCCGAAAAGCCAATAGGAAGCGAAATATAGCGATTTTTTATTTCATACCTCCCTAGAAACCCCAACTCCTATTCGTTCCTAAACATATTAATATTAATATAGTTTGTAACCAAGAGGGCATTAATACCAACCCACATAAGGAGTTTCGTTAAATTCGTTAAAGTTTAGTCTTTTGTGTCCTTCTAAATTGTTGACGCTATAGTTTTTAGTGTATATCTTGTTTTTGTTTATACTTCGTTATACAGCAAAAGTCCGCATAACAACAGTTACTTTAAATAACAAAATAAACAACATTTGTTATGTTGAACATTTCCCGAAAAACAAACAGGTTACAAAATGTCGACATTTTTCATTTCAGACCTCCCTTGTAACTCCCACTCCTATTCTTCTCAGAGAATATTAATACAGCCTAAACCCCAAGTTGGGTTTTAAGTAATATACATACCAGGTATCAAAAAATTCGGTTCAGCCGTTTACGATTCTATAAAGGACATATAGACAAACATTAATTTTTATATATTATATATATATATATATATATATATATATATATATACTAGCAGACCCGGCCACGCGTTGCTGTGGCTAATGTTATTGTTATATTACATTGTAGTATACAATTTAAGAGGAACGGTAGGAGAACATCAGTCACGGGGTCCACCATGCTTTTTACATAGATGGTATTTGTAAAAAAATATGGTGACCTCCATGACAGATTTTCTACGACTACAACCCTATTTACTCTACGTCCAAATTATTTACGAACCAAGACGGAAATGTTGAAGTTGGTACACAAATTCAAGGGATTAGGATTTGAAGGGGATGGACGTTGAACACGATTGATTAAAATTTTCTTACAGTTTATATTAAGCAGAAATCAATACAAAAGAATTAATTTTAAAATTTATTATTTCCATTTAATTTTGTATCGAATGAGCATATTACAAAGTTTTTAGTGAATATCATTTGACATTTAAACTTATTACTGAGGTAGGTAAGGCAGATAGTCTTAAATCTTTAACAGTAAATACAGATAAATACTTTCAATTTCAATTTAATTTAGCACTAATCGGTGCACAATATTTTTGGTTAACCTGTCTTTAGCTAACACAAATAGATTCGACGGTTTCCCAACACGTGAACATGCAACATATAGTTGCCCATGAGAGAAACACGGCCTCTCTGGTGTTTGCGTTGTTGAGGTTAGATTTTTTTCGGTGGCATTTGACTGAAAATATTAATTTAATCGTTTAAAAATATATTAATTAATTATTATAATTATGTGATAATACTTACATGTATATATTTTATAATTATAGAATTTTGAATCATGAAGCACAAATAAGTAAAAAGCAGGAATAATTACTGTATTATCGTCACTATAATTTGAATTTGATTTACACTTCGGTCTAAGTAACACCAAAAATTAAAAAAGTAGAAATAATTGAATTTTACGGTATTTCGTTTACCACAAAATAAATTTAATTTATACTTTAGTCTCAATAACACGTGGTAATCATGCTAATGAATTGTAGCTTATGACACGTTTGTCGGTTTACCATAGCAGTGCCATCTATTGATTACTTACTCAATCCAGTCGAAAAGTATCGACATCTGTTAGAATCTTTTGGAGTTAACAGATAATTGTGACTGTCAATTAATTATAGACAAATAATTTGTAATAAAATAAAATTGCGACTATAATTAAAGATCTAAGCTATCCTATCTCTCAAGTTGGACCAGGCTGCTCACGGTGTGCCAATTTAATTTAAAAGCGGTTAAGTAGTTTAGGAGTCCATCGCGGACAAACATCGTGACAGGAGATTTATATATATTAAGATATATATATATATATATATATATATATATATATATATATATATATATATAGACTATGCAAGAAGACAATATTATTTTCCCAAAAGCTTCCCCAAGCAAAAAAATTGTATCTTTTTTATGCATTTATTTGCCATTATTAAAAATACTGTAATGTTTATCTTAAGAAGAGACTTTGTATTCAGAGTAGTTCTTACTCGTGCTCTATCATGTGCAACATATTATCGGAGAAATGTTAATAATTAGCAGACATAAATGGGTGCACCTCCCCAGCAATTTCAATCCCCTTTAACATTGATTTTACACTCTATTTAATCTTTAGCTCTAGTTTAAAGCAAACATCATCATTACTTTTAATTAATAAGCATCAACTACCCCTTCCCGCCAAAAGCCGACCCGTCGGGCGAATCACAAGTCGGTCTGCCAGGCAACGACTCTGTTATCTCTTCACAACTTCGGACAATTATTTGGTTTGAACTATTGTAATTTCAGTTATTCTAAATATTAAACCATGGGAATGCTCTAATAATTCACTACCCCGTAGAAAACAAATATTACTGACAAATGTTACCTAACTGTTACTTAACTGCATTAGATTAAAGTAGTAAGAAGGGGGGGGGGAGATTTATAAGCTTTACTTAATAATGCTTGAAACGATAGCACCCTTCTGAAAAAATTTAGCGTCATTTGAAGCAATATGCCTAATGAGCACTTATCAATCGGTTTATTCATAGGTTGCACCATATAACAACTCGGCCTAAAGTAATATTTTGCAGGAAAAAGATCAGGAAACTAATTGTCGTAGTTTTTTATTCCTGATCAGCCTTATAATTGAACCCGTCTGAAGAAAATATGAATGCAGTCTAAAGACCAATCCGGTTTTCCTGAAATACAAATATTGAGGCAATTCAAATGTATTCAATTGTAAATGCAACGCCCAATTGTAGGCTCGTTATAAAATTGGTGACTCCTGCTATATTTTTTAGCGTTTTTTTAGTAACAAAAGTTACTCTACATAACAAAATAAACCACTTTGGTTGGGTGCATGTTTGCCGAAAACCTAATAGAAAGCGAAATATCGCGATTTTTCTAAACAATTTTCTCGATCTCGCGATTTTCTCTAAGTCAAATATTAAACATAAACAAGAAATCGGATGGGTTTTAGGGGGGGGGGATTCGAAAATTCAAAATATTTCAGTTATCAATCTTTTTAAACATATAAATGCCGTACACTTGCACCACTCATTTGTCTGTAACTCGAATATTAAGGAAGATATATGTAACATTTTATTTTCAGCTTTCAGTTAACTACCACTTCTACTCCTCGAATTTTTACTTTTGGTAACTGTCTCCATCCCCATGCCCAGAACATTTTAATTCATGTATACAAAGGCTTCTTACAAGATATAGAGTGGAAAGCCTGCTTACTTTTCGCAGCTCCTGTGTGGCCGACAGCACTTTTCTTGTTCGGGTTTGAGCCTTTATGTAGACTGCTTTTAAGAACTAAGGATTTGGAACGGAGAATGCTGCTTCCTTACCTAAAGACTACCATTTTCTATAAACGTAATTACTTTCACATGTACTCAGTAGAAATGATCTGTTCCACAACTTAAGTAGCTGGATTTGTTTTTTAGAATTACTATTTGGACGTAATCCATTTCCCAGATCCTTTCTTTACAATTCGTACATTTAATTTAATGTAATCTGCTACCTATTCAATGCAGTTAGTTCTTATTAAAACCTTTGGATTAACTTTAGCAACTTCATTTTAGATATAAGAAAAGATATAAAATAGAATACTTATTTATGAACTTAGTAATTATATGGTTAATTGGAGCATTTTTAGCACATTTTAATTTTACTATTTGTTTACTGAGAACAACACTTCTTTTCAATATTTTTTTATAAGAAGATATAGAATTCAACTCTGCTAATCACGAAAGGTGCGAAGCATTTTCATTTTTAAATAAATGAAAATATTTTGTTCGACCAATTATAAGTATATTGAGCTTGTACACATTGTACATTGTATATATGTATGTCTGTGTGTGTGTGTGTGTGTGTGTTATTTGAAAACTTGTAAAGGTTTTTTAATGTGCCCCAGAAAATTAGTAACGTTAAATGAATAGAATTTTTAGCATGTTGTTCCTGATTTCTCTAATTCAAGAGCTCCATTGTTAGAAATGCGAAGAAATATGAGTGCTATAACTTTTTTGTGTAATACCATAATGGAAAAAAGTCCATCACGCAGGGACTGCATTATCTAGGCAGATTTCTCACCTGCGTCTCGTATTTGAATTTATCTCAAAACGTAAAAGTTCATTGAGAACAATATTTCGTATATAGGCTTCAAAAAAAGTGTTTCATTGTGTAAAAACCGTTTATAACAACGTTTATTGAACATTACATTTGCAATAAGATTAATTCTGATTTAATTCTGTACAATTATTCGAACGTTGACCGGACCTCAATTTCGTCATCTCCTGGGTAGGATTCATGGACATTTGAGGAATTTTTCGAAAATCGCGTCAAGAGTACGACCTCAATAGCAGATTTCCCTTGAGGGAAACCTGCAAAAAATCAATAATTGAAATATGTGTAAGTACAAAATTGAAGAAAAGATACTTATAAAACTGTATATATTTCTTCTGTAGCTCTAAGTATTCTTGTTCATAATATTGTTGTGGAAAGCTATTTGACGTTGCCTTGTTACACAAATAAATTTTACTACATTTAATCAATAACATTACTGGTCTCCGAATTGCACAAATGGAAATCATCATTTAAACAAGCACAAAAGTATCGATTAAAACACATAAATAATAGTTTATTTAGTGAACGTTTGAAAATAATCTCTGTCGGAACCGGGGAGACGATGTACGAGTATAAAGCTGCAGAAGCCTAATTTTCATATAATGTAATATTTTTATTTACTAAATATTTGTCTCCTGAAAATTAATAAGTGCACCAAGTGAACACTAGTACGCTCATGTAAACAAACATTTGCTGGCGATGTAAATAAATGTGGGGGATATTTGAGCATCTGTGTTACTAAGTAAGAAAATGTAACAATTTGAGAAAGGGGAACCCTTCCTGTGAAGCACGTGTTCTTAACAAAGACCAAGAAAAATGGAGCAGATATTAAACCACGGACAGACGAAGAAATCTGTTGCATCCCAGAAATTAGTCAGATAGCATATCCTATGGCAAGAGATGTAGATTCCAGCCAAACTAGGCGACCAGGAGGGGATTCATGGAAATTCGAAGTAACCTGCATATGTGTGCAAATAGTAGTAAATGGAGACCATAACTTCTTAAGTGCCCAGATGGAAGTAGTACAATAATACCACGTGTCGGTAACCAAATATAGAACATATATACATTACTAAGAGGTGCAGTAAGATCTTCAAGCTTGGATTTCGTCAGGTAACAGGCACTGTTATGGTGTACGTATATATTTCGAGAATGTACTTCAGAAAAAAATGTTTCAAATAGACTAAGTGCTACAATAGCTGTGGAGGATTATTTCGCTTATATAATATGTATTATCTAAACTTATACATTTTAACTTTAACAATTGCCTTTTCTTTAAGAAAATCTCATAAATAGAATGAAGATTAAAATAAAAGTGAGAGAGTACATCCCAATCAAAATGTTTGATTCCAAATAATATAATAATTATATATTTGCGTGTTTAAAGTACATTTAATCCTTTTGAAGGAATCTTCAACAGTTTATTTTTATTTGGACAATAAATTGAATAATTTACTTCTTCTAAGAATATTTCCAACTCTAAATGCTCCTTTTAAGAACTTCATAATTTTGTTTTAGATGTTACTGAAAATTAGAAATTTTAATACTCGTGTATCATGAATAAAATTCCATCTTCATTGGATGAACGTAAGCTACTGTAAATGAACTAAGTAACTGCCGACTACGTGTTAACTAAAAAAAATTGTAAAATCGATTGAAACAAACCACTTAAACACTAATATCATCTAGAATCTGATGAAAGTTCCGTTATTGAACCAAATCCTAATGTCTTTATTATTTGCACTGTGTTTTTATTGGCAACGAACTTCAAACAAGGGGAAAAAAGGTTAATAATAATTTGCCTAAATTAAGTAATACTTCCTATTGTTATATGAGAATATGGTTTAACAATGGCACCTCTGCCGGCTTTCAGCAATAGCTTCGAGTAACGAATAAATTGCTGAATATTGCAAAAGCCATAGATAAAAGAAGCCTACCTTGGGCGTTCATCATCAGCGAAGTAGACACGTCTCCTCATGGTCTCTACACTAAACTAACTGGCTTCACTTCTAAATATGGCACCGTGAAGCCTTTCCCGTCATCCCTTCTGATATACAGTTAGTCATGAGGGCGGCTTCAACCAACCACCAACGGGCCACAGTCCACAAGGTAACTTAACTCATATTTAATCATGTAATGTAATATTAATCCAGAGCTTTGACGTCCCTCCTGTTTGACTAGTGAAACCTGTAGTAACGTTTTTATTTATATTCTGAATCATATTAATGCGTGAGGAAACCTTTCTTGAATGAATTCCTTGTAGTGATTTAAAGTTGTTAAACGTCTTTATAGGGAATTATACACCTTTAGTTACTACATAAACAGTTTGAAATTGCATACCAATATTCTCACTACGTAAATTATATAATTTAATATCCTTAAAAACTCAACAACAGAATATAATGATTATATACACAAAAACAAAAACGTGAGTTTTTCTTTCTAAAAACCGTACTATTTAAATAGGTATGAGTTAGTCTCAATTATTCGTCTCCTGGGAAATTGTATTCGACTGATTCACTATTCCTAGCTAATGATGAAAGCGGAATGCACTATTCTCAAACCTTACTAATTCCAAGAATACCCATCCATTTTCAATTTTATCAGGAGAATTAGATCTTCGAAGGCCATGTTAGAAGGGGGAGGGGCTCAACCTACAACGATATTAAAAACACTTATGTATGCATGAAATAAGCTAGCTATTCCAACAAGTGTCCTTGTTATTATGTTATATTGCTGTAATTTTCATTCAATTTTCTAAATACAGTAATTAAAATAGTGGGCTGTACTAAAATACGTGTTTGTTTGTCGCATACATGTTTGTTGTGTTGTGTCGCATACATGTTTGTTGATACATGGTACTACTATCCGAGCATGGAAATATTTATGTGCATTTATTTGTATTTGTAATGATATTTGGTGGGAGCAAAAACGAGTTCCTTGGACAACACTAGTACTCAATTTCAAGCCCGATAGGACACTCGATTTTAAAATAACCTAGAGTCTCCTAGAAAGCAGTGTTTTTTCGAAAGCTCTATGAAGTTAGAGTTTATTGTTATACTTCCATCTTTAACGAATAATGTATGCACAATTACACATTACATTCGCTAATACCACTTAAACATAGTGGGGTTGTTCATTTAAAACTCAGAAGCCCTGTAGCTCCACAAAAGATTTATTATTTGACACAGGTTGCGTAAATATATTGTACGCCGGGGGGGGGGTTAATGACATGAGGAACATATTTAAATAAATACCATTTCAATTAGAAATAAACAAATATACCAACTTTCGTGAATGATAAATGCATTCGTGAATGTTGCTTAGAAAAAAAATAACAAAGATACCACGAGCTAAAAAATGTATACTTAGTCTGTATTAACAGGACATTTTTTTTTTGGGGGGGGGAATAGGGATTTACTGAAGGAAAAGATATCATTATTCCATTGATATTCAAAATCGAAAAAATAAATTAATAAAACTTTAATTGTAGGGTTTACATTAACCTTATTTTCGATTTCCATGGTAGGCTCCCTGAACATTTAAAGAAAGTTTTAAAAAATCGCATCATATATAGCCCCCCCTCCCCGGTCAACATATTATCAATATCTCAGTACAATAATGTCTATCTAGGTCGACAGGTTGTCGCGTAACCTGATTGCACAATAAGATACCCGTTCGTGTTAAAGGCACTCCTATGAAGCCTTATAGCCTAATTTTATTAGGTGGAGTGAGGCTTTTATGGGCCTCAAACAATCGGTCAAGGTGCGAATGCACTCAAGATGTATGTTGATGTAACCGGCAAACTATTATACTAAATGATTTCTTTTTGGATTGACGTTCATTTTTAAAAATAAAATAAAATTAAAGATCAAATCAAATATTAAGTCCGGCACACAGTAACTTCGAGAGCTTATGATATTTCCCTTGAGCTAGAATGACGTACTGATAACCTCATCTCTCCAATTATTCTTCCAAATTATGAAATCTATGTAAACAGGAATGGACATTTAAACTGGGCATGAGAGATTTAATTACTGTCCCTCTAAGTGAAAATCACCAGAGTAGGTGTGAGATGATTACGGAAATGTGAAAATAAAAAATACGAGTAACTCAGTCAATATTTGAACAAGAATAGTAGTGCATTACTTTTTGAATAAATTGGGTTAAATAACATTTTTCAATCCTGCACATAACAACGGAGATATACACGATTTTTTATTTTACTTTTTCTTTAATCCCTCTGTCTTCCTGATCTGATTTACCTACTACTGAATTTGATTATTTATTTATTTTTTTTTTGTAGGAGCCTGTTAAAGATCAAATAAAAGTTGTGGTGCCTAGAGAATAGTAGGGGAGAGTGGGGTACAGTGGGACAGTTTTTCGTCTTGAGTTTTTAATTCTATTAAAACATTAGTTTAAAAGAACCAAAAATATACTAACATGTAATGTGGAAGTCCTACTTCCATAATTATATTTTTATTTTATTCGCATAATTATGCAAATGTAAAAAAAAATAAAAATTGTAAACCCTTAAGATGTGGCCCACTGTGCCCCTTAATGGGGTACAGTGGGACCGCCATTGGGGTACACTGGGACGCTTTAGTTTAACGTCACTTTCTAATGCCAAGTAAGTTTTTTCTTCTCCTTTGACAAATTTGAACCCTGGCAAGATTCTCTTTAGATATTTAACACAGTAATCACTGCAGTTAGTTTTTTCAACTATTTCTGCTACGTAATAATTGACAATGCTTTCCCCACAAACTTTTACCAATACAAAATCACTGACATCAATTATCATCGATTATCTTCATCCGAAAGTTCTTCAAGCTGCAAATCATCATCAGTTTCAGACTCTTGCTGTCATCTTCATCCTCCGAAGAGCTTTCTTCTAGCTTTAGTTTCTTACTAACATGAGATTTTTTCCTTCCTCCAACTTTATTTTTTCTTTCTATCATACCCTTTTCTTTCATGATCTTCTTTTTTTCTCTTTCATCAAATTCTCTCTCTATCCTTTCTTTAATTGGTGTGTCTGACACTGTCCCACTGTGCCCCAAAAGAATTGTCCCACTGTGCCCCATAGGGTACTTTTAATTTTAAAACATTATATAAAAACTCTTTCTTGAAAAATGACCAAAATTAATACCTTATTCAGTTAAGTACATTCTAAATTTGTTTTTAGTACTAAAAGTTTAGGCATTTATAATTTTTTTAAGTGTTTTATAGCAAGAATCTTAGCTTTCCTTCTGTTTACTGTAGGCTTCAGAAAATGAGGTTATGTTGTTCCCTCCAAAAGTGCTTGTGGGGAGGGGATGGGCTTTTCATCACATGATCAGAAGCAGGTTTGCCAACTTGCGAACTAGTAAATTCTCAGGTATTGTTAGAAATAAAAAAAAATAGTCCATCGTCCCACTGTGCCCCATGTCCCACTGTACCCCATTCTCCCCTATGTTAAATTTTGACAGCACATAGGACATTTATCCACATATCTCAAATAGTAATGACCCAACAAAACTAAACGTGATATTCAAGGTGAAATAAAGCGTTTCATGATATACTATGTTCCTGTTATAAACAACTTAATATATCTCACTCTTAAGAAAATATTATATTGTACAAATCTTATTTTTGCATGAAGATAAAATACAAGACAAAAGTTATATTAAATATCAAAATAAACAAATCCTGTTATAAATACGTTTATAACAAATTCGTAAAACCGACAGGAAGAAAATAGATATATTTTATTTCTGATCAGCTTTGTGAACATCCACTCAATTTCCTTATGCAATGGTTATAACGGCGAAGTGAGGCCTGCAATTATATTACCGAAATGCAAAACACTAAATGTTTAACTACGAAAGTTATATAACATTTCCTATCATAAGGCTCATAATAACTAAGATAATTAGAATTTTTTATTTTACTGCTTAAAAGTTTTATTTAGAACATGTTGCAGGTCGTGTGAAGTTGAAGGGGGGAGTGAGGGGGGAAGGGTATTTTTATTTAACCTCAGGTACCATGCATTTTCATGCTTCAACTAAGAAACCTCCTACTTCTAAAATTATAAAAATAAGAGATGAAATAATATATTATATTTAACTTGTTAGAAATGAAGCTTAAAAAATAAATAATTCATGATAAAACATGGCAGAGTGAGTCACTAATTGAAAAAAAGTCCGTGACGCAGGGGCTGCTTTGATTAAGCCGGTTACCCACGTATTTGCATTTATCTCAAACCGTAAAAGTTGAATGAAAACAAAATTTGGTATTTAGGCTTTAAATAAAGTGCTTCATAATATAGCAGCTTAATGTTAATATGAAATGAGTAGGAGGTGGATATTTACTGAAGACCGAAAATTAAAAAATGCAAATATTTTGGTTAATAATCAAGATGTAGGAAAAGCGTATATAACAACATTTATAGAACATTACATTTGCAATAAGATTGATTCAACACAATTTTTCGATCCGACACAAGAACGAAGATATTTCGAAATTCTCCACCTCTTAACCCCCCTCCCTCCCACTGGTCCGATTTCAGCCATTAACGAACTTGATCTTTCTTTTTACATAAAACGTTTCAACATCGAGTTTGATAACGATCAGAGAAAAATTGCGACCGCTAGAGCGTTAACAAACTAATGTATGAATATCATCAAGGACCTCATTTTCGTTATCAACTGGGTAGGATCGATGGACATTTGAAGACATTTTTTCAACCTCAATAGCTGATTATGGGAAATCTGCTAATACAAATTTTAAAAAGCAAAATATTGGGAAGAAACATTTTTTGGCAGAATATATTTAAGATTATCTTCTCTGCGAAGAGAAAAAATATCTATTACAGGGGAGGAGGTAGGAAGGCAGGGAAAAGAATACAAACTGCTCAACCTAAGCGTTCCAAATATTTATTACAAATATGGAGGCCAAACACTTCATTTGGGGAAAAACAGCTAAACGTTTTCTCAGTTTGTTAAAAACTTATTTAACTCAAAAACCATTCTCATGAAAAAATTGTTATTTCAAATAAAGAAAAGGAATAAACAAAGAAATAGCTGATTTCCCTTAAGGGAAATGGAGAACATTTTATATAATCCAAGGAATGGGGGGGGGAGGGTAGAGGAATGAACTAGATGTACAAAGTAGACCTGCTTGCCTCTAAAATAAGTTTTTTTTAAAGAAAAAAAAAAAAAAAAAAAAACGTTTAAAGCTTGAAAAACTAAAACAATTATTATATCTAAGACGTAATTTAAAAAACCTGCTAAATGAGAATGAAAGAGAGGTATCCGAGAAAGTGGCCCGGGAAGGAAAAACGTCCGTCACGCAGGGGCTGCGTAAACTAAGCAGATTTCCCTAGTGAAGTTTTACAATAGAGAAATCTGCCTGATAATAACAGTAGTACTAAGGAATATCTAAACCTATTCACGAGGGACGATTAGTTTCGGAAACGGCCGCACTAGCTCTCGGCGGAAAGTTCCGAACAGCCGACTCCTGCCGACCACACACACAATACAAATGCAAATATCTCGGTTAATATTGAAGATAGAGAATGAATGTATAGAACAATATTTATAGCTAATTTAATTTGAAATAAGATTGGTTCTATACAATTTTTCGACCCGACGCATAATAACGGAGATATTTTGAATTTTCAAAAATCCCCCCCTTTAAACCTCCCCCCTCCCTCCCACTGGTCCGATTTCAGCCATTAACGAACTTGATCTTTCTTTTTACATAAAACGCTTAAATATGATGTTTGGTAACGATCAAACAAAAATTGCGACCGCTAGAGCGTTAACAGATATATATATATATATATATATATATATATATATATATAAAATTGTAACCTCTGTCTGTACATTGATTTTTTTCGCGAAATTTCACGATAACTTTTCGTTTCACATGTCAAAGACACCATAACTGCATTTTGTTTCTTTCGTGTCTGTTTGTTTGTTTGTTTGTTTGTTTGTTTGTTACCTTTTCACGCATAAACGGCTGAACTGAATTTTATAAAACTTGGTATGTATATTGCTACTAGCCCAACTTAGACTTTAGGCTATATTAATATACTCTAAGATGAACAGGAGTTGGGGTTATAAGGGAGGGCTGAAATTAAAAATAGCGATATTTCGTTTCCTATTGGTTTTTCAGCAAATACGCACATAACAAAAGTTGTTTATTTTGTTATTTAGTGTAACTTTTGTTATATATACTATCGTCGTATACCGAAGTATAAATGAGTTATACGCTAAAAATTATAGCGGGAGTCAACAATTGTATTTGCCACGAAAGACTCAATGGAACTAAATAAAACTCGGTACGTGTATTAGCACGAACACCTTAATTATAATAAGCCATACCAACATTTCTAGGGATGGGCAGGAGTGGGGGATGTAAGGAGGCCTGAATTAAAAATAGCGATATTTCGTTTCCTATTGGTTTTTCGGCAGAAATGCACATGACAAAAGATGTTTATTCTTTTATTTAGAATCACTTTTGTCGTATAACAAAGTATAAACGAGATATGCGCTAAAAACTAAAGCGGGAGCCAACTATTTTATTGAGCACAAACGATTGAACCGAATTTAACAAAACTGGGTATGTGAATTAGCATTAATTCTTCCATGGTTAGAAGCTTTAATACAATTTTTAAGTTCGAACGGGAGTGGGGGTTATAAGGGAGGCCTGAAAAAAAATTCGAGATATTTCGTTTTCTATTTTTTTTTCGGCAAACGTGCACATAGCAAAAGTTGTTTACTTTTGTTATTTAATGTAACTTTTGTTGTATTCACTTTTGCCGTAAATGAAGTAAACACGGGAAATACGCTAAAACCAGAGCGGGAGTCATTAATTTTATTAGTGCTTATTTAAGTGTTTTTAATAAATGCATATTATTACAAAAGATGTTATGTTTTAGTCTTATATGATTTTTGTAAGTATGGTTCGGATTAGTGAGCTTATAAATCTCCGTCGCCTCCTCCTCATTCATTTATTTTCCCTATAACTTTGTTATTTATTTCCAATAGAAATGTAAACTATAAGAGCATTTCTGGTATTTAATATATACTCAATATGAATGTTTAAAGTATTACTAGGTTGCAGGGGGGCTCTCTTCCCCTCATCTAGCTTTTTGAACATAAATAAAATTATTTTTATGGATCTATTATTTAGTTCCATCAGGTAGATAAATTATTAAAATAATATTCTGAATCAATAATCTAAGGAAAACAATCATGATAACGCTCCAGCGAGAGCGGAAATTGACGGGAGTTAATTGAGTTTACTTATTTCCTGTGGAATGCTCGCATGACGGGAAGTGATTTGCACTGTGGCTTACTAATACGAATATGATCTTATGTATAAAACTATGCTTAAACTATATGTGCTGGGATTGGTTTTTGGCAGGAAATATGTTCATTATAGATGATATTTAATTGTAATAAATGCTACCCATGATTATGGTTTGAATTATTCAAAAACCGTGAGTCGAGAGGGATAGATTACGAACACATTTTCATATATTCTTCAAAACTAAAATTTCTATTCTATTAACCCTGAAAGTTAGACTTTAGGATTGGCTATTTTGAAAGAACAATACATCGTGGAGGGAAGTACAATTGTACACATTGAAGTCTTGCTATAAAAATAGCATCATTAGTCAGTCAACATTGATTTCCCGGGCATCGCCGGGTACCTTAAGTTGTTTATTCTGTTATTTAGAGAAAGTTTTGTTATATACACTATCGTCGAATAACGAACTATAAAGGCGTTATACGTTAAAAATTATAGCGGAAGTCAACAATTTTATTTGGCACAAAAGACTCACCGAACTAATTAAAACACTCGGTATGTGTATTAGCACTAACGCCTTCCTTATAATAAGCCATACTAACATTTCTAGGGACGGGTAGGAGTGGGCGTTGTAAGGGAAGCCTGAAATTAATAATAGTGATATTTCGTTTCTTATTGTGGTTTCGGCAAATATGCACATAACAAAAATTGTTTATTTTGTTATATAGAGAAATTTGCTCAACAATTCATTCCAATTTGAACTAAAGGGTACCTCACCTGACAAAATTAATTCAAATGTACGTTAATATTTTGTCCTTAATAATTCAAATCTATGCATAATGCACAGGAAACGGGAAATATGACAATATGGAGGACAGTGAAGTCTTACATAAAAAAATAATTTTATTATTAACAAATCCACAAAAACGACGGGTATAAACCCTAAACAGTGGGACGGGTAATTGTCAAAATATTGTGCAACGAAAAGCCTTGCAAAAAAAATACCATCATCATTCAGCCTCAAATGAATTCCCGGGCGAAGACGGGTATCTGAGCTAATATATATATATATATATATATATATATATATATATAATTTTGAACGGACGTCATTTTCGTCATCTCCTGGGTAGGATCGATGGACATTTGAGGAAATTTTTCAAAACTTGCGTCATGAGTACGACCTCAATACCTGATTTCCCTTAAGGGAAATCTGCTAAAAAGTCCGTCACGCAAGGGGTGCGTAAACTAAGTAGAATTCCCGCTTGAAGTTTTACAAAAGATAAATCTACATACCAGTAACACCACCGTGAATATTAAGTGCATAAATACAAACGGTAATAAGAAATCTACCGAAGGAAAGCAGCTGAAATCTAAACAAACAGTTCTGCCAACTTCTTACCGGAAAGAAAACGAATTACTGTAATATATCTGAATGCAACGTATTAATTTGATTGAAAACTATTTTCTATATCTAGTACTGTAGTTTATAAGGAATAATTTTTATCTCAATCAATCAAATTTAAGTAGTCGAAAAACTTAAGAAGTAGGGGCAGTCACCAGAACATATTTGCAAGTATCTCGTATAATAAATGTCTCTTGAAAACAATATTTGGTATTTAAGCTTTGAATGATGTGGTTTATTATATAACAGAGCATCGTTTATGTAACACTAGTAAAAGTGGGGGTTAACTGAAAGCTGAAAACTATTCATCTGCCATTTCAAACGCCCTTCGATGACTTCACTCGATATACCTCACAGGAACGCGAAAATCAACTGGATGTATATACATATGGAACCATGTATATAGCCTTTGTACATAATCTTGTGAGCCACCATTAACATATAGACAAAGAATGACAAATGTAATACTTTTAATAAAATCCAAGGCACTAAATATGCCTTCTATAAATACTTTTTGAAACAATCCTTTTATAGATACTTCCTTGGAAAAGCAAACAAAACAAAAACCTCTTCTAATAAGACTTACATAGAAAATAACAATGATTTCGATATTCAAAAAGAAAAACCACCTTGGAGAGTGAGGAACATAATTCAGGAATATAATATTTAATTCAGTTCTTATCAAAAATAAAAATTCCTTATTTGTCTACAGAGACGGATCACAAACTGAATTGGGGACTCATGCAACTGCAGCTATTGGAAATGCAGGCTATAAAATACGTTTGCATGATGAATGTTGTAATATATTCACCGGAACTTCAACTATAATTCAGGTTCAATCAAAACTAGAGAACCACTCCACTACAAAAATACTGCTGTCTATCGATTCTCTTAGTTCTTTACACTCCATGGGAAATCTTTACAGTTCACACACCAATTTAAACATAACTCTACAACGCACACAATTATAACTTAACTACGATGTTGATACCTGGACATACAGAGATACAACTAAGTACTGACATTGATAGTCATCAAATAACATATTTGCATGTATCTCGCAACGTAAAAGTTCAATGGAAATAAACATTTGGTATATAACCTTAGGATGAAGTGGTTAATGATAGAACAGTTTATTGTTAATGCAACATGAGTAGGATTGGAGGTATACTAAAAGCTAAAAATTATAAAATCCAAATATCTCGGTTATTATTGATGATACAGAAAGATATGTATTGAAAATACATTTGTTTGTTTGTTTATTATTTACGTCCACTTTATTCCACTATGGCTAATCGGGACGGGTCATCTACAGGTTACCACCCTTTTCTAGCCAGGGTGGGCCCAAAGAGTTTATTTAATGAGTCCGTCACTAAATAAATTTCTTCTACCCAGGTCGGGAATCGAACCCGGCTCTTAAGTCTACCACACGAGATTAAGACCAACGCCTTAACTCACACGGCCAACCTGAGCCCCCAGAAAAACATTTATAGATCATTCAATTTACAATAAGACTGGTTCTATATTATATTTTTATTTTCCGATCAGACGCATTATAAGACGATAATAAGAATTTTCGAAATTTCCCGCAACCCCCGTCCCTCACACCGGTCGTCGGAGATATCAGCCGTTAACGAGCTTGATCTTTCGTTTTACATAAAATTATTTAAATATCGAATTTGTTAAAGATTAAACAAAAATAACGACCGCTAGAGCGTAAACAGACAAATATATAAGTATATAGTTTTGAACAGACCTCAGTTACGTCATCTCATGGGTAGGATCAGGAGGACAGTTTTCGAACGCGTCATGAGTACGCCCTCAACAGCTTATCTAAAGCCTTAGTGTTTCTTATACCGTTTCCCTTTTTCTGAACGGATCGCTCTATTATAAGGCGAAATATTCATGGTTGCTAAATCGAGCGATTGTGAAGGATTACCCGGAAACGGACGGTACCGGGAGGGTTGCTTACTCTTCAGTGACGAATTTGTAAATATACTAATTATTTTTCTTCACACTGGGGCACTCTGGAGTGATGAAGCAGCACTATGATTTTGTGTAACCATGGTAACAAGAGGTAACGTTTGGAATTCAACTATAACCTAGCAGCAGTTCGTTCCTATATTTTAGCAGATTTCCCTTGTGGGAAATCAGCTGTTTAGGTTGTATAAATGACGAGATTTTCAAAAGCTTTCCTCAAATGTACATCGATCCTATCCAGGAGATGAAGAAAATGAGGTGCGTTCAAAATAATAATCGTTTTATATAATAAGAGATCAATTTCTTTATGGCAGAAATCGGACCAGTGGGAGGGGGAATTTCAAGAATGGGAAATATCTCCGTTATACCGTAAGGCGGATTGAACATGTGTACATTATGTAGTGTTGTTATAAACATATTTTATCTATTATGAATATTAACCGAGATATTTATTTCATAATTGATTTTTTTAGTTTTCATTCTTATGTAAACCTACTGCTACTCATTTGATATCGACAATGAGCTGTTATATGATGAACCACTTTATTTTTATATTTTTATTGGAAGCTTAAATACCAACTTTTGTTTCCAAGCCCTTTATTATGGGAGATACATGCAAATTCGTTGTGTGATGACGTCATGAATTAAGAGTTTTTGTTCTAACTCGAAAATTTTTATTTGATCTATACCTTACTCAATATTTAACATTATCTGTCAACACTAAAGTTCATATTCGTTATTGGCTGAAATTGGCCAGGAATAGTGGGGGTTTAGAGGGGGAGGGTTAGAACATTCAAAATATATCCGTTATCATGAGTCTAATCGTAAAATATTATAGACCCACATTGTTAAACTATTGATGTTCTACAATTGTTGTTCTATACACTTTTTCTCAACTCAAATATTAAGCGAGTTATTCGTACTTTCTTAATTACGATCTTCAGCAAACCTCCACTTCGACTCATCGCATTTTAGAAATAGCGAATGAGGTCAGCAGTATGTCATATGAGCACGTGGGTAATCCGCTAGTTTACTCAGCCCCTGTGTGAGGTACGTTTCAAGGATGAACATGTGCCAGTTATTCTCGGTAGGCTAGTATCCAGTTTTTCGTGTATTACAAGTGTTTTTGTTCAGTGAAATATATTATTATGAAAATGAAAATAATAATAGTAACAATAGTCATATTATTTATATATATATATATATATATATATATATATATATATATATATATATATGAACTTGTGTGTGAATGTATTTTTTACGGTTTAGTGACTGCAAAGTTTGTTTAAATGGTTCCAAAATTTGGTATTTAAACAAGTTGTAGCAATAATCAAGATTGCTAACACTCAAATTCAACCAGGATGAGCAAGACACAATATTCAAAATATTTTCGTTATAATGCGTCCGTTTGAAAACTGCATATAACAAATCTTTAACATGCAGTAAACTAGCTAATGAGGTGTAAACTTTCACCGAATTATATTTTTAGTTTAAAAGCATACATAATATAGTAATGTAAAATTAAGTTAGTGCATGACAAAATGATTGTCTACATATCTTCTTTGAAAACCAAATTTTGTCATGATTTCAATGAATTCATATGTAATAATATTTTTTTTTCTTTACCTCTGTCCAACTTATAAATGATCCTGCCATAATTTCAAAATGGTTACTCAGCATCATTGGCGATACGAAATAGAACAAATTTAGTGTTAGCGACGGGCTGTGAAATAATTGCCTTAAGATCGACGGTATGTTGATACGATTGGTTTTATAACATTTTTATAACAGTCATCTACGAACGACTGTATGGCATGAATAAGCTAAGCAGATTTTTCAAGTGCTTGAGTGACAGATGACCTAATTTCACATTGTATTCACATTTGGCCCCTTAGAAGAAGAATCCTGTGTTAACAGTGCGGATAATTAAGAAGTGCATGAGGAAATGTAGGTATGAAAAAGTTGTTTAACATGAAAATCGCATGGGTAGAAATTTAGGCAGGGTTGTTGGGAAGAAACGAAAAAATCTAATGGTCTCCGTTAAAGTTCTATATGCAGAAAAGTGTAAAGAACAAAATCTTTTGTGGAATATATTGATTTGCCTTATTGGTTATAAAAATATTTGGCATAAACGACCATATTTAAAATATACCCGTCTTTTAATCACATGCCTCTCCTGGTCCGATTTCTGCCCTTAATGAAATTCATGTTTAATTTTACATAAAACGATCAAATACAGGACCATTTTCGTCATTTAGTAGATAGGATAAGGTAGACACTTGGGGAAAGTTTTGAAAAGTGGAGTCATGAGTGCAACCTCTGCAGCTCATTTTTCAATAATGGAAATCTGCTAAAACGCTGTAGTCTCCCTATTGTACTCAAGAGAGGTGGCCCGCTCGAGAACCAACTCTGTCAGAGGGTTGGGTGGAGGTATCGGTCGATCCGATCTAGGTCACCTCAGCAGGCGTCGATATTTAACCTTATTTATAGCAGCCGTACAACCTACCCCTCTATATCCCTCGCAGTACATCTCTCTTATTATATTGACCTTGCACATCATATTTAATTCTTAGCTTTTAATTCCACAGATAGAAGAGTATTCCATTTAAAAAAAAAAAAATTACGGGGGTCATTTGATGTCAAGAATCAAGAAATCCATACGATGGAAACACACACATGCGAGAGTTCACACACTCACAAACACAAACGCACGTATACAAACACTCTCCATCTCTGATTTTAAAAAAAAAAAATCAGAAAATCAAAGTGGAAAACATTTTTTTTTTTTTTGGAATTACGAAAGCAAGGACTACCGTAAGGATCAGGAATAAGTCAACTGCTGCACTCAATTTACGGTAATGACATAACCTCCTCTCGTGTACATGGACGTACAAGATGTTTTTTTTAGCCATTCAGGATCTCTAAACTATCTTGACGAGATTAAAGTTAATGGGTTAGATCACATAAAAGTAGTATTAATGAACATTTCGCCCTAAACCTCAACAAAACAAAGACACCTAGTTGGAACTCCGAAGTTATTTAAAAAGTGTAAAGAGCTCTTCTGTGCATTCCAATTAAATGATCAAATTATTACGATGAGAAAAAATAAAATACAATTTTTGGTAGAATATTTAACAGTAATCCCACATGGCGTGGTCAAGCAATTCCAGTAGCAAATAAAATGTGAAGACATTAAAATATTTCCTCCTTTAAAGTTCAACTCATTTCAAGGCTCTGTCAATAGTATGGTAATGGGTTTTAATGTATTTTCATATCACATCTACTGATGATATTAAAACACAAAAAAAATTGGGTATGCAATCTCAAATGTGATACTCTTATTACTCCCTAATTAAAGATCTTTAGTGCATAGCTAGTGAGTAATATATATGACGAATATATTTATAAACCTTAAAAAAAACATTCTGGATTTCGGGGTGCTAAGGAATCTATTAAGAGAATAATTCCTGCACTCGGTCCAAGGCAAACAGAATCTTCCAACTGAAGAAATATTGTATATTACCACTTCTATGCTGAAGTTATAAGATAATTGGACCCTCTGCCTAAACAAATAAATATATCATCATTCCGAGGATTAATCATTTCTGACGACCGAGTTGCGTATATGGCGGATAATTTTGTAAATATGAAACGTTATTTCTTAGACCACAATTTTCATTTTATTTTAATTATATTTAAATCAGTAAAAACTCCTTAAGGCCAAACTACATCAGCGTAGTAGAGGAGCCTTAGTGCAGAAACGGTGGTTCAGCAAGCGGCGAAAAATAGAACCCTTTGTTTGACAATGAATGTGAGGAGACAACAAAGGGAAGAGCACGGGTATAAACGGGCAGGGAACACTCGATAAAAATGTATGAACAACAATTGTAGGGCATTACTTTATCATCGAGATTGGATATCTAACTTCTTTCGATACCAATCATCATAATTGTTAATTGTAATTTTACCTCTTTTCAGAATCTCCACTCCTTTTAGGAACTTTAAATTAGCGAACGTTTAAATATCGTTTCACAACAATCAAATTAGGGCTACTAGAGCGAAAACTGTATGAATCTCTTTATTTTAATAATTCATTTTCGGGTAATGGAGATATTTTTAATTTTCGGTTTTTTCCCCTTCTAAACTTTCCTCCGCCTCCCAGCTGTCCGATTTCAGCCATTAACGAACTTGATCTTTAGTTTTATATGAATCAAGTGTGTGTGTGTGTAAATATATATATATATATATATATATATATATATATATATATACGTTTGGACTGCTCTCATGTCACTCATCCCTAGTTAGGATTGATGGGTATTTGAAATATCTCGAAAAACACGTCATGTGTACATAATAATAGCAGATTTCTCTCAAGGGAAATCCAGTATTCGGAATAGATCCGAATGCTGAGACTAGTCTCCGAGAGGACAAATGAGTCTAAGGGGCTCAGGTTGGCCGTGCGAGTTAAGGCGTTGGTCTTAATCTCGCGTGGTGGACCTAGAGTGGCGGGTTCGATTCCCGCCCTGGGCAGTAGAAATTTATTTAGTGACAGACTCATTAAATAAACTCCTTGGGCCCACCTTGGTTAGAAAAGGGTGGTAACCTGTAGATAACCCGCCCCGATTAGCCATAGTAGCATAAAGTGGACGTAAATAATAACAAACAAATGAGTCTAAGTCGACTTGAGTCCACTCTGAGACTTGTCACACCCTTTCACGGAGACAACTCTCATGGCATCAGTCAGCATGTTTGATGGTTACCAAACTCGATACATAATGTTTCGTAAAAAAACTAATGATCAAGTTCGTTAACGGCTGAAATCGTATGGCGGGAAGGGTGAGGATTTGAAGGAGGAAAAAATCGAAAATTCAAAATATCTCCCTGAATCGAAAATGTTTAATTGATCTATGCCATACTCAATATTTAACCGTTTCATTCAGCACTAGAGCTCATATTCGATTCGGGTAGGGAATTTGAAGATTCATAGCATCTCGGTTATTATGAGTCAGATCGAAAAATTTTATTGAACCAATCTTTTTGAAATATAGATGGGCTACAACTGTGGTACACGATGCAATTTTTCGCAAATATTGAGAGAAGTACTTTCTTGTTTTCAACTTTCAGTAAACCCCTACTTCTATTATTATTAGGAATTATTAGAATTATTCGGAAATAGAGAATATCATGTGAGATGAGATCAGTAATGTGTCTAACTAACACGTGCTATTAAGTTTAGGCAGTCCCCACATGAAGGACGTTTAATTTATGCGAAGTGAATTATTTTTTTTGTGGAACGTTGAAAACAACAGAATTAAAATAAAAGATAAGATTTCAGACTTTGCCAATATATTTTTCAATGTGATTCTGCTGATCCTGCTAGAAGAACACAGCCATATCATTTGCAAAATTAGGTCATAATAATAATAAATCTTCATTATTTGGCAAACAATGATATGTTACCATTAATCATTCATTGTCAGAAGTATCCCTTAAATTATGTTTCTTCGTAAAAGTCTGAAGCTCAATAAAATTTGTAAGTATTCTTATAAAATCCATTCTTGTAAAATTTGATAATTGTCGAGTATCTTCCAGTCTTAATTCATTCAATGGTTCTGTACAAGCTCCTGGCTCATCCTCTTCACCCTACCCACTGTCTGACTCAACACTCTTCCATTCTCTAATTTATCCTACTTCTTAATATTTTAGCGATCTCTATAACACCTAAAGCCGAATGGTCATCTATGTTTAATGTACAAAGACTCACACACAAGTATCGGTCCTACTCTCATGTCTAAATGAATCTATGCCTAGACTCGGGAACTCTCCAGTGCTCACAAGTGATGATGATTAGTCTCAAATGTACACGACCATGAGAAGACCGTCTCTCTTGTGCCTGTCTCAAGTTGACATGTACCCTAAGCAGTGTTTATATTCACACGGGTTCCGGTTGGTAATTTAACTTTGCTTCAACGCTCCGTCACCTTGGAATGTTTGCAATAATGATTGTCCCGAAATGGGATGCCTGCGGGGAGTTGTTAATGTCCCGAAATTACAATGTATTATAGTTTATTTGAAATGGAATTTGTCCATCTAAGGACCATAGATTGAAAATCCATTGGATCAACATAAATTCAATGTCCATAAAGAAGTCGAATGAATTACCTTGAGAAAGTAAGAAAGCTTAGATTCTGAGGTATGTAGGCGACGATAAAGCCTACTGTAACGACGATTCGGTCAGAAACTTTTATGAGCTAACAACCAATTAATTTGCATTATATATCATGATCATATGGGCCCTGTTTTGGCATGGCTCAATATTCCTACAAACGACAAAAAACAACTAGGTACAACTGACAACAATTGGCATCAAGTTGAATGAAAACATTGCCATGCAAAAGTAGACGTGTCATTTTCAGCCAATAAATACAAGCCACCACATCCAAAAGGTTTTAAAAACCTCTATAAAGAAGTTCAACAGATCATATAACCGGCTGTAAATATTACGACAGTTATAACTCGATAAAAACCTCGTAAATTCTCAGGAGCACTCAGAATCACTATTCTGTACACTTTTCTATTAGCAAACGACCATTTCCAAAATCTATTCAAACCTTTAAACCATATCAAGATCTATTTCAATGTGCAACTAATTATTCATTTAAGGGCTAAATTTTGGCAATGAGGCACGAAGAAATTCGCCTTCCTCTCACAAATTCTGACCTCTGCAATATTCTGCTATATCAAAGACAGAGTTCTTTGGACGCCGATTTGTGAATACATTAAAGTAGGCTGCCCAAGAAAAACTATGGCTAGCGTTTCTCATGCTATATGTATTATTACTACCTTCATCATGTAGCTTACATTATAGCAGTTATGGTAGGCCAATCAAACACAGAACTTATCTCTCAATTCCACGGTCCTGATAAGTCTAGACATCAAATATGTAGAACAATAGGGATAATTTTATTTAATGACAAGAAGCCCCTGAAGAGAACCCAATGGAGAGTAAGAAACATTTAGGGTATCATCATATATTGAGAACCAAGTACTTATTTATTACTGTTTTTTTTTTTAAATTTTATATACTAGAGGTAATTTTTGTATAAAGTATTTTTATTAAAATGTTACTAATAATATTTCATGAATTGAATTCCGAACCAGTTGAATAGTATCTTCTATTTCTCTGAACAGAGTTTCTTGCCCGCACAGATAACATCAATTAATATTGCACTAATTTTGGGGAGCATTTAAAAGTCTACCTAACAAAAAGAAACTAATGAAATCGTATATATTCACACATAATAAAAATTGTGTCAATTCGCACATGTTTGATGTCTGTTTCTTCTTATGAAATCATTCTTGCTTCGAAAGACAAAAAAAAAGGTAAGAAACGGTATTGGACGATTCTATAAAATATTACTTTTTAGAGAACTGTTGCAACGTAAAAAAAAAAAGAAGGAAAAAAAAAGTAAACTCCACGACCTCAAACTTCAGGCATCTGAAAATAATGATCGATTGTCCCTTGTGGGTCATGCCAAACTTATGCTTATTACCTGACTCACGAGATGAAAACCCTTTAAAAATATATTAAAGGAAAATAAAATGAGTTAACTAAATAGTCGTATAAATCATTTACAAAATTCGTTCTTATTAAAAAAAAACACATTAAATCCACAAACAATCCTTAATATGTAAATATATTATTATTTAAGAAGACGGTACGAAACCCAGCTTCTTGACACTTCTTTTAATTTATATTTCAAAACAATCACGTGTGTATTTGCCTATAGACCTTTCGTTTGAAAAGATAAATTTTACTTGGTTTTGCTTAAAATCAATTTAAAAAATTTTTACAAAATACATTCATAGTAATTATTCACTCATTCCTATTGATTTGTCGTTTCCTCTCTTCGTAACCAATAAACTAACTCGTTTGGAGCACTTCGTTCCTTTTTGCTGAAACCTAAGAACTGTTACTTTAAGTAAATGCGCGCGTACAGCATTGGGTAATACTCAGGTTTATTTATTTAGACTCCTATTTTAAATTGATGCTCATTTCCACTTGGCCGCTTGTGAAAAATATTTGCAATACTTTTTCTATTGAAGCGGGATTTTTATTTGAGTGTGGGAACATTAAGATTTTGTCTGTGCGAAGATCAATTTCAGAACACAAGTGATCTATCGGTAAGGTTATAAAAGAAAAATTGTGGTTTTGAAAATAAAGAAATATTAATGTCAGGATACATAATATTTCAAGTCTATGGAATTTGTCAACACTTATTTTTCTGAATTTAAAAACTATGCGACTACAATTATACACTACCGTAACACTAGCAAAGAATTATTAGACTGTTATTGTTATAATTGTTTTTATTATTAATAATAATTATAGTAGTGCATTTTTATCTACACTGTTGTCCGTTGTATTCATGTTCTCTAGGGAAGAGCATAAGGCCGTCAATATACTTAACACTCTTTATTCTCTTTGCTCTACATTCTCGCCTAGCTCACCTCTTCAGAACCAGTAGCATGAAGAGAATTCCTGTCAGGCTAGCCAAGAACTGATGGAATATTTATTTTTTATTTAGTTTATTTAGGTGTGTCGCAATTCAAGCGATTCACACATTTTCTTGTTATGATTCTAAAATAGTAGAGGTAAAGCCACCTTATAAAAACCAATAAAAAAGGTTAAAAAATCTACAGAGGTAGGTAAAAATACGGTAATTTATTTTTTCTCCAGTGGATATTATTGCAGTCTACTTATTATTATTATATTATTTAATGTTATATCTGGTTGTAAATGTATGTGTCTTTGAGGTGTTTCATGACTTTTGTAATGTATGGGCTGTCGTCGTGTAGTAGTTCAGATAGGTTGGTGGGTAAGTTCTTGTCAGTTATTAGTCTGCAGTCTATAAGTGTGTCCGTGTTATCCGTGAATGGCCGTGCCTCAAACGAGAAAGGCTGATAGAATAGATTCTTTTTTAAAATAATCCAAGAGAATAGTCATTAAAGTGAATAATGAGAATAGTCGCTAAATATGAAGCTACAGCAGAGCTAAAAAACCTAGGTTATGTCCGTTAGGTTAATAAACCTTTTATTCAAATACTTAATTTCAGTTTCTTCTTAACTAAATTTTCATTATTTCTAGTTTTATCTTCAGCTTGTATTTTCTTATCAAACTCCTTTTACATCAGCAAAGTCTCTTATATGTCTATTTTTTAAAACATCACCGGCGAATTCTGCTTTTTCAATATTTGTCTTGTCCCTTTCTAAGCAATTGGACAATTTTCCATCTCTTATTTCGCAACCAGAAAACATATTCTTATTGATTTCCCATATGGATGGTCAAGGAATCAAGTTTGACTTATGACGTGACTTTTCAATACTCTTCACTATGAAAATGGGCCCTATAAAAACTTACATTTTCACAAACACACTCACACACACACACACATATATATATATATATATATATATATATATATATATATATATATAAATAAACTAGTCGAGTTCACATGCACATTCCATATTGATATTCATCAATAACACAAATACCCTGGAACATTAAATACGCAGTCACTCATTTGTGTACGAGAGATATAAGCAGTTATGCGAATTTATGTCTAAAACTGCTTATATCCGAACATTAATAAATATAATAATGGTTTCCTGTCGTATATAAATATGATAAAACTATGTTCAGAAATTCTGCGTAATTCCATACAAGAAAGTATGAGGTTTTGATTGAAGTGAGAAACTTTGTTACCTCGCCACCTTTGAAATAAAAATGGTTTCTCGAGGAAATCGAATTAAAGTTATTCCAATCCCCACTCCTACCAATGGTAGAGTAGCATAATTTAGCCCAGGTGGGCAAAATTCATTCCCTAAATAAATATGAAATACATATTCATACTTTTTATGAAAATATATAAAATTTCATAATTTGCTTGAAATCCTCTTATAGAACACTGTTTAACGACGAAACGTTCAAAAAGTCATAATTTTGACTTTAATACACGTAAACAACGTTTTAAGACTGAAAAATGCATTTTAAACATAATTTGTTCATTACATTTTACCGATAAAATCAACAGTAACAAAGATATTGAGAACATAAGTTTTGACTTCCAAGAATGCCCTTGTTAGAATCTGTGGTAGTAAAGAATAAAATTGCCCATTTTGAAAATATTACTATATTCGCTACATATACAAATATTTCACAATTCAATCTAGGAACTCTCATGAAACACTAACTCTATTTTGTGAACGGAAGTAAAAAGACAAACGTTATATAACCATAAGTATAAACAACGTTCTAGAACAGTAAAATAACTTCTAAACACAATTCATTCTTTAGATTATTCTAAATAAAATCAATTCTTACGAAGATATTAACGAAGAGAAGTTCTGACTTTTCAGTGCCACCTGTTCAAAAGTGTCCATAATTCTATCTAATGGTCTTTCTTGGAATACAAATGAATTCGGTTTTTTATAACTAAAGAACAAATTTCTGACGAATACGGATTCTACACGCAAATCATTCTTTACATTTTTTTCATAATGTCAGTATTAAGAATGATATTGACCATTATGTGTTTTGACGTCGACTTAAACCCCCACTCTTGAGGGTGGTAGTAAAGTATAAAAGTAGTGCATGCTAACAAAATTTCATTCTCTTAACTTATGGAAAAACATTTTTCACTTTTGTTGAAGGTTTCATAGGACACGAATAAATTCTTTGGACCCTTAAGTCGCAAGTCAAAACTTCGAAATTAATAAAAGTGAACAAAGTTTTAGCACCGTAATTACTTTTCTAAACACAACATATCCTTTAATTTTTTTCAATAAAACGAATATTGATTTGGATCAATAAAAAAGATTATCATCTACAAGTACTTTAATATATGCAGAGTAGACTTTCAGAGGCCAAGCTCCATCATCAGTGGCTGATTAGATACGTTTAGTCTCTAACAAACAGCCAGGCGCCTCTACTCTTTACCACTCTAATAGACCACTACCACTGTAACAGACCACTACCACTGTAATAGACCACCACCTGTAATAGGCACTCTAGAAGAGAAGAAATTGTACTTACACGCCTACGCATAGGACACACAAGACTAACACATTCATTTCTAATGAGCAGGGAAGATGAACCTATATGTCGCTACTGCAACAGAACGTTGACTGTAAAACACGTACTGACTGACTGCACACAAGTGAAAACATACCCATGGCCCACAAATGTATGCGAACTACTGGCCGACAGTAGCCAATTTATAGATGATGTTTTTAAGTATTTAAGAAATAATGGATTATTTGATGAAATATAAAACTTATTATCCGCAATTGTGAAAGTTATATATAGCAAACATTGTGGAATATAAGATTTGCCTCCTTCCAGTTTAACTATTTATAGTTTTTCTTTTATTTTTATTTTTCTTTTTTTTCTTTGTTGTTTTATATTTATTTTATATTTTTTCCTCATGTTGTAAATATACTAACAATTTATATTTAGTTTTGTCCATTCTATTTATTTTGTACATTTGTAAAAGTTAGCTGTGTAAAAATTTTAATATTTATTTAATCTTCTAAAGCTATATTCTAACATGTTAAAATATGAATCGCAATTGTAGTGGCATGGTCCTATTTCTTTTGTACTTTTGTAACATTTAGCTTTGAAAAAATGTTAATATTTATTTAATTTTGTAAAATTATATTCAAAAATGTTAGTAGATGAATCGCTATCGTACCGGCATCTCAAATAAATAATAATAATAATTTCTTTACCACACTACATTCTATACCCTCCTTACACTCTATTACCATTGGTACAGGCTACACTTCTCTAATAATACACTGATGATGGAGCTTGGTCACTGATAGTGTACTCTGCATATATTAAGGTACTTCTAGAGGAAAGGCGTTTTTATTGATAATGATCAATTGGTTCCTTTACAGTCCAGCGTATCTGGAGAAAACGTATATTAACAAAGATATTGACGAGAATGTGATTTGACGTCGAAGTAAACTCCCACTCCTAGTTAAATATTCGAATTCTCATATAGCCTATGTTGTACCTTGGGATAATTGGCTCACAAATATAAAAGTCCATAGAAATCTTCTGAGACGGTTTTGAGTGTTTGATTGTGTAGGGAGAGGCAGACAGCAGACAGGGGGACAAGATATTCAATTTTGATTTAATTGTTCTTAAAGTAGTTTCAAACGTCAAAAAAATGTATCCCCACCTTATTTAAATCGAAAATCAGACATACCTTAGACTTTTATTTATAAGTATGTATCTATATATAAAACATTGTGTTTCTATCTTTACACTGATTATTTTCTTGAAGTTTCTCGATACATTTTCGTTTTACATGTCTTGAAACAATATCAAAAATGGTTGGCTCTTTGTTATCTTTTCACGCTTAAACTACTGGTCCAAAGTTTATGAAACTTGGTATGTTTATTACTACTAATCCAACTTAGACTTTAGGTTATACTAATATTCACAGAGACGAACAGAAATGGGGCTACAAGGGAGGTCTGAAATGAAAAATTACGATATTTTGTTTCGCATTGACTTATAACGAAGTATAACGGAGATATACTCTAATAAAAGTCAACAACTTGATATGAACACTTAAAACTGAACAGAACTAAACAAAACTCGGTAGGTGAATTAGCATTAGCACCTTCATTTTTATAATCTGTTTTAACTTATTTAGCGACTTACTAGATTATAAGGAAGTCCCGAAATGAATAATCACGATATTATATTTACTATTGTTTTTTTTTTGGCAAACGTACACATAACAAAAGATGTTTATTTTGTTATTTAGATTAACCTTTTTTATACACACTTCTCTCTTATGATGAATATGCGAGATATACGCTTAATCCAAAGAGAGAGAGGCAACAATTTAAAGGACACAATTGACTACACAAAACATCTGAGTTGGCACCAACCTTTCCTAAATTATAAGCTATAATAGCATTCTTCGGTAGGAACAGAATTGGGGGTTGTAACAGAGAACGAATTAATGGAATAAGCACTATATTTCATTACCTAATCGTTTTTCTTCACAGCATAAAACCAATTTGGAATTGATAAACAAGATATCCTCATAAATTTACAATTTGAGCTTCAATTAAACCTTTCAATTATATTGAATCAAATTGTATGACATCAACATTTGTATTTTAAGAAACCCGTATTGGTCTTTAGACTGCATTAATATTATTTTCTAATGAAGAAGTTTACCATCCAAGTGATTATAAATAAAAATCACGAAAATTATTTTCCATATATGTTTACGATTGTGTTTGGTATTGTTATTCTAAATAGTTGAAAAAGTTCAAACGTCTTCATCAGGTAATCATCTCATTCTATTGTACAAGTCTAAAAAATTATATAAGTTTGCTTTAAAATTTTTTTAAATTTTTTATTAACGTCCACTTTTTGCAACTAAGTTTGCTTTAGTTAATAGATATTCAGATATACCCTTAACACTGACACGGGGAAATCTAAAAATATAAACAGTATAGCCTTTACAAAAAAATACCATCATCATTCAACCTCTAATGATTTCTCGAGCGAAGCCGGGTACCTTAGCTAGTATAGGTATTATATATATATATATATATATATATATATATATTTTGTGTGTGAGTGTATACATATAATACACATTTGAACGGACCACATTTTCAACATATCCTAGGTAGGTCCGTTGGTACATTTTAATAAATCTTTCGAAAAGGCAGCAAACGTGTGTAGCTTCAAATAATAATATATACTTGACTGACTTAGTGTTCCCCTACATGAGGAAAACTTTGAGAGTATTTTATTTTATTAAAAGTGTCATTGGCAGAACATTCGATTATATTTCTCCGTATATTTCTATCAAGAATACTTTAACGTTTTGGTTTGTATTTCATTATCTTGGAGAACTTCTTCTACAGTTATGCCATCACTGATGTTATCCTTTATGTTGTATTTCTTTTTACACCATGAACAAATGTTTAATGGCATGCCTTTTAATTGCAGTCATTAGATTGTTGGAAGCTCCTCTTTTAGCAGCCAACAAATACCTAATATTGTTTTCAAGAGACCTTTATTATACGAGATCCATTCAATATGTTATGGCGACCCCCCCCCCTGTTTTAAGTTCTTGGACTACTAAAATTTGATTGGTTGAGATAAAAATTATTCTGAGTTATTACCAACAACAGTACTACATATAGTATATAGTTTTCAAAAAAATTAATAAGTTATATTCTGATATATTTCTGTAATTGTTTTTCTTTCCGGTGGCAGTCCTGTTAACATTTCAGACGCATCCCGTCCGGAGGTTTCTTGTTATCGTTTGTATTTATTCACTTAAAACTCATGGTGGTGGTTTGTTACCAATATGTAGATTTATCTTTTGTTAAATTTCACGAGTAAAATCTGCTTAGTTTACGCAGCCCCTGTGTGACGGACTTTTATGTTACTGAGATGACAGATGACGGGTGTCTTACAAAAATTCGTCCCTCAAGATTTATAAGGTGTGAATGGGAATCTCCTTGACTCAGTGTGGACTAAATCTCTAAATTTCTTGTCTTCGTTGATTTCTCATTTCCTCCTCCCTCTGATTTGATCACTTTCTGAACAGACATAACATCTAAACAGGCTTAGATCCACAGTCCGAATCCCTGCCTTACGTTTTTGACTGCTCATAGAAACTTACGGCTTTGGAGAGGCCTATGAGAATGATGTCAATCTACAACAATTATTACTTGGCATCCATGGGTCTATGACAATTTAGTCTGGAGGACTTAAAGTCAGTTAGGGCGATGTATATGTTTCCCAAAATTCAACTGACGTAGGCGTTAAAATTATAAATACGAACTGGGAGAAAATAGAATTAATAATTATATAAAATACTAAAATGTGATGACCTAAAGAATAACATTTCTAAGGAAGATTATTTCAATTTTAATTATAAAATATTTAATCAAAGTTTTGTCTCCAAATAAGAAACCCTTAGTTCATCACGATTAGCTGTAAATGGGTATGAATAGATTAATTGAGATTATCTTTGACTGAAATATTTACTTTCAATGCATGAAAAAAATTTTAGCCAATTTCTTTTTTGTTGTTTTAAAAAAAAAAACTACGTCAATGGCTTAATTCAACTGATTATAGCATAATCGAATTAAAGTGGCTGGAAATAACTATGTTTTCATGTCAAAAAATAAAAAATGACCATAATGAAGAAGAAAAAAATGTAAACATGTACAAATGTATGTAAAATTGTTTTAATGCTAGAGCTTTAAAAGAACACAGCAAAGGTATTTAGTATTTATTACCCCTGCGCGCACGTTTCAAATGTGGACATGTAATTCCTTTACCTAAGTGAACCTATGTGTGTGTTTGTAAAAAAGACTTGAAAATTATGCTGGACATATGTTTAGTAAATCAATGGCTTCAAACAAAAATCCCATGGTGGGAGTGGACGTAAAGAAGGCAGAACAAAATACCGTATTTGCTCTCGCCGTTCCCGGGTAAGACGAGCACCCAAAAAAATAAGTCTAATTGTTTGGAAAAAATTATTTTTTGTGAACATCAATTTATTTATTTTCCTCACAATAAAATTAAAAGTATAATTTTTAAAAACTGTATTATACATAAGATACTGGTACATACCAGTAATACAGCAAAGATACATAGATATAACGTTTATATTGGTATTTGTTCAAGTTCGCATCACACGGAAACACACGACATCTGAAACATAGAAATCCCCACGGATCATGCGCACTCATAGATTTCATGTTGTTTTTTTTAACGTCGTATGCGAGCAAATACGGTAAGTTAATTTTTCAGTTAGTAAAAAATAAATATTTTACAATCTTGATTGAGCCAATTAACTTTTTCCTCGTAAGCAGCAAAAAGATAAATAGAACCACTATAGGAGTACTTTACTTCTGTAATAAGTTTGGTTATATAACATTTTTCAATAACACATAATAACATAAACATTCATGATGAGGTCGGCGGTCGTATAGAGAGTAAAAGCATATCTGCGGACTGAAGGAGCTCTCAGTTGGACATAAAGGACCCTATACTTGCTAATTAATTTTAGCAGGGCGGCTATCGAAATTGGACTTCCATTCGTTCCCCCAGCGCCATGAGACAATTTGAGAAGCTAATTTAACCCTAGAGTCGTCACCTGCTTTTCAGTTACATTGTCCGTCACGTCGGGTCATTATGACCCGAGTTAAAAAAAAAATTAATGAGGTGTAAAAATTATCATTACAAAATACCATTGACATTTTTATTTAATAAGATAAGTTTATTTTTTTAATATATAATCAAAAATTGGAATAAAACAAAACTTAAATCTATAAAACATATTTATAAAAAATTTACTTAGTCACCTCGGGCCGCGTGTTACCCATTATAAAAATATCACTAAAAAATATAATGATTAATGGACCACTTTTTCAAAGTACGAAACCATTAAAATATACTTTTAAAACTAAAGGAAAAAATTAATTAAATGAACAAACAATTATATTAGTGGCAAGTAAGATGTGAAGACCTGTGGCCAATCGATTACATTTTACACGAAATGCAATCAAAATCAAATATTATTTGAAACATGATTATGTTATTTGTCATTTTCCCATTGAGCACATATATTAAATAAATGATTTTTACAAATATTATTATTACATTCACAGCAAAACGTAGAATATTTCGTGTCTTTGGTGTTAGGACAGATATAGCACCTCTTTCGTTTTTGGGATTGGGAGTTAGTGTTAGGCGCATCAAGAGGAAGTACTGAAATACCATTTTCTTTTAAATAAAATTTTATTTTAGTTTTTAGAGGCTTTGGAATAACGGAGCGCTTTCGCACGGAGCGCACCATTCGTGTAGTTATAGGATGTTATTATTTCTTGTTTTCTGTCATCCCCAGAGTCTTCATCAATTGACTTTTCGTGATGCATACTTGATATAAGTATAACTGATTTATTCTTTTTTGGTCTAAACCTCTGACACACTAATTACAATGAAGTCACCTCGGGTCAATCTTCAAAAGTACCACTTACACAAATTGTCACCTCGGGTCAAACTGAGCTGTCGGACGGGAAATACTCAGCTATACGCCACGTGGGCACTCCCAATCTGATCAGAATATCAAAAAAATCAAAGTGTAAAAACCTCAATGGAATATCCTGACTAAATAATTAACAAATCAATTTTAAAAAACAACTTGGGTCATAATGACCCGAGGTGACGACTCTAGGGTTAACAAAAGAAGTAGGGATTATGGGCGTATAATGCTGTTACATCTTGCCTCTCCCACCGACATCCTGTGGCAGGACCTGGTCTTCCATTGGTGGGCTATTGACTGGAAGATAGATGATTATGTATTTTACTAATTCTCTAAATTCCACTATTCGTGGTCTGATTTCAATAATGGACGTTCGATTTTCATAAAGTGGTTGGCACAGTTACATCAAACGTTTATCTCACAAAGTAAACGACCGATGAAAAAAGTTTGGTAATTAAGCTTGGAATAAAACGTTTGGTTATAAATTGTTCATTTGAGATGTACAGGAGTGGGAGGGGATGGGTTTAATTAAGGCTGAAAAGTGAAAAATATAAATACCTCTGTTAAATTACGAGTTACAGAAAAATGTACGTATAGAGAGAGCAATAGTTCTTACTGCATATTCTCAAAATGATATTAAATTTTCAACACCACACGTAATAACGGAATTATTTACGATGCCAATAGTGCGTTAACACTAATGTATTTACTTACTTAACCCTTCCTCTTCTACCACTGAGCAACGAGAGGATAAATTGTATACAATGCTCGTTGTTCTATTATAAAAAATCACTAATTAATGTGTCCTGGTCATCATCGTTCCCTTGAACAGGTAGCCCTGATTTCAACAGGAACGACCAAGGCAAATAAGAAGTGGTTTCCCGAGGTTTTCTGCTGCTGACGATCCGAAAATAAAAGCGGCGTTAGGAGAAACATTGGGAAACTTGTCCTTGTGAATCTTGAAACATTCATTCCCTTTTCTCCGTGTTAGACGTCTCCCAAAGTAATTCTTCAAGAGATAATATTCAGCTCGTAAAATATATTTCACTAACTACATCTCTTTGTCAAGAAGTCTTCTAACAAGGAGGTCAGCAGGCAAAATTTAAAATATGAAACCGCAAGAAGTAATTGGTCTTATATTAATTTGTTTGTGATAATACAATTTGAATATAACAAGTTGCTTGTCATATCTTTTATAAATCTAAACCGAAAAGTCATATTCTACTCAAAGATTTATGACAGTCAATAATATTTTCTTGGCAAGCGTCACCAATAAAAAACATTTTTTGGCGTAAACTTTATGGATACTGCCCTACACGTTTCGTGTCCTCGACAGTGTGGGACAATCGCAACGGACGTAAGAGAGAAACAAGCACTTCAGAAATGGAGAGCTCCTGAAGAGGTGGTATATAGACCACGAAACATGTAGGACAGTATCAACGTAAAGTTTACGCAAAAAAATGTTTTATCTTGGTGACCCTTGCCAAAAAAATATGAAGAATATATAAACATATTGGGTCCAAAATAATGTCCAATAATATTGTTAAGAGTGAAACTCGAAAATTAAGCACACACAAGACATTAGTTTGAATCCGCTAAATCAACACATGTACTTGCTTAGTAAGTTTGATTAAAATGTTTTGTTGGTTTATGGATAACTATTTACGTTTAGCAGGGGAGATAATTGTAAGCTTTCTACAATTTATAAATTAACATAAGATGTTCATCACTATAGACGCAAGGCAAATACTATTTATTTCTAGTTTATAGCTATTAATTTCAGAAAAATAAGTACTCAACTTAAAGAACTTTGAAAGGAGCACAATAGACAAGCTCCGTCCCTCGCGAAAAAAATATCTTTATCTCTAAACCGTTTCAAAACGCAGAGCATAAGTTTTATTTCTGATTTAATTTCAGGTTTTGATTTTCACATAGTTACCCTGATCTCACTTAGAATGGGATATCATGATCGAAAAAAAAAAAAACATTCTATATACACTACTGAAGATACAATTGCACAATAAAAAGTTCGTCAATCAAGGCGCTAAATAGAGGGGTGGGGATCTAATGACATCAAACGAAATGTGACGTGATGAAATATGGGTGAATATAAAAAAAAACCCTACTGATCAAAATCATTGGGTTAAACCTGGGAAACCTGTAATCCCCGTCCCAAGAAAAAAAAAGGTTGTGATCTGTTTGTGCTGAAATTTCGAGAGTACAGTCCACTTTTGAGTTGCTCAAAAGATTGAGCAATTACCTCAGCGGTTTATTATGACCAACATTTATGCTCTAGTCCAGCTAGTAAATAGGAAAGAAGTTCTAGTTGCAACAATAAAAAATTAAAGAGTTGAAATTAGAACTTCTACATCATTCAGCCTCTGTCCAAAGATGTCTTGCCCTTTCGGATAACCACCTGTTCCAGTCCACGGTGCACGTCGAATGTGGTAGGCGTTCCGACACATTTGAAGATGTAAAAAGTCCGTCACGCAGGGGCTGCGTAAACTAAGCAGATTTCCCACGTGAAGTTTTACAATGGAGAAATCTGCCTAATAACAGCTGTAGTAGTAAGAAACCTCTAAACCTATTCACGAGGGACGAATAGTTACGAAAACGGCCGCCAGAGCTCACGGCGGAAAGTCCGAACATAGCCACTGCTGCCAGCACATGCAGAATACAAATGCAAATATCTCAGTTAATATTCAAGATACAGAATAAATGTATAGAACAATATTTTTAGTAACTTTAATTTGCAATAACATTGATTCTGTAATATTTTTCGATCCGACGTATAGCAACCGAGATATTTCGAAGTTCCCCTTCTCTAACCCCCCCCCTCTCACTGGTCCGATTTCAGACATTAACGAACTTGATCTTTCTTTTAACATAGAACGATTAAATATCGAGTTTGGTAACGATCAAACAATAGTTGCGACCGCTAGAGCATATATATATACAGTTTTGAACGGACCTCATTTTCGTCATCTCCTGGGTAGGATCGATGGACATTTGAAAAAAAATTTCGAAAATCGAAAAAGTCCCCATATTATCTATACAACTGGTCAATATATCTGACATTCCTGTAAAATTTTATTTTCCGTACAATAGAAACGTGGGAGAGAACAAAAGGTTTTTTGTTTTTGAAATGATAACAAAATATTGAAATTATAAACAAAATCTTTTTAAAGAGCAAGCTACCAAAAACTACAACTTTTTTTTTTTTTACTTGAAACATTTAGATTGTTTTTCAAGAGAAAAAATGTTGTATATATAAAACGTAGGAAACGTTTCCAGGTGCCTACCAATTTAAAGGTAAATAGTTCTAAACGTAGTTCCCTTCGTGGCTACTTAACTTCGTGTAATCGTGATTGCTATAGAAACTATAAATAATTACTCGATTTAATCAATAGATATGAATTATTGGTATAAATTCCTTACAAAAGCATTTACTAGAGGTTTTTCGTTTTTTAAATATTGGATGTAACAACTAGATTCATATAAATGATAAGTCTTCCACTTTTTATTGTTTCTTTATATCGTAATTGAAATAAAACTTAAATTTTGATGTCATATCAGACTAGAAATATAGAATAATAAGAGTACGTAAAGCAAATATTAGTAGAAGGTTATCCAATAGGTTCTAAACCTAACTATGAATGCAATGAAACCAATTTCCATAAGCATATACCAAACAAAACCTTAATGGTGGGCAGAGATAAGCTCCTAGGTTTTATTAGTTTCTCTGTCAAGCCTAGGTCAGGATTGGGCGAATAACGAATTTAGCAGCACTGCAGCAAAACTCTGATCTGGCCCAGAGTGACTTAGCCCAATATTGCCTTAGAGTATTCAGGCATTTTAAATTTTCATTCTTATTATTTCTAACTGGCATCAATAAACCCATATACCTATGATATGTGCTAATGCAAAGATTTATGAATTTTTTTCCACCAATATTTTTATCTTCATATACAAATAATACTCGGATTTTACGAGACAACAGTTAAAGTTTATACAAAATAATTTGGAAAAAAAGAACAAAAAGTGAGGACATTTTTTCCCAATAACGAGAAAGATATAATTTAAATAAATATTTAAGAGCAAAAGAAATAAACAAAGCGTTTAATTTGTATGAGGTAGAGAGGACGATAATGGAGGCAGAGTCCTTCACAGCACCGCTCGTCAATAAACGAGAACTTCTGATTTATTAGAATCTATAAAGCTTTTATGATTTTCATTAAAAATTGAAACCTAATTTTATGAAAGGCATTACTTATGAGAACATTATGGTATTTAATATAAATAAGAGGAGAACATAATTAACAGGCGAATGTAACCTACATTTGTAGTCAATTCGAACTAGGTTATATACATGATCTTGTAGGCCAACGATTTTCCCTTATTATTCTAAAATTGCCTATGCTATTAAAATCATGAAAATGACTTCTGATGCTCTATTGAGATTCAATTAAGGCTGCGTAGCTTAAAACCAGGGATGAAAAACAATTATTGGAGCATCACAGATCCTTATCATTTATCTACTTGCTAAAAGATATAAGATTGCCAACTTATTAACTTAACAACGATTTTCCGCATTAACATGGCACTGTTACTCTCAAATCCTATCAAACCAAAGATAAGAATAGATGAACTTATATTTAGACAGATAAGAAATCTTAAAGAAGTTCATGATGTGAGGGACATGCCATGGAGGGCAAGACATTCCTACAGTAAAATGAAATAAATGTCTCTACCAAAACATATGCAAGAATGAAATTAAAATAACGTAACCCTAAATTAAAAGAAAGTGAGCCTGAGCTAACGACAACTTCAAACTTTAAGGAATAAAGCATTCTATTTCATGTTTTAAGCTCATACAATTCTGCTTAAACTATTAACTCTTTGCCTGCATGCACGAACATAAAATTCACTGTCAATTAATTGAAAATATATAACTACTGGATTTTGAAGGCATGAAATGACGTAAAAAAGTACGTACAAGTAAAATGATTTACTATTGCTGATAAAGGACTGCTGAAACCGATTAACAATTATTAAAAGATTTGAAGTTTATTGATGACATTTAACTTAAATAATCAGTTCATCTGCCCATTCTTTTTTCTAAGAACCATTTCGTCACAGGTAACAATAAAAAATGTAAACGACTTAGCTTCAGGATATACTATAGTGTCTATAAATAGCAGGACTACTACGGTATAAAAATGGAGGAATTTAAGGTGATACATTTATCATACAGAGAAAATAGGTGTAACCTATTATTAAATGTTAATATAGAATACGTACTATCGAACTAGAATAAAAATCAGAGATGATATATATGAAAGAGCAAAAATGGCAGTTCATAGGATTCAGGTTGTTCTAATAATAATAATTTTAATTTTTTCTGGGAAGGAATAGGTGTTTTATTGCTGTTATGTGAGAGAGGAGTAATATATGACTACATGGTTACCTCATGATCTCATGCTCCCTCATCTCCTCTTGCTGGTGCCTCATCATGACCGACTCGATGATGAGGCGTTCCTCTGGGGTGAGGTGGGAGAGGTCCGGGCCCTCTGCCATATTCCGTAGGGGGTTCGGCTCTGTAAGCAACATGCCAGGAGTCCCTCACGGCGAACGGCCGGCCGGACCGCCCCATCCGTCCGAGCTCATTCACCCAGCGAGTCTCCTCACCGTCTCTGACGTCACCCTCCACACCGCCTCTATTGATCGCCCTAGGGTGGGGGCCGTTCCTCAATGGGCCGGCCGATTGTGTGTAGTCCTCTCGATAAGGCTCTTTCCACTCTCTCTCTCTCTCCTCGAACCTTTACACAGCTTCGACTTGGGACGCGGGGCTAAAGAGGGCCGTGGCTCGGCCGCATCACGGGTCTTCCTTCGGCGCTCTATTCCTTAACAGATTGGTCTATAACTCGCGACGCGGCTCCACGTTTCGGCCACCCAAACCGCGCCCGCGCACTAGTCAAACCGCCTACCCACAATTATTGCCAACTAAATAAAGCGAAAAAGTATTATTTTTTTTAGACTAACTTCGTTGTTTTCCCGAAACTAATTGCATCATTATTACTTTGAGTAACGTAATAAAAACTCAAAAGATTCTAAAAATATGGTCTTGTGAAAACAAAAATGTTTAAGCTTCCTATACCCCCCCCCCAAATCACATCTGAATTCCAAGAACTAGGAGCATAATAATGTTTACTTCATAATTATAATTCCCTTTGGACATGAAAAAATATAGAACTTTATTCAAGTACTTCATTACGAATTAATGGCTTCGTCAACGAAAAATCCTTTGAAAGAAGTATTCAAGATTTACCTTGTTTTCTGAAAATAAGTGTCATTACAGCGGGTCATAGATTTCATTACGCCTGTAAATCTACGTACAACAAAGAGCTATAAACGTGTGATTCCACAATAAATTAATACGAAGTGAAAATAGATATAGTTTTAAAGAAACGATTTCCGAATATCTTCCAGGTTGTTAGCGAAGACCTTTAAAAATATGGTTTTCCTTGCAAATTAGATGAAACTCCATTCTTAAAACAATATGTTAAAAATCCTAGACGGGCTCGGAAGGGCGATAGACAGTTGATCACAAAGGGGGGGGGGAGTGATAAAGTAATTACTTTTCTGAATGGACGATTAAATTAATTCGGTTCATATCATATAAAATATATTAGATTCGTATTACCCACCTCTCACCACCTTCTCGTTCTATCTGAATGAAATAAAATCCTTCAAGCAGAGGCTGAGTAAACGAAACAGATTCCCCACGTGCTGATATAACACACTACTAATTCGATGAAAAAAAAAGTGGGGGTGTTATGAAGGCTGAAAACAAGAAAGTTAAGCTTAATATTTGAGCTACGAAAAAATGTATAGAAGTTTGGATTTATACAATTTTTTATTACGACATAATAACAAAAATATTAATAGGAAATCTTTCGAAAATCGTGTCAAGAGTAAAACCTTAGTAGCTGATTTCATTTTAGGGAATCAGTTCCTTTTCAAAGAATTTCCAAACACAATGCTTCAGCTCATAGTGTGAAATTCAACAATAGAGTTATCTTTTGTTGAAGCTCTGTCAATAGCATGAAGTTCAACAGCATTACACAAATATATAACCTGAGCTGAAAAAAAATAATTACAAACGGAATTTATTGTTATATATGAACGTCCACTTTTTGTTACTGAGGCTAATCAGGTCGGGTTATCTAGAGGTTACAGTCCATTTCTAGGCAGGGTATGCCTAGACACTAGTAAGTAAACGAAATTTAATTCCTATAGGAATTGAACTAACTTTTAATCCTATTTCTATTTAGTCATTGAGTATAATCATAAGATGTCTCATCAGAATGTACAAGGTACTTGTAAGCTGAATTAATCATGAAATATGATAAAAACACATTATTATTATTATTATTATTATTATTATTGTAATATTAAAAAGAATAATTACCACATATTTTGAATTTGTTCCAAACCTTAACCCATCGCACTCACCAAAAAGGAGCAAAACATATAAGAAAATTAAAGTAATACATTATTCACGTTAAAGTTAACGGATGTTATTGTTGTTTAAACCAATTTGATGAGTGTGTGTGTGTGTGTGTGTGTGTGTGTGTGTGTGTGTGTGTGTGTGTTGAGTGAGGATTGGAATTGGAGAAAAACTTGCTTTCGGTTGCGAAATATTGCCCTCGATGACGCACATTACAGTCCAAGAACGAATTGCGTCATAAGGATTAGTGTGGAATAAAACTCCCTGATTCTCAGTACAACATTTCAATCTAGCTAGGTGCTCCAAATAAAAGTCCGTGAGGCAGCGTAAACTAAACAGATTTCCTATGTGCTGGAATGACAGTCTGGTGGCCTCTTCTTTCCATCTATTCTCTATTCCTCCTAAAGTCCTAAGGTAAGAAACCTTTGTAAACATGTATTGAAATATCAGCTGGACATGAGACGTTAAGTAACTCAATTACTGAAAGTGAAAATGAGATGAGTATAGTAGAAGTAATATTCTAGTTAGAGAAAACAAGTAAAAAACAATGTTGAAAAAAATTAAATTTGCAATACGATTAGTTATATACAATTTCTCGATCCGATTCATAATAACGTAGACATTTGGAATTTTCAATTCTAACGCCTGTAGTTTGTTATTACCTGAGACTCTCAGCCAATGGGCACGCGACTTGCTCCGCAATGACCTCTCCCCGCTACCTACTCGGGTACTGATGGATTGACAGCTGGGGAAGTAATGAAAACAGGTGTTTTCTGGAGGTCCAGCTCTGGGCCTGCACACTTCGAATAGTCGAGATCAGCATTCATTCTTTGACTCCCTGAACCTTGGACTGTCTGGCACTTATTCTCACCCTCTCTTTCCGAGGATGGCTAGGTGACATACTGGCACCCAACATAGGGCTCGTGGCATCATCTGAGGAATGGCAAGAAAATGGAAGCTGATTCTCGACTACAGTACCAGTGTGAGGATTCTCACCTACTGCTGTGTGACCCGAGACTACTACTAGCTGCAGAGGACACACTGACCGAGATCATTCTGCTTGGACATCCAGACGACATCTTCAGATTGTCAGGTAAAATGACTGGCTGATAGTAAGCCACCTAGGAATAACCGAGCGCGGTCCAGCAACGTATTTACACCGCCCAGCTACTGCGTTGTTTTCCTCTACTCGGGCGTTCCAATTGACAAGTCCCTATCCTGAGAGGTCCACCAGCCTTTAGAAAGCGCGGGGCAATCGACCTGCAACTTAGTACGAGCCGACAACGTTCTCTACTCTGTAGGCCGGCTGGACCAATCGGTGTTGCGCTACACTTCAGTAAGAAGTCCGCCGGCCTATAGAGCGTGTATGCCCTTCGAGCTGCTACTGTGCAAGGCACAAAGCCACTCACCACCCTTTGGGTCTCATAGACCACACCAAACCCGCGCTATATACATCCTCCTGCTAACACTATCTTACACTCCTGACATTCTTCTTACTGGAAACACTGACGAATCACGGCCGAGAGTATCCTGGATCAATTGGATCCCAGAATTAAGATACAAATGGATGGTCGCATGAGCCTCATCATCGACATGAGATATTTCATCTTGACAGCCCCGGCCAACCAGCCAATCAGCAACCAGCCAGGGGATCTTCATGAGAAGTGCCAGATAACAGCAGGGGATCTTCACGAGAAGCGCCAGATAACAGCAGGGGATCTTCACGAGAAGCGCCAGACACTAGCAGGGGATCTTCATGAGAAGTGCCAGATAACAGCAGGGGATCTTCATGAGAAGTGCCAGATAACAGCAGGGGATCTTCACGAGAAGCGCCAGACACTAGCAGGGGAAATGAGCGGCGGGGTCCCCACCAACTACTACATCAGTGAAGGCCAACAATAACAAGCAAGGAAGGAAACCAGCACTGTGATCCACAAGGAGACGTACAGAAAGGCCGGTTGAAAACAAAATTTGTTATTCAAGTTGGATTAAGACGTTTCAAATTGATTGACTGAATTCTAACGTGCAATGGCTAAAATCACTGTTAATATTCAAGATAGAGAAAAAGTGCGAAAAATATATATTTAAATTGAAATTTTAACAAGCTTGTTAATTTACTAAACTCCTGGAAAAAAATAGTGCATCACTTCAATTTTAGCAGGTTTCCCTTACGGGAAAACAGCCATTGAGGTCGTACTCATGACGTAAAAACTTTCCTTAAATGCCCATCGGTTCTACCTAAGAGATGACAAAAATGAGGTCCGTTCAAAATTTTATATAAATTTCTGTTTTGCCTAACTTGATATATAAGTGTTTCAATCGAAACTGAGGATCAAATTCATTAACGGCTAAAATCGGTTCAGGGAAAAGAGTGGGGGTGGGATTTCGAAATCTCTCCGTTATTCTACGTCTGATCGACAAGTATTGTAGAACCAATCTTATTGCAAAGGCTGTAGTCAACGATATAAAATTAATACACTTCATAATCGATTAAGAGAATTTCAACATTTTAAGGCTAGCCGTTTTAGCGAATTATCCTTAAGGGAAATCAGGTATTGAGGTTGTACTCCGGACGCGATTTTCGAAATACTTCCTCAAATGACCATCGTGCCCAGGAGATGAAAAATTGAGTTCCGTTCAAAACTATATGTATATATATATATATATATATATATATATATATATATATATATATATATATATATATATATGGTGTTGTTTTTTTGAGTTTTGGTCAGTGATGGTGAAAAAATCTTAGTTCATTCCAATATATCGAGAATATTTATTTTCTCTTCTTCAGGGCTAAAATAGAAATAAAATAATTAAAGGGGAATGAACTAAGATTTTTTCATCAACACAACATATTTGTCTGTTAACGCTCTAGAGGTCGTAATTCTTGTTTGATCCGTACCTAACTGGACATTTAAAAGTTTTATGCAAAAATAACATCATGTTCGTTCACGGCTGATATCAGACAGGGGTAAGAGGGCTTAAGAGGAGGGAATTTCGAAATATTTCCTTTATTATACGTTGGATCTAAAAAGTGTATAGAACAAATATTATTACAAATTAAATTTTGTGATATGCCTTTTTATACTATCTTGATTATTAACCGAGATATTTGTAGTTTATAGATGTCGGCCTACAGTAATCCCCTAATTCTACTCTAGTCTTATTAACAATAGGCATCATGGAGCACTTCATTATAAGCTTAAACACCAAATATTGTTCTCACTGAACTTTTACTTGTTCAAATTATGTGGGAGATAAAAAAACAGCCTCTCATATTTGTCCTTAGACATTCATATCAAAGATCACTTTAAGGTAACATGAACAAGATTAGAATGGCAAATTAAGAAAGAAAGGGCCTGAAATAACAAAAGTTCGACAAATTTTAAATATCTCTCTATCTATCTATCTCTCTCTCTCTCTCTATATATATATATATATATATATATATATATATATATATATATATCTTTACATAAAACGTTTAAATATCGAGTTTGGTAACTATCAAACAATAATTGCGACCGCTAGAGAGTAACACACATATACACTCGGCAGCAAAAAAACCGGACCACTTAAAATTTCATCTAAAAAAAAAAAATGAGATGGTATAAGCATCCTCAAATATTTTTTATTCACAGAAGGAAGATTTATTTAAAAGAAATGGAAGTTTTTTCTGAAAAAAAATGAAAATATGGCAAAAAAGAAAATTTATTGAAAAATAAGGAATTCAGCAGAATTAAAGAAATAAGAAAAAAACTTCAAACTTGAACAAAATTCAAACATTACTTGCTCAGAATCGAGTGTTCCCTCCACGAGCCTGTATCACAGCCTGGAGCCTCCTGGGCATGCTTCGAATGAGGTCGTCAATACGATCTTGTGGAATTCTTTCCCACTCTTCAAGAAGCGCTGCTGTCAGCTCTTGGAGGCTAGCGGGGGCTCTCAAACGTTGTCGGATTGCCACTCCGAGCTGGTCCCACAAGTGTTCTATCGGGTTCAGGTCCGGACTACGAGCAGGCCACTCAAGGGTTCGAATCCCAACTTCATTAAGATAGAGATTTACAATGTTTGCTCTATGAGGACGGGCATTATCGTGCATTAGTACAAATTCGTCACCGATGAATGGGCCAAAAGGGACGACATGGTCTTGTAAGATGTCGGAGAGGTAAATGTGAGCATTCAGTGCAGCCCTGCCAAAGACATGTAACTCCGTGCGAGCTCCTAAACAAATGCCACCCCATACCATTACTGAGCCTCCTCTGAATTGCACTGTTCCTGAGATGTTGCAATGAGCATACCGTTCTCTACGCCTTCTCCACACTCTTGCCCTTCCATCTGGGCCAAAGAGTGAGATCTTGACTCATCTGTGAAGAGAACATTGCTCCATTCTCCATCTGCCCAATCTTGATGAGTGTGAGCAAACCGAAGGCGAGCTCTGCGGTGCTCTGAGGTCAATAGAGGACCTCTAGCTGGAACCCTGGAATGTAAGTTTGTTTCAGCAAGTCTCCTGCGAACATTATCTACACTCACAGTAACATTCCTTGCTGTTCGAAGTTGTGTAGCAGTCTCAGAAGCAGTCTGGAAGCGATTTCTGAGTGTTTGCATCACAATAAATCGCTCATCTACAGGCCTAGTCGCACGGGGCCGCCCTGATCCTGGCCTAATTTACAGATCTAATCCTCACTTAATCCTCTTAAGGATTGTAAGTTAGAGCCGTAAGACTCAAATGCACGTTAATATCAGTATTACTGTGTCTGTTAAACGAGGCAGTTCATTACGAGAACGGTATGCTCATTGCAACATCTCAGGAACAGTGCAATTCGGAGGAGGCTCAGTAATGGTATGGGGTGGCATTTGTTTAGGAGCTCGCACGGAGTTACATGTCTTTGGCAGGGCTGCACTGAATGCTCACATTTACCTCTCCGACATCTTACAAGACCATGTCGTCCCTTTTGGCCCATTCATCGGTGACGAATTTGTACTAATGCACGATAATGCCCGTCCTCATAGAGCAAACATTTTAAATCTTTATCTTAATGAAGTTGAGATACGAACCCTTGAGTGGCCTGCTCGTAGTCCGGACCTGAACCCGATAGAACACTTGTGGGACCAGCTCGGAGTGGCAATCCGACAACGTTTGAGAGCCCCCGCTAGCCTCCAAGAGCTGACAGCAGCGCTTCTTGAAGAGTGGGAAAGAATTCCACAAGATCGTATTGACGACCTCATTCGAAGCATGCCCAGGAGGCTCCACACAGGAGGTGTGGTGCCTTACGTAGGATGAGCTGGTCAACGTGTCTTTTGATGATGCGCCCAACATCTAGAACAACAGTTTACATTACACTTCCTTGGTTTGTTATACGGCCTAAGTGCCATTTGGTTGATCCGTTGACATACTCACGAGCCTGCACCTTATCTCCAAGCTTAAATTTCCTATTGATTCCGACTTGGAATTTCTTTTTCCGATGTATCCTTGTTTCTAATGTTGGAACAATTATGGAGAGGTTCGTCCTGATGTTGCTTCCAAACATTAGATGATAAGCTGATGTTCCAGTAGCATTGGGCGATTGTCTGAGTTGCATAAGGAGTTTTTGCACTTTATTTTGTAGTGTTCCCTTTTCTCCCTCCATAGATTTTAACGCCTTCTTGACAGTCTGCGCGTACCTTTCAGCTTGACCGTTTGAATTCGGATGGTATGGCGCAGAAATTTTTTGTGAATAATTCCACATTCATTCATGAAGTTTTCGAACTCTTGGGAAATATATTGTCTTCTATTATCGGATAACAATATGTAAGGACAAGCCAATGTTGAAAATATTCTTCGTAATTCTTTGATTGTCCAGGTACTTGTAGTTGTTTTTGTCGTTATAACTTCTACCCACTTACTAAAGGCATCAACTAACATAAGGTACTGTTGACCATCTGTTGGTCCTAAGAAAACAACGTGCACCCTCTCCCATGGTTTAGAAGGATGTTCCCATGTGTGGACAGCTTTTCTTGGGTTGTTACGTTTTCCATTGCATTGTCGATATTCAGCAACCATCTCTTCAATATCCTTGTCCATGTTTTTCCACCAGCAAAAGCTGCGGGCTAAGGCCTTCATCTTCATTCCTCACAGATGAGCCACATGAAGTTCTCGAAGCACATGTGATCTGAGATGTATCATAACTCTCCGGCCTTTCATTACACAATCATCTTGAATAGACAGCTCGTTATCATGAAATCCACATTGTTCTACACTTTGTCCTTATTTTAAAGCTTTTAAGATTCGCGCTAAAACTGAATCTTTACGAGTTTCCCTAGCCACTACGGTACTGCTGACATTGAGTGTCTCCAATTGGTTTACCTGGTATTTCGAGTGGTCATCTACAACATTTTCTTGGCCTAGTTCATTGGGAAACCGTGAGAGATAATCAGCATTGGAATGATGATCAGTTTGCCTGTACTCTATATCATAGTTAAACCCGGAAAAAAAGTGAGCATAATTGAATATCCTTGTTGCTGAGATTGTTGGTAAGGTCTTTGCTGGATTGAAAATCGATACTAATGGTTTGTGATCTGTAATCAATGTAAATTTTCGCCCATAGCAAAAAGGAAAAAACTTCTTCTGGCCCCAATATATTCACAAGGCTTCCTTATCGATTTGAGAGTATCTCTGTTTAGCTTTTGTCAACGACCGAGATACGAAAGAAATTAGTCTCAGTCCCATTGCTGTAGCGGAGAGATAAAACGGCTCCCAAACCTACTGGTGAAACATCAGTAGCCAAGACCAGAGGCAAGTTAGGATCAACGTGCACCAAAACGTCATCACTTGTGATAATATTCTCAATCTTCTGAAAACTTGTTTCACAAGATGGACTCCAGTTGAACATGTTTCGAATGTAGTAGTGTTGCCAATTTTTTTTATGAATTTGTTGTAATAATTCCCTAGGCCCAGAAACATTTCCTGGTCTTTTACATTTTAATATACTTTGTATCTTATTAGTGTAGTCCTTTACTATCAATCAGGTGACCTAAATATTCTATTTTGGACTGGAAAAACTTGCATTTTTCTCTATTTAGCCTCAAATCATTTATCTTAAGCCTTTCAAAGACTTTACCTAGTCGTTGGAAAAGCTGTTCCCTATTAGAGCCTTGTACAATTATATCATCGAAGAAGCATTGTACACCTTCTAAATTATGTAATGTTTTGTCCATAAATCTTTGCCACACCAAAGGCGCAACCTTCACTCCAAACATTAATCGGTTCACCTTAAATAATCCTTTTGAGTACTAATCGTTAGCATGATAGCACTGTCTTCATCCATTTCCAATTGTATATATGCGTTACGGATGTCAAGAGTACAAAACTTCTTGCCACCATGCATTTTTGACATTATATCATCGATTCTGGGTACATTGATCGTCCTTGATAACTTGTTCAGGGTCACCTTATAATCAGCGCAAATTCTAACTGAACCATTTGGTTTTACAACTGGTACTATTGGTGTCCCCCAATCTGATGATTCGACTCGAGTGATTATACCTAAGGTTTCCAGCCGTTCGAGTTCTTTTTCTACTTTTTCCTGTAATGCATATGGCACTTGTCTCGTTTTAATGTAAATTGGCTGAGTCTTGTCTTGTCAAGTGGCCCCTTTCATTCGGTATTCTTCCAATTCCTTTGAAAATATCTTCATACTGATTCATCAATTTATCTAGTGTTGAAATATTGTATCTTCCTTTTCTTCTATCGAAGTCAATGCACATATGTTAGCTGCATCAAGTTGAACTTCTCTTATCCAGACTCTTCCAAATATACAATCTACACACTTGTTTACTATGTACAATTTTCCAACGAACATTGATCTCTGTACTGAACCTCAACAAATACAACTCCCTTTGGTTTATTTATTTTACCAGTATATGTCCGGAAATGGACATTTGTTTTGAAAATTCTTTTTGTTGAGTTTAAAAGTTTAAATGTTTCAAAAGATATAATACTTAGTGCTGCACCTGTGCCCAATTCCATTGGTGTACTAAGATCCGGACATCTTGTAGGAAGAGATAGAACATTAAGTCCTACTCCCTGGAAGCAATCATTCACGACAGCAGCAGTATGCGGCCTCGCATTATCTTGAAAGCTTTCCCTAAAGAATAGTGGAAACGGCATCACGTATTGCTCCAGGTTACCCGTCACATATCTTTCTGCAGCTAGTTAACCCCTGTGTATTTTGTGTATCTTTGTGCGGGCTTCCAAACTGACGCCCATTATAGAACCTCCTGAAACGCTATTCTGGGAGAGAAGGTATAGGCAGTAATGCGTGTTCCTGGGTTGCATAGCACTCTCACCCGTCCATCTGGAGAATGCCGGTGGCAGGGCGACTGGAGGTAAATTCGCTTCACTGAGGCAACTTCTTATTGTTCGACTTAAAATCATTACGTTTATGGTCGAATGAAGTCTTCTTCGAAATCTGTTTTAAGGCCGTGATTGATATAACGGTCATCTCTATCTGAAGTAATGCTTGGACGAATTCGCCCAGGTCCCCTACTGTTGCTGCCAGTCTACCTGAATCGATGGAGTATGCAACTAACCGATGATTGGTTTATTCCCAAGCACGAAGCCACCTGATTTTGGGATAAGCCTTCATCCATCAGTGTCAATGCTCTAAACGCAATTTCCTCAGATCTATCTACATAAAAATTTCATAAAACGTAATACAAATGTGAAGATAATGGGAAATAAAGAAGTATCTCTTTCATGGTAAGCTGCAACCTCCGAAGATGACTCAGTCCGAATAAGTACTGAGTAATAATATTCAGGAAATTTCTTCGTTCAACTAACAAAGATGAAAATAGATGATGCGTAACACAAAAAGTCCGTCACGCAGGGGCTGCGTAAACTAAGCAGATTTCCCATGTGAAGTTTAGCAATAGAGAAATCTGCATACTGGTAACACAACACCACCGTGAGTAAATACAAATGGTAATGAGAAATCTTTCAGTTAATTTTAATAAATGCCCAACTGAAACGGCTTCTGAATTGTAAGAATAATTTATATTTTAATAACTCAAATTTTAGTAGTCCAAAAACTAAAGAAGGGGGGGGGGGTCGGATAAACAGAACGTATTTCCATAAATCTCATAAAGTAACGAAGCTAAGGTAAGGTTCTAAACGACAGGTAAGGTTAGAAGAAGCTTCCACCAGAGCCGAACAGTTACGGAAACGGCCAAACTAATCCGAACAAAACCCAAACACGTGTCCTACACTTCATAAAAATGCAAATATCTCGGTTAATATTCAATATCGAGAATAAATGTATATAACAATATTCAGCCATTAACGAACTTGATCTGTCTTTTTACATAAAACGGTTAAATATCGAGTTTCGTAACGATCAAACAAAAATTGCGTGCGCTAGAGCGTTAACAGTCATATATATATATATATATATATATATATATATATATATATATATATATATATATATATCTTAATATATATATATAAATCTCCTGTCACGATGTTTGTCCGCGATGGACTCCTAAACTACTTAACCGATTTTAAATTAAATTGGCACACCGTGAGCAGTCTGGTCCAACTTGAGAGATAGGCTATATTAATTTTCTCTGAGTCGAACAGGAGTGGGGGTTATAAGGGAGGCCTGAAATTAAAAGTCGCGATATTTCGTTTTCTATTCGTTTTTTCGCAAATATGCACATAACAAAAGTTGTTTATTTTGTTATTTAGAGTAACTTTTGTCATAAACACTTTCATCGTATTCCGAAGTTTAAATGAGTTATACGCTTATGACTATAGCGGGAGTCAACAATATTATTTGGGACAAAAGACCCAACCGAAATAAATAAAACTCGGTATGTGTATTAGCACTAACGCTTTCATTATAAGAAGCCATACCAACATTTCTAGGGACGGGCAGGAGTGGGGGTTTTAAGGGAAGCCAGAAATTAAAAATAGCGATATTTCGTTTCCTATTGGTTTATCGGCAAATATGAACATAACAAAAGTTGTTTATTTTGCTATTTAGAGTAACTTTTGTTATATACACTTTTTTCGTATACCGAATTATAAACGAGATATACGCTAAAAATTATAGCGGAAGTGAAAAATTTTATTTGGCACAAAAGACTCAACCGATCTAAATAAAACACTCAGTATGTGTATTAGCACTAACGCCTTCCTTATAAAAAGCCATACTATTTCTAGGGACAGGCAGGAGTGGGGGTTATAAGGGAGACCTGAAATTAAAAATATTGCTATTTCGTTTCCTATTGTAGTTTCGGCAAATATGCACATAACAAAAGTTGTTTATTATGTTATTTAGAGAAATTTGCTCAAGAATTCTTTTCAATATGAACTACCAGGTACCTCACCTGGAAAAATTAATTCAAATGTATGTTAATATTTAGTCCTTAATAATTCAAAACTATGCATAATGCACAGGAAGCGGGAAATATGACAATATGGAGGACAGTGAAGTCTTACATAAAAAATTAATTTTATTATTTACAAATCCACAGAAACGACGGGTATTAACCCTAAACACTGGGACGGGTAAATGTCAAAATATTGTGCAAAATAAAGCCTTGCCAAAAAAATACCATCAACATTCAGCCTCAAATGAATTCCCGAGCGAAGCCGGGTATCTGAGCTAGTATATTATATATATATATATATATATATATATATATATATATATATATATATATATAACTTTGAACAGACCTCATTTTCGTCATCTCCTGGGTAGGATCGATGGACATTAGATGAAATTTTTCGAAAATCGCGTCATGAGTACGACCTCAATAGCTGATTTCCTTTAAGAGAAAACTGCTGAAAACAATAGTAACAAATGTCATTGCTGATTAGAGTGACTTCATTTAATTCCAATGAATAAGAAACAAACAAATAGAAATGATTCGCTGATATTTTCCAAGAGTTTATAAGTATATACAATATTTCGACCTGACTCATTATAAAGGAGATATTTTGAATTTTCGATTCCTTCCCTTTTCCCAACCGGGCCCAGCAACCGATTTCAACCATTAACGAACTTAATTTTTAGTTTTACGTGAAAATAATATCTAGTTTGAAAATGATCAAATAAATATTGCGACCGTAAGAGCGGAAACAACCAATCATCTTAAGCGAAGTCCGCTAATAAATAATTACAACAAATTGATTTACAAGTCACAAAACACTTACTAGACTATACACAATGTAAGGGATGCCCTAACCCCTGGAATATAGCAAGTAAGTGACACTTCTGCACTGCATTATCATTCAAGGCAGCCAGGACCTGGACCGAAGAGAGGGTTCTCACTTCTCGGTAGAGCTGCAAGAAGAGCAGCTGAAGAGGCCAAGAGCACGGAAGCCCGGGTGGAGCGACACCGACCTCTGAGTCACTTGTCGACCCATCACCAGGTTGATTTTAGTTCAACAACCTCTACGCCGCTGAACACTTGAGCCCCAGCCCCGACGACTTTGAGAGGCGAACACAGTATAGGACACCCCACTACTTCGAAGCAGGGGCGATGAAAGAGCAACACTGCTGCCCAACATCGACGGCGAAAATGGCCTGCAGCAGTGCGGACTACGCTCCTCAATAAAATTCAGTATAGAACAAAAGTTACTTTTAATATCAAAATAAACAACTTTTGTTATGTGCATCTTTGCTAAAAACCACGAGGAAACGAAATATCTCACTTTTATATTTTATAATTTTTCATGTTAGGCCTCCCTTATAACCCTGGCTCCTGTTCGTCTCCAAAAAGACCAAATTTAATGAAACTTTATATGTTTATTACTACTAGCCAAGCTTCGACTGTAGGCTATATTAATATTCTCAGAGACGAGTAGGAGTAGGGTTATAAGGGAGGCCTAACATGAAAAATTTTGGGATTTCGTTTCCTATTAGTTTTTCGACAAAGACGCACATATCAAAAGATGTTTATTTAGTTATTTAAAGTAACTTTTGTTATATTCATGTTTGTCGTATACCAAAGTATAAATGAGATATACGCTAATAACTATAGCGGGAGTAAACAATTTCATTGGACACAAAAGACTTAAATACAACATAAAATTCAAAATGTGAACTTGTAATGACTCCTCAATGATTATATGCTGTACGAACATTGCTAGGAAAGAGCAGGATTGGGGGCTATAAAGGAAGTCTGAAATGAAAAATCGGGATATTTCATTTCTAATTGATTTTTTGGCAAATGTGTACATAACAGAAGGTGTTTTGTTTGTTACTTAGAGAAACATTTGTTATATACAATTTTTTCCTGTGAAATGTTGGTATTACTCGAATTGATTTGTACTCAGATTTACTATTACGATTATAATCGTATGTGAAAAACTACACTTAAACTATATGTGCTCAAATGGTTTTTTAACAAGAAACATGTACATTATAGATGATGTTTAATCATGATAAGTGCTTTCCATGATTATAATTTAAATTATTCATGGTGTGTCGAAAAGTGGAGGGGAATTGATTAGGAGCACATTTTCATATATTCTTCAAAACTAAAATTTCTATTCTATAAGTCCTCAACAGTTACCAGGCCCTTTTTAAAAAACAATACGCCCAGACGGGAGGTGTAATTGTACACATGAAGCCATGCTATAAAAAACCATCAATGATTTTACGGTCATTTCCGGGTCATATACATACATATACAAATATAAATATAATATATATATATATATATATATATATATATATATATATATATATATATATATATAGGATTTTGTGTAAAAAGCAGAACTTTACTTAAATAAAACTGTACATTTTGTAGTCCGTAGATTAATAGAAGACGACGCAGAAACTTCAAAAATTGCAGTGAATACTCTCTAAAACCAACATATGTGGTCACCCCATCCATTAGCCAGGAAAGTATTCAGCTAATTCCATACATTATTATTTCGTAATTATGATATGTTATGTTAAACCCCTCTTTCAGCATGAGGCGGAGCAAGCACCTGGTGAGAACCTTATAATTTCCTGTACCCAAGCAGGATTCGAATGGCTATGGTTCAACGCTGCTGGTCACCTCAACCCCTCTCCCCGATTCATTTAAAATTGATTTAATTTTATCACAGCTAAATATATAAAAAGCAATACAAAAATAAATAGTAATTGCGCAAAACGGATTTAGACGAAACCAAAACAATAAAATGTTACGGCTATTTATAGACATTAAAGTGAATAAACGACAAACAAAGAGCGAGAGGAAGAGAGCCATAATGTTTACACTATATACTTCATTAGCTCTTAGGGATTTAACACAGTTGAGGTGAAGTGAGGCTTGGAAATGTGAGCGGGTCAGCTATAATCGACACAACAAATTTATATATACTAACTTTGGCTGCAAAAATAACTCGTTTGTCAGGAAATGCCTGAGATAATATCATGAGAGAAAGTCGAAATGGGAATTTTAAAGTGATTGACAGCAAGAATTACATCGGTGAAGAGGCGGGACAGGCGAGCATGACTCTGGCTGCATCTTGTCAAATTCTCTATTTAAGAAAATGCCATTCATTGTTAGTGTGGATTGTCTCAAAACGAGGACCTATGTATATGCAATTGCCATTGTGACAGTGTTTCCGTCTCGTCATTAGTTGAAGTAAGTCCATGAATAGTTATTGATCGTAATATGTACTTTATTACCCACAAAATACCTTACCCTGTAATTGGGGAGCCCCCAACATTTAAGGGGGGGGGGTCGAAATATGTTATCAATTATCCACTGATTTATTTGTACAACTTACAATATTAATAACAATTCTCTATAATAACAAAAAAATAAAGCCATAATAGCCCTTGTAAACAAAAAATTAAGCAATGCTCTAGAGAAGAGCTGACTACATAGACTTGGAATAAGCCTGATTTGTAACATCCCCAGTGTACGTAGTACCAACAGAAAATTAAAATTATAAGAAATAATTATATTATTATTTACGTCCACTTTATGCTACTATGGCAAATCGGGGCGGGTTATCTACAGGTTACCACCCTCTTCTATCCAAGGTGGGCTCAAGGAGTTTATTTAATGAGTCCGTCATTAATAAATTTCTACTGCCCAGGACAGGATTATCAACCCGCCACTCTAGGTCTACCATGCGAGATCAAGACCAACGCCTTAACCCGCACGGCCAACCTGAGCCCCCAAGAAATAATTATATATACTTTGGAATTTTTTATAATAATGGGCGGGCATTTGAAGTTAGGTTTTCATGTTCCTCCTCTCCAATCTTCGCTTCTGAACATCTATTTTAGATTTCCCGTGAAGTATATCCCAAAATTAGGTCCGTTCAAAATTCTATTTATATATGTAAATATATATATATATATATATATATATATATATATATATATATATATATATGTGTGTGTGTGTGTGTGTGGCTACCGCCCCGGCGGTCGTAATTTCTAATTTATCATTGTCAAACTCAATATATAAGCGTTCCAAGCCAAACTAAAGATCAAGTTCGCTAACGACTTTAATCGAGACAGGGGAAGGGTTGACCAAAAATTATATAGGACAGACATTATTGAGAATTTAATTTCCAATCAATGTTATTATATACTTATTATCATGAATACTAACCGACATATTTGATTTTTTTATGTGTATATTTATAGTTTGGATTATGAAGTGTGGAATGCCTATTGGAAGAATTTTGACGAATTTATTATCTTTCTTGGGATCAGATAAATCTTGTTTCTCGTCAAAATAAAGCGATTGTATTATCTTAGCATCGGAGAAAACATGATAAAATTCTGTTTCGGCTTTCTTTGTAGTAGGATAGAAGACCTTTTGAGGTGTTGAGTATCAAATCGCTTAATTTAATTCTGCCCCTTAATACATATACAAACATTTTCACATCACGAAACACGAATAAAGTCTTTGGCACCGGAAGTCAAAATCGAAAAATTCATAAATTTAAATAACGATTTAAGACCAAAATCATTGTTCTAAACACAATTTAATTTTTTTTTCGATATATCCAATGCTATCGAATATATTGATGAATATGTATTTTCACGTCGAAGTAAACCCCCCGCCCTAGTTAAAATATGGGATAATGTCCTCAAAAATATAAAAATTCAAACAAATTTTCAGAGTCATTTTGTGTGGCTGAGTAACAAACGGGCGGACAGACAGACAAGATTTTATATTTTGGTGTTATTTTTCTTAGAATGGTCTGAAATGTAAAAACAAATTGATCCTGAGATTGAATTTAAATAGAAAATCAGACAAACCTTTATTCATTAAGTTTTATTTAAGTATGACAACATAATGAAAGTATAGTAATCCCAAAAAAATTCTTTTATCAGATTCCAATAGAACAGCCTCCTTCGCCCTCCTGAATCCTTCCATCCAGTTGTAGTTTGTAGACAGAGACAAGGCACGTATAATATATCAGGACAGAGGTATCTCTCAATACTCAAAACATATACCCAACAAAAATACCCATATTAATGAAATATCATATTTAGAACTATTGAAACATCTAGTTGTGCACTCCCTCCCTATTGATTGATACCGACTTGGGGGAAGAGTTTAGTGGATGGATAAAGAGTTTGGTATTTCACGTACGTATCAGGATACAGAAGATTTGTATAGTGATTGTTTCTTTTCTATTATCATAAAATATATAAAAGAAATTGTAAATTATCTCCTATGACTTTAAAATTTCAGAGCATAATAAGTATAATGCACCAATAAGCATTTTGGTTCCTTTATTCGGTTCAGTTCTTGAAAATTTGAGAAGTAAAACCCCACTTTTCAATTCATTACAAACTACGACACATTTTCATATACATACAATTTTCCATTTAAAATCAATTATAAAATTACAAACGATTTTCCTTAAGGGAAATCAGCTATGTCTTTCTTTTTTAATTTTTAGTCAAGATATCAATCCTAATTCACTTTGCAGGGTGTTCAATTTAAGTAATGGCATCATCAATAAACATCTCATGCCTAGCTTAAAAATCATATATATATATATATATATATATATATATATATATATATATATATATATATATATATTTCTTAGTCTTCTTGTTACAGGGGAAATAGAGAATAGAATGTAGTATGATTTAATTAAAAAGCATTGTAGCAGGTGGAACCCTGCTTAGTTTCCACAGAACATGAAGACGCCCCCTCTCATTCTATACCTAAGAAGAAACAGTCACGCTGAAGAGGAAGGATGCTCAAAGGAAAACTAAGCTAATGGAAAAAGGCGTAAAACAAAATCAAGTTCCTCATTTTAGTCTCTTATTGTTTCAGGTGTAGGAAAACAAAAAGTTCAATTTAAGAGGTCTGTTACCTGTTCCATGTGAGTGCCTCTTTTTGTACTTCCCAGCTGCTTCCTATCTTCAGCCAGCCGTGGTTCTTGCCGACATGTGAGGACATCAGTTACAATTACCCAAGAAGATCAGGGCAAACAGGGATTCTGTTTGAACCAGAAAATTAGCAATACCCTGAATTGGGTCTATTGATCTGATAAGAGTATCCTAATTACTCCTCTCCCAGCACAAAGAAATCCAAGCCTCGTCCTATGTTCTTTGACCCACCATAACAAGCTCATTTTAAAGCCTCATGTTCTTAATGTCAGAGATTTCCATATCCAATACACCTCCAAATTCATCAAAGTTTGATTTGAGCATGAAGAAGAACAAATTAAAATAAAAGCCTTTAATTTTTAGACTTTCTTAAGACAGAGGTTGGTGGCCAAAAAAAATGTTGATCCTCGGCTTTGATGTACACATACATGACAAATCATGCATCTAAAATATGTGGCTAACAAGCTGATCTTGTTGTAGTTGATCACACAGAACAACACTAAGATAAGGCCCACGGAACCGTGATGCCTAATACTAAATTCGCAGTCATATACCCCAACCGTATCCACAAAAAGGAAATTTCCTAAGAACAAACTTCCTAAGTTCAATATAACATATCTCTTACTCTAGACAAAGTAACAAAATAAATCGCAATAGACATTGTATTGGAATAAATTTCATTCTCTTGTGTATGATAACAACCCCATAGTTTACAACGATCAGTCACTACCAATCCCTAGAAGGGTCTAAAAATAAATTATTATCAAGTGTTCAATTCGGTTGATCATGCAATTCACACTAGCTCTTCCCTGACCGAGTTTCAACCAAGCATAACCTACTTCTCATCACCAATACATATTGCCACCAGGCAGAGTTGGGTAAAATTGAAATTACAATTACAAGTTATAACTACATTAGTTGAAATATAGTTACAATTACTAATGTCATTAGTTATTGATAATGGGCAACTACATTTTTCAACTAAAGTAATTGTAATTGAAATTTCAGAACTACAGTTAACAGTTGAGGAAATCAGTAGTTTAAAAAAAAACTACAGTTAGTAATTGTAACTGTAGTTGTAGTTGCAATTACAGTTACTTGGGTAGTTACTTTAAAAAACTGTGTGAATCACTGAAGTAGTTGAGGCTGTTAAGAAATAACTACATCCAATGTCTTTATTTCAAAAGTTTATCATATTATATATACTAAATTATTATGATAACTGAAAATAATTTTAATGCAAATAAATGAAAACTAACAAAAATAATATGTAAAATCCTCTTGATATTTTTCCCAGTCGAATGAAATTAAATAATACTTTTAAACTTAAAAATTTAAACATATTAGCCATTAAAATTACTCTTAACTCAGAATTTTTGTCAGACAGGCTATTTTATTTTGGGGCATTTGCCACCGTGGCAAAAGAAAATAATCACTCTAATGCTCTGCCATAGAAAATAAGGAGTTCTCGTCCTCACTATCACTTTCACTGCCACACATTGTGATTTGTTTCAAAAATCTTTTTGTTGCCAAGGATTGGTGACCGATATAGAAGACAGACTGGAGTGCCCTGCAACAGGACGAGGCGAATACCAAAACAAGAGAGTGTGGCGATAGATGCATCCACCTTCAGCTATTCTGTGCACCAATTGAACATGGCTCGTCTCAGATCAGCCATTTGTCACCAATGATTGCAAATATTTATATAGAGGCAATCAAAATATGTTTGCTCTTTGGAACGTAAAACACAGCTAATTTTCTGTATGTAGTTGTAGTTATTACTCAATAACTACAGTTACAATTATAACTACTAATTGTAATTATTTTTATAACTACCTTTTATTTCAGCTAGTAGTTGAATTTATGAATACCAACTTCAATTACTGAAATTGCAAAACCAAAAAATGCAACTACATTTTTGTAACTGTAGTTGCAATTACATAACTAGTATTTATTATTTGAAAATGTAGTTAATTACGAAAGTATTTAATTACTGCCCAACTCTGCCACCAGGAAATCCACTCCTATGCTCTCTGACTTCCAAGAACCTATTCCTGATGAGGCAGTAAAATCCGTCTACTGATGTACCTCCATAGTTCGCTCAGAGATCATCAGATGTTCTGGAAGCTCGTAAGTTCAAAAATCGTGAAAAGGTGTCTGCTTCAACATTCAGGGCAATGAGCTTGACTCTTGTCTCTGTCGGTCAATACAAAGACTACACAGATGACAGCTATTCAGGAGGAAAATTATGATTTCCACACTGGAGCGGATGGTTATACTTAATGAATAGCTGTATATAGTCTGTATTGGTGAGCTAACTACCACAAGAGACCTAAATTCACATCACCCACCTCCTTAATTTCAGGCTTATCTCCAACACTACCCCTCTGCTATAAGCACACCACAGCTATTCAAACCACAATGGTTCCTAAAACCTGGTAAGACTGGCAAATCCACAAGCTCTATAGTTTGACAAGCCTCGTGCAACACGTGTCTATGATAATCGAGGTCATACCAAAATATCTGTGTGTGGAGATGAGAAGCTCACTCCTCCAGAGCAGGTTTCAGTTCCAAGCCTTGGTAGCAAGGACTCCCTTGTATGACAAGACCCTGACGTTGTTAAAAATATCCACAGTAATAGATCCCTCATATCCCTGTTTTAAACCATTTGATTCTGTTGTTTGAATCACATTGAACAAGCTCAGGATTATTGTTCAAAGCAACTTTTCAGCGTCATTTCTTTCTATCACAAAGAGTGAACCTTCACAGTTAAGTCACCCAGAGTAAGTCAAAGGAAGAGATTTTGTACTCTACTGTTCCTCAGGGTTCAGTTTTAGCACCTACACTCTTCTGTATCTATTACAGCAATAACGACAGTCAGCATCATCCTAATAGCTTCTCAGTTTCATTTAGTAGTATAGCTAGGTTAGTTGAAAGTTCCTTTAGCTCTAGTCAAATCTCTCCCCCCCCCACATAGTGTTGGTTTAGTTGAGTTTTAGTATTCTGGCCCACTTTCATCTATCTATACCTACCCCTTCTCACGTTTACTGTCTTATTTTTTTTATTTTCCCTCAACCCGACCAGTGCCACCTACTCCTGATTAAATTACAACCTTAACTTATCACTCTTGTTTGAACAACAATATATTCAAATAATGCCCATGTCATAAGTCAAGAGGCCCCTCAGCTGACACCCAACAAGTTTTAAATGGTCTGAAATTGATTGTTTTGACAGCTGGGCCTCAGATAAAAAAGCCTTAGGTAACTTTTAGGAGTCTCGTGGAAACTGTAGTGTGACACCCCCACAATTATGATGCTTTGAAGTACTAATATCAGAAGACCTCTTTTCATGAGGTTTTAAAAGTTTGTCAGGTCCCGTGATAGGTTTCCTAACCTAATAGGTTTTAAAACGATCTCTTTTGCCACATCTAAGATGAAAACTCAATAAACAAAAATGACCGTACCTCTAAGATCATCTAAAATTCAAGAACCAGGAAGCTTTCCAAACCACTAGAACAATATGAAGCTAATAGCCAAGAGGAGGCTGAAATCAACAAAGCTCTAGAAAAGCTAAGAGTTAGAGAAGAAAAGACTATAGTAGGTAGAAAAACTTCTGATATATTGTGGTCTCAGTTATTTGTGAAACTTCAAAGTAGAAAAGAAATAACTAAGCCTGGTATTCAAAAGGTTTAAATCCTTTAAATTGAAAGATACTTAATGCAATAGTTATCAATTAAATGAAATTCAATCTAGTACATATTTTATTTATTACATTTATAAGATAAAACTATAGAGCATAGAAGTAATAAATATACAATACATTACAATTTTGACGGGTTCCCTCCAGGTAAGTATAGACTCCTATAAAACACAACATCTAACAACATCAACCCTTTTAAAATTTAAATATAAATAATTTAAATGTTAATATTCCATGAAATGTTTCAAAAACATAATTACCTTTTTTTATGATGCTAATCAATATAAAAATCTTCCCTAAAATATATTACAAAACATTTTTTCTCCAACTCGTATATTTATGGAGTTATTTGTATTTTTTTAGTTTTCAATATTAAGTAAACACCCACCCATAAGCAACCAACACATTTTTTTTTTTCATTTAGCCATTCCAGCACAAAGAAAACTGTTTAGTTTATGCAGACACAGGAAAAGTTTCTTCAAATCCAATTCCTGTAAAAGTCCAATTAAAAATGAGGTCATTCATAAGGCTAACACAGATGAAGTTCTCTAAAAAAAACTATTGTTTCTCTTTATATATAAAATACAGTACAAAATGCTAACAAAAAATAATATTTGGTAATTTCAAAGTAAACTAACTACAAAAGTATAAACTAAAAATTTGTTAAAACTTACATTATGAACATGTCTTCATTTAATCAAGCAAATACTTCTTTATGTTAAATCCCAGTGTTCTACAAAATGCAACAGAACATTAGAATTTATAATTTAAAATATGCATAAAAGATCAAAATGAGCCTAACACTTTATCGACCAGTCGTGGATGAGGCTGCCACTGACTAAGGACCGGCTTAGGCATGTTGACAAAACAGTAAATCCCACTGGGCAAAGCCCATTGACAGCTAAAAGCCAATTAATAGGCTATAGGTCGATAAGCATTGCCAGTCGAAAAGCCAATTAATAGGCTATAGGTCGATAAGCATTGCCATTCGAAAAGCCAATTAATAGGCTATAGGTCGATAAGCATTGCCAGTCGAAAAGCCAATTAATCCCCCACCAAACCGCCAGTTTCCGTGAAAAGACTACTGTACTAACTGGATCACAAACGTCGTCACTTCATTTTAGCCGCCTACTGTACAATATTAGTGAGTTGACCTTAGCTTTTCTTGCCCGGCGACATATATTCCTCATGAATTACTACAGTAAATAATAAAATTCAACATGAATCATCTTATTGGCAATTATTATTAATATTGTGCTAGTTTTTAACCCAGAAAAAGTGTGGCAATAAAAAAAATCTATATACTTTTTACCACTTTACAAAGCCGAATTAATAAAAAATACGGTTTTGTAAATCTAACGATATTCTTCACATTTCACTATTATTGTAATTCCTATTTATTTTATAGTTTTACAATTTTTTATACAAGACATTTATCATTCACAATAATTCATTAAAGAATTTAAATAAATAACGTTAAAGAATTAGAGATGAAATGATTGTAATTAAATAAGGTAACGTTAAATAATGATACCACCGTATAAAAAATAAATAAAAAAATGATTTATTAATATTAAAATTAAATTTGTTTTGTGGTTATAATATTATTCTGATTCACTACTGCTAAGCTGCAAATCATCTTCCGACTCGCTCCCATCAATGGCGATTATCATGCTGTCCACAAAATTTTCCAATTGTCCATCTTTTAGCCAATATTCCTCTTCTAAATTGTGGACGTGCCGACAATAACCAGCCCAGTCATCAGCTGTTATTGATCGTAATCCTAAAGGATATGAATAATTAACGGACTTTAACGCCGATATGTCGTAAAATAGTAAAATGTGTTATTGTGTAAAATTTATTTCTTACCTTCATTAGCAGGTTAATGAGTTCCGGGCATGAATGTTTTCAGGTCTGGATTACACGCCCCCTTCCCTTGCTCCTTCGGCCACGCCCCTTCTCCCACCCTCCGGCCACAAGGCTCTTCAATTCTTGGGCGTACTATAGGTCGATAAGCATTGCCAGTCAAAAAACCAATTAATAGGCTATAGGTTGATAAGCATTGGCAATTGAAAACCTGATTAATAAGGTAATCTGGATCAATAAAGGGTCCTGTCCTCTACTAGTGCTTTAATTTATGCAAATTGCAATTGACCAATTGATCAGGATCAATAAAAGCTGCAAAGTGCACTTTCAGAATCAAAGCTCCATCATCAGTGCCTGATTAGAGAAGTGAAGCCTGGACCAAAGCTACACTTCTCTAATCAGGCACTAATGATGAAGCTCTGACTCTGAAAGTGCACTTTGCACCTTTTATTGATCCTGATCTATTGGTTCCTATACCGTCCAGTGTCTCGGGAGTAATAGGCTACTGGTCGATGAAGTGTTAAGTGAATGGGTAACTTTCCACTCACAGAAACTAGCAAAACAATTAAATGAGGAACCATAAATTACAACCTAAACCTATCACTCTTGTATACTCAGGGTAATAGGAATTTACTTAATAATGAACTCACTAAATCAAATCTTTAAACATTAAATTGTGATAAGAAAACATATTATTATTTATTAACGTCCACTTTTTGTAACTAAGGCTAATTGGGACGGGTTATCTACAGGTTACCACCTTTTTCTATCCAGAGTGGGACTATGGATTTTATTTAATGAATTTTCGTAAGAAAACATATTAAACTATAAATTGACACAAAATGATACTTTAATATGAAATATTTAAATTCTACAGCAGGTATAGACTAAATTGTGTGAAACTAATTTTTTTTTTTTTTAATAATTACGTTAAAAGAATTATATAATAGTTCCAGTGTCAAATCTAAGATATTTGTGTGTCCAATACAAAAGAAAAACCAAATTCACTGCAAAATTTCAATAAAAAAATTATAGTTTTGTCAATCCAACTAATCTTATAAGCAATTCTATCTTATACGCTAATTTAACCACACTTCTAATTTTACTATCAAGTATTTTTATCTTGATTGAATATTGCACAAGTCCTAATACTGGACATTAGGTCTTTTGTCCAACCAAAAGTAGACTCAGAAAATGCTAATATATTACCTGAGAATGCTTACTATATCAGTAACCCCACCTTTCAGTTTAAATTGATACAGATTTATACAATAATCTTGAAAAATACTCATTTTGACAAAAACGATGTGATTAATTTATTTTACATTTTGTAGTATAACTTACCTTGCAACAGATTCTATGCTTTCAAGGCCAACAAGACACTTAAACTTAGGACGATCTATATTAGTTTCACCAATCCTGGCAAGCAATCTAAGCTCTACTAGTGTTGAAATCTAAAATAAAACATTAAATTTAAGAGAAAATAATCTTAAAAGAATTAGAGATTTTTTTTTATTACTATTTATTAACATCAACTTTTTGCTACGGGGGCTAATTGGGGTGGGTTATCTAAAGGTTATCACCCTTGTAACAATAAACAAGTAGGTAAATGGCCCCTTGATTAGTTTTAAAAGCTACAAGCATTTACTTGTTTCTATATTCATATAAAAAGTTGATTTGTCTTATGATGATCACAGAGGAACACTACTCTAGCACTGCAGAGATACAGAATATTGCATTAGGGAAAGTAATGCATTAACACGTTAGATGAGGATGAAAAACTGATCCAGTTGATAAACAGGTATTCCAAAGGTCCCCAGGGAACTAAACATTATTTCCCTTCCTTCCTATACAGATTCCTGCAGACCTACAATCTGTTTTAAATATCAAACAAGAAAAAAGTGACTCAATAGATAGTATTTTCTGCCTTTCTTTTCACTTAATTGCCCCTAAACCATTTCCTTGACTAGATAAGAAACAGACAGAGAATATTATATAGAAATCAGACCAGTCACTGATATTAGTAATTTTATTTTAACATGTTTAGCGCTCAGTGTATTAAAGACAAATTATTATGTATGGTTTAGTGTATTAAATAAAAAAGTAAACCCATGGATTAGGAGGTCCTTTTTTTCAAAACAAAATCATTTAGGAAGCACTTTTTAAGAGGCAAAATACAACATTCTTACTCTTATGATGAGTAGGAATTATATTAACCATTTAAGTTAATATAATTCCTACTCATTATTCCAAATTCAAAATATAATAAAGCTTAATTGTAACAAATGTATACCACCTAACCACACTGGGAGAATCACTTTAAATAGAGTGATATATAGTTAAAAACTGGTAAAAGAGAAGAATTTTTTATTTTAAAATTGAAACATATTTAAAAAGTACTATTACTATAATTCATGAAACTTTTTTTTTAATTTACCTGTGTAACAAGGTTGACAGTTAAACTGGCTTTTTCCTCCATAATTGCATAAAATATAGCCAATAACCTATCTAGAGGAAATGCTTTTGGTCCTAGAAGTTCAAGGGTAAGTTTTTCTTTAACTTGTTTATTTGTAAGCCTTTTTTTCTTTTTTCCATGATTTTTTAAAAATAGTCTTCTATCATGCTTTGGTGAATTGTACGAAGCCAGATAAGCAGCAATAAGGAAATACTTTGCATAATATGGAAGATCAAGAACAGAAGGTCCTTTGTTGCAAACTACTTCATTTTTTTGAGGATCATACTGGAATCTTTCAATACTCCTAAAATAAAAACAAAATATCAAACACTCTGAAATCATAAAACTATGTGACGATGGCACATAAATCAAGAATAAAAACTTATAATAATACTCACTGAGAGTTTAATCCTGAATACACAGTATTCAGTGATGATTTAAAATGTGGCAATACGTTTCTCCATAAAGAAGAGACATTATCAGTACTGCAAGTCCCATTTTTTATGGGTTCATAATAATGATCAAAATTGCTTGAAATCTGCAAAATAGAATTAATTTAAAGAAGTAAATAAAAACGTTACTATTGTAACCCATAAATTAAAGTAAACTGGATACTTACAAGAAATTTCATTTCATTTAAATCACGAGTGGTTCTTAAAAAAATGCTAAGAGCAGAATTTAAATAATTATCATATAAATTGTCTGGGCAAAACTCTGGCTTAGTGAACTTCAAAATTTCAATAAGTTCATCTGTAAAATGGACAGAATTAAAAAAAAAAATTAGTGTTATATAATGAGCTAGCTAAATGGAATTACACATTAGCTCCTGGCAGGCTTGAAGTAATTCAGGGGGAGAGAGAGGGCGGGGGGGGGGGGGTTTAGAGAAAACAAATTATCTCCATCATCAGTGAGGGGTGTAACTGTGTGCCATTTTCGGATGCCAGAGAAAGCTTGATGAGCTCCATAACAACTTCGATCTCCTTGCTGAGGGGGGAGGGGAGTCGATTTATAAGGCCATGGTTGAAAAAAAAAGGTCAACGCCTCCACTAAGTTTTAAATGTATACATAGACCCCTGCCAACCAGGAAATCCAAGTTGTTATACAGCTCGCAAAGCTTTCTCCGGTGTCTGAAAATGTCACACAACTATACAGCACTTATCATGAGGCTGACCACTCGAAAACTTGCTCTGGAATAAACATTTAAAACCTACTGGAGGTGATTTTGAACAATATTTGTATACATTGACACCACCAGTCAGGAAGACTTGGATAAGTTGTTAAAATTTGATCTCTTAAAATGTAATGTTTAAAAATAATTTATCATATTCAGTTTTTTAAAGCAATTTTTATGTAACATAAGGTAAAATTATTTTTAATAGACTTTTTTTCATAATTTTAACCCTCTCTCCCTCCCTCCCCCCACTCTCTCACATACTCACACAAAACTCACATGTAACATACACATACACTCGTAAACCTATATTTATTAAAACCTTTAGAATACTGAGGAAAGTAGACTGAAATGAGGGAGCCATCAATTACAAATTTCTCTGGAAGAATATGACTGATAAAAATAACACACAACTGCCAATTTTCAACTAATTCTTGAAGATAATGGAATGCTGAGATATAACCATCACTCAGTTCCTTAAGATACTCAATTCCATCCAAAACCTGAAATAAATTCATATTTAGTTGCTTCAACTAATAATTAAAATACTTATAGCAATATACTTAAATTCACTCAAAACACCTACAATAATATATCTATGTATGGTAAGACACTGGGATGATAAAAGTTTTAAATGATGAACAAGATCCATCAAATTATCACATTTTATATTACTTCCATCAAAAAGTTGGGATATTATTGATTCATGAAGAAGCCTGTGTGTATAGCATTCAACGCAGTTAACATAAGCATATTTAATTTGTCTCAATTTTAAATATTCCAATACAATTGCCGTTTTACCAACTGCAGGTTGCCCATGAACAAAAAAACATCCTGGTAGAGGTTCATCGTCCTGGAAGAAACATTAGAAATGTAGTGATGGAAACAAAACAATAGTTTAACCATATTTTTAATAAATTTAATGTTCAAAATAATACTTTTTTGCCATAATTATTTGTGATGCTTTCTATTTGATAGTATTACAAACTTAAATGAATAATTGATAGTTAATCCAACTGGAATTTATGACATCACTGCAATTATTTCCAAAAACTAGACTAGACAATGCCATTGCCGAGGAAAAAATCATACAATTAAATAAATAAAATAATACTTTCTGAGTATATATGAGTATAATTATTATCCTTATATATATATATACAAGCCAAGGTACCCGGCTTTGCTCGGGAAATCATTTGAGACGGAAAGATTTTATTTTGTTTTTGGCAATGCTTCGATGTGTAGAACTGCTCTTCCCGTCTAGGCGCACTTTTCCCCGTAAGGGTCCCTTGGGCGACTTATGGAAAAAAAATTTTAGGTTTGAAGAATAAACGAAAATAAGTCTCTAATCATTCCCTCTCCACTCTTTGACACACCGTGAATAATTCAAATCATAATCATGGATAGCATTTATTATAATTAAATATCATCTATAATGTACGTATTTTGTATATACGATCTAGCTAATATACCCGGCAATGCCCAGGTAATCATCGTTGACTGATTGTATTTTTATAGAAAATCGTTGAAAAACCAATTGGAATCGGAATATCACAATTTTTCATTTCAGGCCTCCCTCATAACCCCCACTCCCCATATAAAAAATTTTAATATATCTTATAATCATGGAAGAATTAATGCTAATTCACATTCCGAGTTTTTTAAGTTCGGTTCAGTAGTCAGTGCCCAACAAAATTGTTGGCCCCCGCTCTAGTTTTAGTGTATATCTCGTTTATACTTTGTTATACAACAGAAATGAATATAACAAAAGTTATTTTAAATAACAAAATAAACAACTTGTGTCATGTGCATATATGCAGAAAAACCAATAGAAAACGAAATACCACTATTTTTAATTCCAGGCCTCCCTTACAATCCCCACTCCTGCCCGTCCCTAGAAATGTTAGTATAGCTTATTATAATAAAGGTGTTAGTGCTAATATGCATACCGAGTTTTATTGAGTCCGGTTGAGTCTTTTGTGCCAAAGAAAATTGTTGACTCCCACTATAATTTTTTGCGTATGACGCCTTTATACTTCGGTATACGATGATAGTGTATATAACAAAATATTCTCTAAATAACAAAATAAACAACTTTTGTCATGTTCATATTTGCCGGAAAACCAATAGGAAACGAAATATCGCTATTTTTAATTTCAGGCCTCCCTTATAACTCCCACTCCTGCCCGTCCCTTGAAATGTTGGTATGGCTTATTATAATGAAGGCATTAGTGCTAATACACATACCGAGTTTTATTTAGTTCGGTTTAGTCTTTTGTGCCAAATAAAATTGTTCACTTCCGCTGTAGGTTTTAGCGTATATCTTGTTTATAATTCGGTATAAAAAAAAATATATATATAACTAAAGTTACTCTAAATAACAAAATAAACCACTTTTGTAATGTTTAAATTTGACGAAAAACCAATAGGAAACGAAATATCACTTTTTTTTAGTTTCAGGCCTCCCTTATAACCCCCACTCCTGTTCGTCTCAGAGAATATTAAAAAAGCCTAAAGTCTAAGTTGGGTAAGTAGTAATATACATACCAAGTTTCATAAAATTCGGTTCAGCCGTTTATGCGTGAAAAGCTAACAAACAAACAAACAGACACGAAAGAAACAAAATGCAGATATGGTGTCTATGACATGTGAAACGGAAAGTTATCATTAAATTTTGAGAAAAAAATCAATGTACAGGCAGAGGTTACAATTTTATATATATATATATATATATATATATATATATATATATATACTTGTTGATTTTCATTAATACTTTAAAATAGCATGTACAATAACAAAATAATTCTATTTTGTGTACTATGTTATACCTAGTACCTATTCTAGTGCAATTTCTATACCCCATTTCTCTTTATGTACTGCCTATTTGTCATTAATCTAAGTCCACCATTTTTAGCATTTACTGTATCATTTGCTTCTCTAACCCATCAATTTTAGAAACTCATATCATCCAGGATTAATATGGTAACAAGTTTCTTTCTTTTTTCAATGAGCACATCTGTAGCTTCACTCATGTTTCTAATTTCCCCCCAATGTTTTAGAGTTTATTGATTTTCGGACATAAGTTATTTTGGTTTCTCTTGAAATGCTCTTAAATTTCTTCATCTTTTAATGTACCTGAGGTCTATTATGTTTTACCCATGCATACACACAGGCATGCACATACATGCAGGCGCCCACACCAAACAGACAGGATTGCCAATTTCCAATAATTAACAATATTTTTTCCCCGATAAATTTTAAAAATGTTGCAACAAGGTGACTGTTATGCGCACGCATATTCTTACCAATACGCAAATACACACCCCCACACAGAAATATGAATGCATGTGCACATATTACAAGATTTGAGGTCATAGTTTAAATTCAATTATCTATGACTATGATATACTCCAACACAGGCTGGCCATAAAGACCAGGCCTTTCAACCTTCTTATTCTGTTACTATTTGATAGTTTCACATAGAAAGCAATGAGAAACCCCATATCTGTGTGGCCCTCTTCCTTCCTGTTCATTTCAGTGCAAATCAGGACTTACTACTCAAGGGAAAACCACCATGCATCATAGCAGCCAATAGATACAAATCATAAAAATATTTTCACTCATTACATCTTCACAAATTACTTTATGCACACAGCTACAATACCTGATTTTGCCTAAGTGAATGTGGTTGAAGTCCATTCAACTCAACTTTCATCTGTCAGTCAGTACATCAGCATCAAAACAAACAAATTATATAATTTGAATAAAGAGAGAAATCATAATCAATATCAGCTGAGTTCATTTTCTTGAACCATTTAAAATAATGTGTCAAGTGTAGCTACCACATAGATAACTCGGCCTTCTGTTGGTTTTTGCATGAAATGGCTCAGTAAGTGAATGCAATGCTCATTGAGATCTTGACCACGGTAGTGAATAAACAATTTAATGTATTAAACTATGTAACTTGGACCTACAAAACAAATCCTTATGCAGTAAAAATAATAAATACTGGGAAAACATTGTGGGGAATTTTCCCAATAAAAGGCTAAACGAATTATATAGATTAATATATACACATTTTAGAGATTAACTAGCTCTACTTTTATAAATAATTAAATTAAAACTTTTTGTTGATAAGTTGTGAGCAAAATGTAATTTTAAATGTAAGAGGATGATTTATAATAGAAATTATTAAAAGATATGAACAGAAATTAGAAATTTAACAATTAAAATACTTCAAGAGTTCATTAAATATCATTCATGAATATTTGGATTGGTGACATAAATAGGAAGTTACTTGAAAATTAAGAAGTAATTATTAAGTATTTTAAGAGAATAAATAAATAACTTATCTTAGAGGATATAATTCAGCATACGAAATAGCATTGAAAAAGGACTTTGATTCACACAGATGTATGTACCCTCCTTCTTAATTGTACCAGATACACAGAATGTTATCACATTTCATAAGGGATAAATACAGTACTTCTAGTTCTAGAAACATTAATATACAGATTTACTACAAAACAATCTTTACAGATTAAAAGAAACTGAAGTTTACACAATTAAGACAAACTCTTCTAATTATTAGCTGTTCTACTTTTCATACTAACTAATAGAACATAAAGTCCTTGGTATAACATAGTACAATAAATAGAACTATTTATAAGATTGTCAGAAATATGATACACTCGAGGTGCCTTCAAAGTTAATCAAATACAACAGATATTTGTAAAAAAATTAATATTAAGCACAAACCTGTCCTAAAATGTCATGCAATCTATCAATCTGCTTTTTCCTACAAGGAAATTTCCTATACAACTCATGAAATGAATTCCCATGGTTTAAAATCATAGTAAAACCAAATCAGAAATTAACATTAAGTTCGAGTTAAACTCCTCAAAGGTAGACAATAATCCTCCTCTAAAATGGCGCCAAAATTACTATCGATATTAATTGTATAATCAATGTATCCAAAAAACTCGATAAGTAACTATGAAAATAAAAAGAGATTGTCACCCACATTACTACCGACTATAACATTTTCATATTTAGTAATTTATTAAAAACATTCAAAATGCAACCCTGAAAGTGCTACACTTCTCGGTGATAGTACTCCACTGATGGACTACTGGTGGACATTCCAAAGACAAGCTTGTCTCATGGTAAAGAATAGATAGCCTGTCCCAATTAGCCGTTCAATCTATATATATATATAAAATTGTAACCTCTGTCTGTACATTGATTTTTTTCGCGAAATTTCACGATAACTTTTCGTTTCACATGCCATAGACACCATAACTGCATTTTGTTTCTTTCGTGTATGTTTGTTTGTTTGTTTGTTACCTTTTCACGCATAAACGGCTGAACCGAATTTGATGAAACTTGGTATGTATATTACTACTAGCCCAACTTAGTCTTTAGGCTATATTAATATTCTCTAAGACAAACAGGAGTGGGGGTTATAAGGGAGGCCTGAAATTAAAAATAACGATATTTCGTTTCCTATTGCTTTTTCAGCAAATGTGCCCATAACAAAAGTTGTTTATTTTGTAATTTAGAGTAACTTTTGTTATATGCACTATTGCTGTATACGGAAGTATAAATGAGTTATACGCTAAAATCAATAGCGGGAGTCCACAATTTTCAACATTGGCACAAAAGACTCATCCGAACTAAACCAAACTTAGTATGTGAATTAGCACTAAAGCCTTCCTTATAATAAGCCATACTAACATTTCTAGGGACAGGCAGGAGTGGGGGTTATAAGGGAGGCCTGAAATTAAAAATAGTGATTTCCTCTTAGGGTTTCGGCAAATATGTACATAACAAAAGTTGTTTATTTTGTTATTTAGAGAAATTTGCTCAACACTTCTTTTCAATATGAACTACCAGGTACCTCAAATGAAAAAAATTATTCAAATGTATGTCAATATTTTCTCATTAATAATTCAAATCTATGCATAATGCACAGGAAACGGGAAATATGACAATATGCAGGACAGTGAACTCTTACATAAAAAAATAATTTTATTATTAACAAATCCACAGAAACGACGGGTGTTAACCCTAAACACTGGGACGGGCAAATGTCAAAATATTGTGCAAAGTAAAGCCTTGCCAAAAATATACCATCACCATTCAGCCTCAAATGTATTCTCGAGCGTAGCCGGGTATCTGAGCTAGCCCTGAACACTGAAACGGGTAAATGTCAAAATATTGTGCAAAGTATAGCCTTGCCAAAAAAATTCCATCACCATTCAGCCTCAAATGAATTCCCGGGCGAAGCCGGGTATCTGAGCTAGTACTATATATATATGCCTGTTAACGCTCTAGCAGTCACAATTTTTGTTTCATCGTTACCAAACTCGATATTTAAACGTTTTTGTGAAACTAAAGATCAACCTCGTTAATAGCTGAAATCCGACCAGTGGGAAGGGAATTTCCAAAATTCTTATATCTCTACTAGCTCAGATACCCGGCTTCGCCCGGGAATTCATTTGAGGCTGGATGGTAATGGTATTTTTTTGGGCTTTACTTTGCACAATATTTAGACATTTTCCCGTCCCAGTGTTTAGGGCTAATACCCGTGGTTTCTGTGGTTCGTTAATAAAAAAAATTGTAAATTCAGGCCTCCCTTATAACCCCCACTCCTGCCCGTTTCTAGAAATGTTAGTATGGCTTATTATAAGGATGGTGTTATTGCCAATACACATACCGAGTTTGGTTTAGTTCGGTTGAGTTTTTAGGGCCAAATAAAATTGTTGACTTCCGCAGTAGTTTTTAACGTATAACTCATTTATGCTTAGGTATACGACAAAAGTGTATATAACAAAAGTTACTATAAATAACAAAATAAACAACTTTTGTTATGTTCATATTTGCCGAAACCCCAATAGAAAACGAAATATCAATATTTTTAATTTCAGACCTCCCTTATAACCCCCACACCTGCCCGTCCCTAGAAATGTTGGTATAGCTAATTATAAAAAAGGCGCTAGTGCTAACTCACATACCAAGTTTGGTTTAGTTCGGTGGAGTTTTTTGGGCCAAATAAAATTGTTGACTTCCGCAGTAGTTTTTAACGTATAACTCAATTATGCTTAGGTATACTACAAAAGTGTATATAACAAAATTTACTATAAATAACAAAATAAACAACTTTTGTTATGTTCATATTTGCCAAAACCTCAATAGGAAACGAAATATCACTATTTTTAATTTCAGACCTCCCTTATAACCCCCACTCCTGCCCGTCCCTAGAAATGTTAGTAAACCTTATTATAAAAAAGGCGCTAGTGCTAACTCACTTACCGAGTTTGGTTTAGTTCGGTTGAGTCTTTTGTGCCTAATAAATTGTTGACTCCCACTATAGTTTTTAGCGTATAACTCATTTATACTTCCGTATACGGCAAAAGTGCATATAACAAAAGTTACTCTAAATTACAAAATAAACAACTTTTGTTATAGGCATATTTGCTGAAAAAGCAATAGAAAACGAAATATCGCTATTTTTAATTTCAGGCTTCCCTTAAAACCCCCACTCCTGTTCGTCTTAGAGAATATTAATATAGCCTAAAGTCTAAGTTGGGCTAGTAGTAATATACATACCAAGTTTCATAAAATTCGGTTCAGCCGTTTATGCGTGAAAAGGTAACAAACAAACAAACAAATAAACAAACAAACAAACAAACAAACAAACAAACAAACAAACAGACACCAAAGAAACAAAATGCAGTTATGGTGTCTATGACATGTGAAACGAAAAGTTATCGTGAAATTTCGCGAAAAAAATCAATGTACAGACAGAGGTTACAATTTTATTTATATATAGATTATTATGCTTCAGATCGAAAAATTATATAGAACCAATTCTAATGCAAATAAAATTTACAATAGATACATAAATAAGCGAGTTATTTGTACGTTCTTGCTTCTGCCTTCAATAACACCCCCCCCCCACTACCTTTTTATTATCGGCTTTTAACATAGTAAAAGAGAATGTGTGATGAGATGAGATCACCAGATACCAGCACTTGGGAAATGTTGTCAGATCTGCACATAGTAAGAGTTCTTTGTTTTGTTATTTAAAGTAAATTTTGTTATATACACTTTTGTCATATAACGAAGTATAAATGAGATATACGAAAAAACTATTGCGGGAGTCAACAATTTTATTGGGCTCAAACGACGGAGCTGAACTAGAAATGTATGTGAATTAGCATCAACTCCTCCATGATTATAAACTATATTAACACAGTGCTAACAAGCTATAATTAACAGTGCTTTGTCTAGGGATGAAGAGGAGTCGGGGTTCTGAGAGTTGACTGAAATGGAAAATCACGATATTTCGTCCGCATTAGTTTTTCTGCAAAAATGGACCTTACACAAATTGTTTAACTCTCATTTAGAGTAACGTTTGTTGTATAAGTTTTTATCAAAGGAAAACCCATAAACATGATATGCTCACTAAACTTTATTTTATTCTGGCATATTATGGCAAATGACGTAGAGTTTTTAGTCTTTATATGATAGTTCTAATAAAGTTCGAGTTCGTGGAGAGATGATAAATCTCCCCCCCCCCACCCTTCACTTACTTGATTTACATTAAGTCATGATTACATAACATCTATCAGATTTGTATGTTATCCATTGATAAGTGAATTATTATAACATTTTGGTGGTTTAATTTTTCGTCTGACTCAAGTTACAATGATTCAAACAAAACAATCATGCAATTCCACAACACCTTAGAGCGGAAGTTTTGGAGATTTATTTATCGGAGCTTTGCAGCTTTGGCGATGTTGCTCTAAACAAAAGCTTCGTAACTTAAAAAACAAAACAAAATTCAAATAAAAACAGAACAATACAAAAAAAAAGTAACAAAATTAAACAAAACAGAAATGGAGCACAAAGGTAAACAAAACATAAAAGGAACACAAAACCAGAAAAGGAACATAGAACACAAAACATAAAAGGAACATAGAACACAAAACATAAAAGGAACATAGAACACAAAAGATAAAAGGAACATAGAACACAAAACATAAAAGGATCATTAAACAGTGAGAAAACACGAAAAACAGAAATGGGAAGGAAATAGAAACGCAACACAAAACAGAACAAGAATGCAAAAAGAGAAATAGAACAAAAAAAAGCGGGTACTTTCCTGTTATGGGGACCCCTACTGGAAAATATCGATATTTCCGGGTTTATATCAATATTTTCCAGTAGGGGTCCCCATAACAGGAAAGTACAAAAAAGCGAAATTAAAAAAAAATTGAATGAAGCACAAAAATGGAAATGGAACTCAAAAAATAAAAATGGAACGGAAAAAAGAACAAAATATTGTTGTTGAGAGACAATTATGTACAATGGGCTCTAGGCCAGCACGGATCACGTCCGCTGAGTTGAGACGGCATTTGGCGAAATAGGGGGAGATGGTGCATAGTAATGCCGAATACTATCGATGATTCTTAATTCAATTGTCTACATTACTTTAAATAATGAAGGACTGAGTAAGAAGAGATTTTACTCATAACTTATCCATTCTCTTCACGTTTACCTCTGTTCATAATTCTGTTTACATGGATTTCAAAAACATAAAAATGTATTCTCAAGTGATTTCGCGGGCTAAAGTGCAGTTTAGTCCCCACCTACGCCGCCATCTTGTTTCGTTACAATCCCCGCCCTCGCTTAAAACCACCGATGGCGTATTTTGGAAATTTTAAAGTGTTAAAAAATATAAAGTTAGACAAACAAAACCCCCACTCTCGGTTTTAACCACCGATGGCGTATTTTGGAAATTTTAAAGTGTTAAAAAGATAAAGTAAGAAAAACAAAATGGCCGCCGTCGTCATCGTGCGCCACCAAGGGGGGGGGGGGGCTAAAATACACTTTCACCGATTTCGCGTTACGAGAATTTAATGAAGTATTAAATACGTGTAAGAGAAAACTAACATTTCTGATTAACTAATGCTTGGTAGAGATTGGGTGGAGGCGAAACTCCGTGTTACATATTACTGGTGTTAAAAAATTAACATGGCATTAAAAAGTTCACGTTTGTCGTTAAAATTTTCAAGATGAAGAACAAGTATAATTAATCCATACATTATTATTATTTATAAATGTCTACATTTTGCTCTATGACTTGGGACGGGTTATCTACAGGATACCACTCTTTTCTAGCCAGAGTGGGACTAAGGATTTTATATAATGAATTTGTCACTAAATAAATACCTATAGCCCATTTCACCACTCTAGATTTACTATGTGAGATTAAGGCAAACGCTTTAACTCACATGTGTATCCCTCAATTAGGAAAAGGCCCCAAAATCATACATTAGAATGAATTCTTGACTATAAGTAAATTTTTATGCAAATCGCTTGCTTTATTCATTCTTATAAGACCAAAATGTAAAAGTTATTTATGGTAATATAAATAAAGGCAATCTTTGCTATGTAAAATTCTATGTTGATGGTTTAAGAAGTACTGACTCTATACTTGTTAGTAATATTGGGATTTATAATTTCATCGAGCAATGTCAAGTAACACCCAGGAGTCTATAAGTTAATGGAATTCCATATTAAGGTAATTTTTCAGTGAATTGAACTGGACAGAGTTAGGCTTAGTGATCAACGGTAGCTTCCTCAACAACCTCCGCTTCGCAGATGACTTATGCCTGATTGCGGATAATATAGCAGACCTACTAAAAATGCTCACAGAACTTATGAAGGTTAGCACAAAATATGGCCTGAGAGTTAACCACCAAAAAACCTGTATTATGACAAACGCAGAAAAACCAGCAGTTGTAATTGAAGGAAAGGAATTTGGGTAAGTAAAGGAATACATCTACCTCGGACAATGTGTGTCTTTTAAAGGAAGAATGGAAAACGAGCTTCAGAGAATAATCAAAATAGGATGGTCTAAGTACTGGTACCTTCAAAGGCTCGCTCAGTGACAAGTTGAAAAGCAAGGTGCTGAGCATGTGTGTTTATCCTTCCATACTTTATGGAGCCCAGACCTGGGCGCTTACAGCCAGAGCAGATTCCTTCGACACAGATGGCTATGCTCAGGAGTATACTAGGAGTTAAAAAGAGGGACAGGAAGAGGAATGTAGATATTTTAAAAAGAGTGCCGGTGAAGAACCTCAGAGTTGAAGCACACCGATTGAAGTGGGGCTGGGCAGGTCATCTGGCTAGAATGAATGACAAGCGATGGGCGAAGGTCTGCACAGAATGGATCCCATGGGAGATGGTGAGGAATAGAGGAAGACAGTGCCTGAGATGGAGGGACGAGCTTACTGCAGTCGTTGGCAACAATTGGTAGAGAGTGGCGAGAGATCGAGAATGGTGGAAGAGGACGATCGGAAAACAATGACAATTAGGATGGACTCCTTATTATACCTCCTAAGGGAGAGGTTTTTTTCCTGGAAAAGGATGCCAATAAAGCTTATTATTATATTATTATTATTATTATTATGGGGGAGGTTTATACTCAGTGAAAACTGGAGTAAAATCCATATCGGGGGAAAATCCAACCGATATGTAGTTTGTGAGTGTGACATGTTATGGGAATTTAAAAATGTTCGCACGATTCTAGCAGTATCAAGAAGTACCCCTTGCTGTGCTTCTTTTATAATTGCTGTTGGCAGTTTCAAGTTCTTGGTGCCTGCTATTGTTGTTTTTGGCACGAGTCCATTTGAACTTACTATAATAGGCGTAACTATGGCAGATTTCAGTTTGTATACCTCTTTGAGCTCGATAGCCAATTCTTGATATTTTCTTAACTTTTCGGCATGGGATTTTCGAATATTCTCATCATTGGGCACTGCAATGTCAATAATATCAGCAGTCTTATTGATCTTGTCAATAATGAGAATATCCGGTTTGTTATGGTGCACAGTATGGTCAGTTATCATCGCTTCATCCCAATACATCTTTATATTATCTTTTTCCAATAATTTTTGAGGAATATAGCGATAATAAGCGACCTTCTTGTCTACCATGCCGAATTTCTCTGCTAGAGCTTGATGGTATACTTTTGCCACGTTATTGTGCCTTTGTAAGTATTCGGATCCAGCAAGTATTTCACATCCAGCCGTAATATGTTGAATGGACTCATAAGCTTTGTTGCATAACCTACATTTGTCCAGGACACTACTGTCCTTGAGGATATGACGTCTGTATGATCTGGTGGCAATCACTTGGTCTTGGATAGCTGTAATGAAACCTTCTGTTTCTGAAAACAGCTTTCCAGACGTCAGCCACGCGACAGAATAAGCCAAGTCTACCTCCGAGTCATAAAGGCGACTGTAGTAACGACCATGAAGTTCCTTACTTTGCCATTCTGAAAGAAAGTGGGATTCATCTTTAACTTCAGGATTGTTACTACATTTCAAGTTCAAGGCCGTAAACCCATCATCAAGTTTAACTATTTCTTTGAAGACGTGGCTATCATTCGATCTTATGTAATGTCTCAGGTTAACTTCCTGAGACCGACATAGGTTTCGGATGTTGAGAAGGCCTCGTCCTCCTTGTTTCCTCGATAAATCGATACAGCCTGGCCATAGATGAAATCGGATGGTGCATTCTGGCTTTTGTCATCTCCGTTCTTATGAGTCTATCCAACTCATCAAGAGTAGTGTCAGACCATTTCATTATGCCAAAACTATAGATAAGAGATGGTATCGCCCATGTATTAACTGCTTTTATTTTATAGCGGCTTGAAAGATAGCTGTTAAAAATAAGTCGCAAGCGCTTAATAAATTCATTTTTTAATAGGTCTTTTACATCCTTTTTCGCTATTTTCAGATGCTGTTGAAAACCAAGATATTAGTATGATTCAGTCCTTTCTAGTTCGTGAATATAGGTTTCATCAGAAACTATTACATTATCTGTAGTCATTTTCTGACCTCGTGAAATATGCAAGACAGCACATTTATCTAACCCATAAGATATACCAATTATTATTATTATTAAGGTAATTTGTGGTGTTATCTAGTAGTAGCACTGTGGTCTCCAATCCTTTCAGTAATTGAAATAAGGGAGATCTGCAACTCCAGACCAGTTTCAAGCAGTTGTATACAATCCCAATTCGTAATTTATTGCTGAACCTGAGGTAAACAATACTTTTACAGTTAAAATACACTTACTTTAATATAGCTTTTTCTCATTGAATTTTTGAAATAATGATTTCCAATTGAATTTAAATAAAAATTATTTTTGAAGTTTTATACGTAATAAGAGCATGCAAAATTCCGAGATCATATAATTCTTCATTAGTTCTAGAAGAAAAGTAGTACAGTTGGTATACTTTTGAATGAAGCAATGTAACCTTTTCAAGGTTACAGAGTTGTTTGTTTTCCTGCTTGACAGGAAACTATGTATCTAAGCTTATTTGCATTAGTGAATTTTTTTTTTCAGAACAAAGAATAGTCTACATTTTTTCTAATTGTTGTTCTGTTACAAAACTGTTTTGTATACTTTCTTTGTGATATTAATTGGTTTGTGCTCTGATTTCTTTGTTTTTAAACCTGACCTATGAAGCATTGTAATTATTATTATTTATTTCAGAACTAATATAAATTATTGTACAACATAACAAGTGCTGGAATGTGTATTGACTCTTTTTATCCCATGGATAGAAATGGATTTAAAGAAGTGGAATATTTTTTCTCTATTGGATTCCGATTTTGTTTTGGAAGTAAAATTAGCTTGTGTATTTGGTAGGTATACTCAATAATTTAAAAAAAAAAATCATTATTTCGAATGTTTCTATTCTACTGTTCTTTTATACCACACAACACATTTATTTGTAAGTGTTGAATGTTTAAATACATTTATTTATATCCTTCTTTCTTTAACTTGCATGTTAAATCAAACAACCCTTTTGCGAAAAATTCCTAGTGGTTGCATATATATATATATATATATATATATATATATATATATATATATATATATATATATATTTAAATTTTGGATTAATATTCGTTTGTTTATTATTCAAACTGAATTGATATGATTCTATTTATATAAAATAAGTAAATTATTTGTTTAAACATTCAAAGTAATTTTCATGATTCACATTTATTAAATCTATTATAGAAATCTCACAGGAATCTAACTTACGCTTACAATTTACATGATTTCAGACTTGATTTGAGTCCAGTATTTTCAATTTTTTTTTTTTTGTTAGCCTGTTTAGGAAAAAATAATTTATCAAAGTTAAATATGCATAATATTAAATATCAAGTATGCATTTTGAAGAATGACCTTTCTTTTTCATTAACTAGTTTGTAATGTAAAAAATATATATATATATATATATATATATATATATATATATATATATATATATATATTTCTATTGTCTATATATAGACACGATATCTGCAATTTGTTTCTGTGGCGTATGTTTGTTTGTTACCTTTTCACACATAAACAGCTTAACTGAATTTTATGAAACATGGTATGTATATTACTACTAACCTAAATTAGACTTTAGGCTATATCAATAATATTAATATTAATATAGGGAGGCCTGAAATTAAAAATTGTGATATTTCGTTTTGTATTGCTTTTTGGCAAATATGCACGTAACAAAAGTTGTTTATTTTGTTATTTAGAGTAACTTATGTTATATACACTTTTGTTGTATACCAAAGTATTAACGACATATTCACTATAAACTAAAGTGGGAGCCAACAATTTTATTGGGCACTAACGATTGAATTGAACTTAATAAAACTTGGTATGTGAATTAGCATTAATTCTTCCATGATTATGAGATATATTAAAATTTTTAGTTCAAATGGGAGGGTGTTACAAGGGAGGCCTGAAATAAATATTCACGATAATATTTCATTTTCTATTTGTTTTTCAGTCAACGTGATCATAACAAAAGTTGTTTACTTTGTTATTTAGAGTAACTTTCGTTCTATACATTTGTTTGTATAACAACATTTGAAGCAAGTCATTTGCATAGAAATATTGATATGCTCAACAATTCTTTCCAATATGAACTATCAGGTACCTCACCTGGATAAATTAGTTCAAATGTATGTTAATATTTTATCCTTATTAATTCAAATCGATGTTATTTTTTTAACGCCATTAACAGATTGCACCAAGTAAAGTATACTGCCGTCCTCTCTTCTTCCAAACATTTATTCATGAGAAACACCGGTTTGGCCATAAATATATTTAATACTTTATTTAATTAAAACGTAAAAACTATTTGAACAAAGAGTTTTAGTATTGTGAATATAATGTAATCAGGTTTGTTAATATAATTTAATGTATTACAGGATTGAGATCCTATATGAGTGCTAGGTTGGCACTAGTGAGGTGTGGGTATACTTCCTTTGTCCTATCAGTTCTGCCGCTTCCCTGGCGACCTCATATTGGTCTATGTTTACATATTGCTTGATGCTTATACTTTTAGCAATGTTGCGATATTCTCAGGAATGTGAATTTGTTTAATTATTAGAAATAAATAATTTAAAAGGATAAACACTGGGGAGGTGCATCTAGTTATTTCTGGTATTTATTAACTCTGTTCCGTTAATATATGATATACTTTACTGAACACACTATGTACCAATATGAATATACCATTTACAATGGAGACTTACAAAAAAGTATTTTTAATATCGGTTATAATGTACCAGCTGTCACTGTTGGGCTTTGTACCACATCAAGGGAAAGGAACTTTTATTTATACATGGTTTAGAATACAGAATACTTTCTATTATGAATAATATGGCCCATTACGTTATAAAAAATATAAATATAATGGAACAAAACTTGGTATGTGAATTAACATCCACTCATCCATTGAAGTAACATATTCTAACTTTTCTAGGGGCGAGCAGGAGTGGGGGTTATAAGGGGAACCTTAAATGAAAAATTGCGATATTTCATTTCATATTGGTTTTTTGGCCAACATGCAAATAACAGAAGGTGTTTATTTCGTTATTTAGAGTAAATTTTGTTGTATAACGAAGTATAAACTATATATAATAAATAATAAGATATATATGTATGTATATATATATATATATATATATATATATATATATATATACTATATATATAAATATATATATATATATATATATATATATATATATATATAATATATATAATAAACTATATGTATTATAAATACTACAGCGATTAAACAATTTTATTAGTACTTATTAAATGCATATTATGTTTTTAGACTCATATGATAGTTCAAAGTGTGATTCGGATTGGGAAGTTATAAATCTCTGCCTCTACCCTTCTCATTTGTTATTTATTTTAATTAGAAAATAACTTTGTTATTTATTTCACCTAGAAATTTAAACTATAAGAACATTTTGTTTATTTAATTTGTATAATGTATTATTTAAACCATTTCATGATAAATTTGTTTAACGTGTGATAGCAGAAGTAGTGCGGAATTAAACTCTTAAATTGTGGAATATATAATATTATTTCTTCCGATATGTTAACGATATTGAAATAACTATGTACTAACCACAACTATTAAACGTTACTTGGTAATGTCATTATAACAAAAGACAATATGATTTGAGATTGAGGGGTGGGAGGGGGGTTCTATTACCTCTTTCCCTCACCTCACTTTTAAAATATAAATTAAATTATTTTTTGGGTAACACTGTTATTTAATTACACCATGTATATAAATTACTAGAAAACTTTTTAGTACTTTTCTTTTTGAAGAAATAAGTTTATTAAAATAATGTTGATAAACTCAAGCAGGAGAGGAAGTTGTCTGGAAGCTAACACAGTAAATTTTGTTAACTTATTTCCTGTGAAATGTATTTGCTTTTTACTCTACATTTACTATTATGTATGTAAATAAGTTCCGATAGGTTTTTGACAGAAAATACATACATTATACATGATATTTAATTATAATAAATGCTATCCATGATTTTGATTTAAGTTATTCACGGTGTGTTGAACAGTGGAGAGGGGTTGATTATGGACTTATTTCCATTTATTCTTGAAAAATAAAACAAAATTTCTACTCTATAAATCTACCGCTTGACCCTCACGGGAAAACAAAGCGCCTAGACAGGAAGTGTATTTGCAAACATTGAAGCCTTGCCAAAAAAAAAATAAAAATATCTTCATCATTCAGCCTCAAATGATTTCCCGAGCGAGCCGGGTACATTAGCTAGTGTATATATATAAATAAATTTTTACCCATTATTAATTTTTAACCATATTTAATGTCCTCTGATATCCAGTTATGAATTTAATCTTAATTACAACTGAAATTTTCTATTTGCAGGCAATCATGGGAATGAAGCCCTTCTTGTTACAAAAAGTGATGATGTTTATGCTCTTGGGGTGAATATCGCTGGGTGCTTGGGCCTCGGTGACCTCAATAACACTCTCACTCCTCAAAAGGTCCTTCCACTATGTAAAAAAGGGGTAATTGGTAAGTTATTATTATTGATTATTACTCAGTCTAACCTTCCTTTTAGGTATCTTTCTCCTCTCTTAAATATAAAAAAAAGTGTCACGCAGGAGCTGTATAAACTTAGCAGATTTTTCACAAGCTGATATATGATAATCTGAAATCACCATCTATTTTATATTTATCCCATAGTAAGAAGCCCATGTAAACAGGAATCAAAATTCCATCTGAATATAGGATGTTTGAATATTCCATAAAACAAATTGTGGCCTCTAGAGTGTTAACAGACAAATATGTGTATAGTTTTGAATGGACCTCATTTTGTCATCTGGGTAGGATCGATAGACACTTGAAGAAATTTTTTGAAATTGTGTCATGATTACAACCTCAACAGCTGATTTCAGCATTGTACCTGATGCTTCTATGAATAATATTTGAGCATCGCTTGTGTGTAATCATAAATAAAACTTTATATAGATAATAATAATTATTATTTTTGTCATCAGCAGATGGCAAAGATGAAGCTAGTTCAAAGAAAGCTTTGAAGAAAGCTCCTTTGTCAAAAACTGAAAAAGTATTGTGTTCAAAGAATAACTCAATAGCTGGTTTCCTATGAGACTACTAACAGTAAAACAGATTAGCAAAATGATATCAGAAGAACCTCATACAGAGAGTTATAAATACCTAATTGGGAGTTGTGTATTTTCCTCCTTCATACTACTTAATTATATAATAAAAAACATATTACATATATAATAAGTAAAACTAATTTCTTTGTCTGCACAAGTTATCCCCTGAAAGGAAACTGAGCATCTTCTGTTCAGTCCAGAACACAATTCATTAAATACTAGAACTAATACAATCATTGTTAATAAAGATTAATTTCTTTGTAAAATTTCATTATTCCATGTTGTTTCTTTTCTTCCTAATTCGTTTGCAGGGTCAGTAAATATAACTCTTCAACAGAGGAAGAAATGGCACATTGGCCACGAAACATGTAGGGTAGGTTATGGTAAAGATATTTGAAGTTGAATAGAACATTTATTTACTGACCCTGCTATCAGATTAAAAAGACATGATCAAATAGGTTGATCAAAATAACTTGTAAAATACTACATTTTTTATTTAGGTTTTGCTTATGGAAGTGGGCCTCATGTCATTTGCTATACTTCTACTGGGGAAGTATATGCTTGGGGTCACAATACATATTGTGAACTGGCAAATGGTACTACAACTCAATCACCAGTGCCTATGAGAGTTGAAGCTTGTCTTTCTAACAAAGTTGTAGTCGAAGTAGCTTGTGGCAGTCACCATTCCGTTATTCTAACGAATGAGGGAGAGGTAATATTTATTACTGTACAGTTTTTAATGAAATTTATCGAGATAAGTTACAGAGCTATACTTCTATATTTTTATTAGATAGTGAATAGCAATGAGGTGGTGTATATGTGCACACTCATGGGGGTTATCGTAATTAAAATTCATCTAGTATCAACTCCCCCCCTCCTTTACCAAAATAAATAGTATAAATCTACAATGCAGTTCAAAATAAATAGTTTCATACATTAGAGCACATTTTCATTATGCATGCTCTTGGATCACTGTAAGAATACGAGTAATATTTCTCTCATCAAGTAAAAAAAATTATCAAGGTCTCCAAAACTGCTCATATTTGATTGAACAGAATCACAAAATATCATCTAGTATTAAAATTCATTCTATTCTTCAATACCATTGTCATCCTCAATAAAATTGTGATATAAATATACGTCAGTGATCCAAGGGCAAGCACAATGGAAATATAGCTATAAAGTATAAAACTGTTAGAAGAATATTTTTATGTCTAGAGCTAGAAAATTTTAAATATCTTTATTAGTTGTAAAATAAAATAATAACAAATAAACGGGTAAAGTTAAATAAAACCGTTTAAAAATATTATTCAAATATCTGTGTTTTTATTGATAATTGTTACATACTTATGTATTCAATTAATAATATATTTCTTGTAAAATGTTAATTTTTTCCTTAGACCAGTTACATTTTTGACAGAAAGCATTAGAATTTTCTTTAAATATATGGAACATCCTAAAAATTAAATGTCAATAATTTAAAAAAAACTTTTTATTTATTTTAATATTAAATAAACGCCCTAGAAACAACAAGTGAAAAAAATCCAGAAAAAAAATAGCCGCTCCCTGCTAGATTCGATCTCGAGATTTCCAGTTAAAAAAAGAAAGCACTATCAACTGAGCCACGGGGACTTCTTGAAATACAGGTCTTGGAAACAGCTCAAGACAGTCAGGAAAACTTTATCATTTTTTTTTTAGACGAACACGTGATAAGTGCATTCTCTCGCATTAACATAATTTGTTTTTCATCAGGTACTAAACAATGAAAGATTTTCGTTCAAACCGGTGGGAGGAAGGCCGTACACTCCCCTTGTGAATTTAGATAAATGTAATTCTGCAAATATTAGACTCATATCCATAATGTATATCCTAGTATTCAACATTAAATCCCCAACTAACTACGCATTAAGTGCAACAAAAAAATTATGGAATTGTTCTAGTTATGAATTGGTAAATACTAGCTACTTCTCCTCCTCCTTATTTTCCTACAAATAATCTTCTGTCGGAGTGCCTGTCGGTATCTTTTTTCTGGTCTTTCTTTTTGCCACCATTATTTAGGTTAAAAGAAATCAATTTAACTTAACATTGAAAAGTAAATTTGTCAACAGAATGAACTGAATTGAATTTTTGACAAACTTTTAAATGTAAGTACGTACATGATATTTGAGTAAAGTAGTTGCTTTCAGCTCATGAACTATGTATCTGACACCAGTACATGAGTTTATGACCGATTTAATTTTAACCATCTAGAATAATTATGTTTATTTGAAAAAGCGTAACAAAACTTGGTGCTATTTGTTTGTTTTTGTAATCTAACTGTCTTACTTACCCACCAAAATATACTATTGTAGGATAGAAGAAAGGGGGTTATGATAGAATTTATTCTCCCTATTATTTTGAACTTAAAACTATATTATATCAGCTATTTAAAAGTGACTTTTATTCTTTTTCCTTATTTCAAGGTATATGCTTGGGGCCAAAACAAAAGTGGACAAGTAGGTTCTGGTATGAACACTAACCAAGGATCTCCTCGAAGAGTGAACTCTTCTATCGGAGGAAAATTTATTATTGGGATTGCATGTGGGCACACTTCAACTATAGCTGTCACAAACAATGGGGAGGTAAATTCATACTTTGTAACCTATATATGTTTATATTATTTATATTTATTGCATTATGCCTTAACATTACATGAATATTGTCATGGATTTGGCTTATACATTATCTATTTGTTTTTAAATTAACACACACAGCTATTTCTACAGAAGCAACAACATTTTACTCAGTTTCATCTGACAATATAACAAAGTCTCTGGGACTTCAATGGTTTCAGGGAATATATTTGGTCTCTTAGAAACTACAATCTTACTAACCTAAAAATGTTTCAACTGTGCATTGCTCTCTCCTTAACCATGAGTGTTCAAACCAGGAGTCACATTGCCTACTATAAACTTTGCTAACAGATCTAGGCGTTGAATGATGCAAAATGTAATGCCATAGTGCAAGCAAAATTCTCATTCCCAAGATGACAGTCCTCAACTGTGAATGTGATGACGTGTGCTGGGATTTGACAGATTGATATACCACTACCACTATTTCATATGTAATACACCACTAAAAGGTGCCTGGAAAAACAAAATATTTTGACCTTAGTCCCTGTGTGAAAAGTCCTCCATCTCTGACAATTATCTTGTTGGAATGTTTTGTCTGGTTTGTAGGCATAGTTTTCCTTCTAGTCTTAAAGCCTGAATAGTTTTGCTCATACTTTTAAAACATTCAAGCTCTAAATTTGTATCTTCATCTGAATGAAGTCCCACCAGGCCTCCAAGCCTGCATTGGATTTAATTATCAATGTTAAGATAGTGATTTACCCAATAGAACCACTCTCTAATTTTCATCAAGGTTTTATTAACACTAAGAAGGGCCCCTAGTAGTTCTAGAATGTACCTCTTCCAAGATGACACTAATTCAGTTCCTAGGAAGAACCAATGTTTTGTAATCGAAAAATTTCCTCGTGTAATGAGTACAACCTCAGTAGCTGAATTCCCTTAAGGGAAATCTGTTAAAAGGCATTTTGTGGGCAATTTTTTAAAAACTTTAAAAAACTGTATTTCGGAAAATTTGAGATAAAAAATTAAAATTGGATATTTTTCTTATTATTGCTACGAACTACAAGTTTACAAAATTTTAGGAAATTATAAAATGTTCAGGATAAACTTATAATTCAATGTGTGTTGAACTGACATGGAATGACCCTGGTAGCTTCTTTAGGGTATCTTTACTAGGAACAAGGGTTAGCTTTTCTCCCCGAGTATTTATAGATGATTATCAAGGTTTTCTGTTATTGATCTTGTCATGATATTACCTACCAATGTTTCACAAGTCATGCTGACAGCTTCTTCAGGGTACCGCAAGTGAGAAAGAGGATTAGCTATCATATCCTCATTCTCAATTGAGGGCAGAGTCGCTGTCGGATTTCTCTTTAGGGGAATAAACAAAAATACAACATACTTTTACTTTCTATATATAGTATGAAAATTTTAAATTATAATTTAAAACAATAATATTATTATTTATTTAGTAACTTGCAATAGACTTTTGTTAGGTATATGGTTGGGGTTATAATGGAAATGGACAATTGGGAAATGGAAACAACGTTAATCAACTTAATCCTTGTCGTGTGATGGCCTTAAGCAACATAGTGATTGTTAAGGTAAGTCCTCATTTAGTATAGTAATTTTTTAATCAAAGTAGAATATAAGAGATTTTTTCAGTTATTTAGAGTTACTCCCAAAACTTCTTATGCTCCTAGAAATATATTCCGATATTAGGAATTTTGTATGAAATCTGTTGGCTATATATAATACTAAAAAATAATTATCTAGAACATGCTTCTTAATTTTTTTGATGGTTTTTACTATTTAATGTGACAAATCCTCAATATGTTCGGAGAAATTTATGATTAAATAAAAAAATGGCTAAGCATTGATTGCATATTACTCAACATAAAGGTTTCATTGTTCTCATTATTCTTAAATTTTGAGAAATATAATATTGGCACAGAATTTATGAACAACTCGAAATTGAAGTCTTATCAAAAGTATGCCTTAGTGGCCTGAATTAATTATGATGTTGCATCGGAGAAAAAAAGAAATGTCAAAAATAAAATTTCACAAAAGGCCCTATCTAATTTTTCATTAGAAGAACAAAGTTGAGAGATGGAAGTCTGTATTGCCTCCAGCCAAGACCACCCCAATCCCTCAGAGCCGAACATAAATTGAAATTTTTGTAATTATTTAAAGATATATCCTTCTTCTAAAATGGTAAAAATGAGAAATATCTTTTATAGAATTTAATTAACTACAGATTTAGAGTAAAACGACTATAATATGTGTAAAAATATGATGGGATTTGCAAATGAATAAAACAAAAAGAAAATGGTTTTATCACATATCCACAAAAGCTTTCCAACAAAATAAATAATAAAAGAATAAAAATAATTTTTGGTGGTTATAAATATTAACTGCATGTTATAAGAAAATATCTTTATTAATTAATGGGCAAAGACAAGATAGATACAGTAAACTGCCAACTTCAGTCATCCATATCCTAATAATTTGGAATGTAAAAATTTAGTAACGTATATTTCTAAAAAGTATTCATCAAGAAATTTACATTAATTTATCAAAATATGAGGGCTATTGTCAAACTGACTAATATTTCTCTCATTTTGGTTCCTCAATACGAACCAAATTTTATTCTGTGCCAGGTCCATTCACATTTTGGATGTATGAAGCTGCAGGGGTGGTGACTGTGGTTCAATTCATTTCTTGTTGCAAGCTAAGTACAGCAAACTGCTCACAATGAGAATGGAAAATGCTAGGATGTAATAAAATAAAATTAAATTATTTATTAATGTTCATTTATGCAACTATGGCTAATTGGGGAGGGTTATCTACTGGTTACCACCCTTTTCTAGCCAGGGTAGGACTAAGGATTTTATTTAATGAATTCCGTCAGTAAATAAATTCCTATTGCCCAGGCAGGAATTGAATTTGCCACTATAGGTTTACCATGTGAGATTAAAGTCAGCCCTTTAACTCACATGGCTAACCTGAGCCCCAGGACTGTAATATATTGCAACAGAGATGCTGGCAGATGAAACTAGTAAGCTGTGACACAGAGTGCTTCAAAGCCAGTGTCAACAATTAAACATAGTAAAAACTTGTGTGCAGAAGAAAGGTGAGAGAGGCTCTAGGGGTACATCCAAACAAGACGGGTTGGAAAAGAACCCTTGGTTTGGTAGTGCATGTAAGTAGGTAATTAAGGAAAGAAAGAGTTGAAGGAGCTCCTTAGAAAATCTTGTTATACATAACTGCTGAATAAAAAAGAAGAACTTTTGTGTCTAAGACAATTGAGGGTATGCCCTAATATTTTCAGCAGATCCATAAGTTCTATGAGTATGTTGAATTCCTCTGTAAGGAGACTGAATTTTGTTATGACAAGCAAGGAAACTTTCTTTTAAAAGTGATCAAATCAAGGGTGGATTGGCCCAATAATTCAAAGAACTATTAATAGTAGAAACAAGTTCTATGCCATTGTGATGGTGGGTAGAGGGTCAAAGTTTTCCTTTCCTAGTCCAATCCATCTCACCATAGCTGGTGTAAAAAAAATTGGAAAATAAAAAAAAAAGCCTGTTAGATGATAAAAATAAGTTATATTGTACTTCTTTAACAAATAATAATGATAAATATCCAGACATATGCTTACAGATGAATTAATTAAATTAAACTCAACCAAGTTATAAGAAAAGAAGAGAATATAACTCTTAATTAAAAATAATTATTTTAATTATTGAATTAATTAAATTCAATAAAATAAATGCTATCTGCTTTATAAGAAATAATAAATTAAATAAAGTTCTTATATGGTCTTGGTCCTTAGCTAATATTTTTTAAATTAGTTCAATTTAATTACTATTAGCCCAATAATAATACATTTAAAAAATACACTAAAGAAAAAATTCCTTCACACAGTGGTTGCACAAACTAAGCAGATTTCCCTCGTGAAGTTTAACAATAAATCTTCATAATGGCAACACCACACCACTGTGAATATTAAGTGAATAAATACAAACGGTAATAAGAAATCTTTCAGTCAATTTTAATAACATCCTGACAGGAAGGTCTGAAATGTAAACAAACAGGTTTGCCAACCTCTCACCGGAAAGAAAAACAATTACTAAAAAATATTAGAATTTAATTTTATTGAAAACTATTTACTTTATCTAGTACTGTAATTTATTATGAATGAGAATAATTTTTATACCTATTCTAGGGTGGGGAGGGGGGGGGGTTGTCACCAGAACATATTTACATGTATCGTATATTAATGGTCTCTTGAAAACAATATTTGGTATTTAAGCTTTGAATAATGTGGTTTATTATATAACGGAGTATTGTTTATGTAACATGAGTAGAAGTGGGGGTTTGCAGAAGGCTGAAAACTGGAATATGCAAATATCTCGGTTAATATTCAAGAAAGAGAATTTTATTAACGTCCACTTTTCGCAACTTAGGCTAATTGGGACAGGTTATCTACAGGTTACCACCTTTTCTAGTCAGGGTGGGACTTAGGATGTTATTTAATGAATTCCATCACTAAATAATTTCCTTTGCCCAGGCAAGAATCGAACTCGCCACTCTAGGTTTACCATGTGAGATTAAGGCTAACGCTTAAACTCACATGGCTAACCTGAGCCCCATAAATGTGTATAAGAATATTTATAGTAAATTTAATTTGTAACAAGATTGGTTCTTTACAATTTTTTGACCTGACGTATAGTAACAGAGATATTTAGAATTTTTGAAATTCCTCCCCTCTAACCCCCCCCCTCTCCTGGTCCGATTTCAGCCGTTAACGAACTTGATCTTTATTTATGTATGAAATGCTTATATATCGAGTTTGGTAATGATTTGACAATAATTGTGACTGCTAGAGTGGTAACAGGCAAAAAAATGGGTATTGATCCCGTGTCTTTCAGCAGTAGAATTCTGCACACTGTCTATGAGCTACTGAGTTGTTCAAAAAGTGTGCTAATTAAACATACTGCAGCCAATTAGTCTCATTAATATACAGTTCTGTACAGTAATGTATGTACAATATCTCCCAGCTGTTCCCTGCTTACCACGGAGTATGAATGAAGTATGAACATACTTACAGTCTGGGCAAGGCAGAGAGCTGAAACAGGTATTTGATACCAGCAATGGATTTCTGCCCTTTTGTCTGCTGCAGCCACCCTGGAACTGCTGGGATCCAAGAAAATGTATCTTCTTGATGCTGAGAAGCCTTGGGCTCAATAAAAAAGCAATCCCGACTCACCAATTCACATAATACTCTAATAATATTTATATAATTAAAGTACATAATTTATTATACAAAATGTGTTGGCCACAACATTCTGCCCACCAAAATTTTAGTTTTTTAAATTTTGTATGTTATTGGGCAATGGTAGGCTCCAATAGAGCTTTTAATAGTGTCTACTGTTACAACTCCATCTCTTTTGGGGTGGATAAAGACTACTCTAACCCGTGGCCAAGAAGTAAAGAATTAGGATCCTTTACAATAACTAAGTCACCTTTCAGGTAGTCCAAATGTGACATCCACTTCCTTTTTTGTTGTAAGGTATGGAGATATTCCAGCCATGCTCCCTGAACTCTGTTGTTTTGGGGAAGTTCACTTTCCTACTTGTTAGAATCGTAACAGAGAGCAAAACATAGAAGTTGATTTGTATAGACCAGATTATTCTATGCCCTGAAAAGTCTACTGTTATTGAATTTTCATTTTTAATCTTTTGCGTTCTAGTCTTCAAAATATTCTAAGTAAACAATTAAAGAACATAAGCTACTCCTAAGAGTTTATCAATATATTTTCATGATGTGCTGAGTGAAGATTCTGAATGCCAAGCTCTATGTTAGTAACTTTTTTAAGAAGTAGCTTTTAGCTGTATAGTTTTGTGCTAAAATGTATCACTAATTATATATGAATTCTTTATATTATTTATTTATAGGTTGTTTGTGGAAATTCACATACTTTGGCTCTTTCTGATGAAGGCAAAGTTTATGCTTGGGGAGCAAATACTTTTGGCCAACTTGGAAATTCAAATAAAACTAATTTTTTTTCTCCTGAACAAATTTTGGATGATGTCGGAAGGTAATTAAGTTTTATTTACTAATCCAATCTTGTTTTCATTTTTTTTGGCTGGTGGTTTTCTTTTTCTACTTAAAAAATAATCTTTGTTTTTTTTCTGTCACTTGAAATTGACTTTTGAAATATTTTAGGGTTGTAGATATTGCTGCTAGCCATTACACTCATTTGTCTGCAGCAATGACTCAGAATTCTAAAGTCTATATGTGGGGTCAGTGCAGAGGTAATTATCTTTAGTTCTACTTTACAGTCAATTGGTTGTAGCATTATGAACTATTTAAGGGGTCGACCTTTGTAATAGTTAAAGAATTTCTTAATGTCTCTAATATAAATTAGTTTTCTGTGTGAAATTATATAGATTTGCTTAATTCTCACATTTATTTTATTATATAATTATCCAAAAAATTTTAAATGGTGTAGAGTAAGATTGTTTTGAATAATATTAGTTTTCTTATGGACAGTAGGTCTAAGTAGTATTTCTGCTCTATTGAACCATATATTAGCAGCGTGTTGAAATTATGTTGTTCTGTTTTAGGTTGTCTTTAACTCGTGATTTTAATAATTTTGGTTATATATTATAAATAATTATTTATTAATTCAAAGTAGTAGGTAATAGTTGGGTTTCGGCTAATAAAGTTTTCTAAATTCTTCTTTTAGAGGATTTTTTATTTGCTGACAGTTTCGGGCAACCGTGGGTTCCCTTCTTCAGAGCAATTTTTTTATATGGGGGAAGAGCAGAGAGCACGAACTGAATACAGTGGAGACTACATTATGACTGAGTCATAATGTAGTCTCCACTGTATGCAGTTCGTGCTCTCTGCTCTTCCCCCATATAAAAAAACTCCTCTGAAGAAGGGAACCAACGGCTGCCCGAAACTGTCAGCAAATAAAAAATCCTCTAAAAGAAGAATTTAGAAAACTTTATTAGCCGAAACCCAACTATTACCTACTACTTTGAATTATTATAATAACGGCTAACAATACAATTGATTGATTATAATTATTTATTATTATAGTAATATAAAATAGGGATTACATAACATTGTTGTCAAAGTATTCCAGACCTAATTCATTTTTTATCATTCTAATTTCACTTTTGTGAAGCAAAAGAAAAGCAATTTTATCATGCCTTTTATACTTTTCTAGATGTATTAAATGTGTCCTACATTTTAATATGTTTTCAACTTTTATTTATCATCAAAACAGCTCATAACAGGTCAATTACTCATTTTATCATTGAAACAATGTATTCTTTTCATGTATCCTTGCTATTTTTAAATGTGGCTACAACCAGAGTTTTCTATATTTTCATTTAATGTCCTCCTTAAATATCTTATGGCCAAGTGGTGCTATAGGATATCATAAGGGATAAATCAAAATACCATGAAACTAAATTTAATTTCTAATATTTATTGGTAGGGGGGGGAGGTATAATTGTGTTAAATCTTTTCCAGTATTTCACTTTTATAAAAATTATATATTTATATATTCTCATGCAGTGCATTATTTAATTTACTAAGTTTAATTTATTTATTATTCAAATTTTTAAAAGAAAAAGAAATATTTTATTTTGTTCAATGTACTAACTCCCTTGTTCTCTAGAAATATTTGATTTTTCAGTGTTTCTTAACATTTTAAGATTGCTAAAGATATGAAACATACTCTTTCATAAGTGAATGCTAGATTTCTATTAAAGTAAGTCATTTCTTTTGGTAGAAGCATATAACTTATATTGTATAAAACAAAGTTTTGTTTATTATTATTAAACCAAAATTTGTTTAAATAATCTGATGTCATTAATCAAATTTTTTATTGATTCTTTTATCAGGCCAAAATATAATGGAACCCACATTGACTCCTTTTACCAGTCTGCATGAAGCATTTGCTTGTTTTGCGACACCATCAATTACATATAAGCCAGTGACAGTTGCTTGGGACCACGGAACAAAAGTAGATGACAGTATTAAATCTTCATTTGATGACCAAGTACTACAATCATTTTAAATAGCATTTTATATTTCTAGTGCCACAGTATTGCTAAATTAACTTAATATATATAAAACTTAATTTTTTAATTTATTCTGATTAAATACAAAAATAAAAGTTATTTATTCTTCATTGAGGTTTATCTTCATGTAACTCTGGCTAATCAGAATAAATTATGTATTGCCATTTCCCTTTTCCAGATACCATTTATTTAGGATTTAGTGATGTTACCAAATAAAGCTTATGCCAATATGAGAATGAAAGCAAAAGCTCTGAGTCATTAGACCCAGAAAGATTTCTTTGCTATGCCAAGCCCTTCTTGAATTAATTGAAGACTTTTAAACTAAAGTATTTTATTATAATTCATCCAGGGATCTAGTTAGCAAGTGAGGTAAGGCATCTATCTAGTCATGAATTTGAATCCCACATCGGGTACAGGCATTTATTTAGTCACAACCTGGCTAGAAAAGAGCATTAAGCAGTAGATTATTCATCCCCTTAGTTCCATAAATTGGATGTTAATAAATTGTTTTGTTTTTTTCCTCTCTATTAAAATTAGTCGCCAGATTTTCAATTTCAATGGCTTCTCTGATAATGCCAGTATAAAGACGATATTAATAAATAAATAAAATAAAATGACATGAAACTAATGTTAATGAAAAGTAAGAGATTAGAGATAAAATGGACTACTTTGTGAAATTTAATGTCTGACAATAATCTATGAAATTATTTTATTTACACACTATTAAAGCCTTTTCTTCTCCCTAGCATCCAAAAATACTTGAAATGCTAAAAGGCCTGTGAAGGGTAGGAGAATGATTGCTTTGGTTTGCTTGAAGAGTATGGGTTCCTAAGATCTCACATACATGATGGGCACACACTAATGTGACCAGCAGAAGTGGCCTAGTTTTGTAAACAGCCCTTTGAAAAATTACAAAGATTGTAATGTCTGCTAGTCCTTCTTCAGGTCATCCAATCACCTCTGTTTGAGTTTGTCCCTCTATCTCACACCGTCCAGTTTGCTATGGTGTTAGGGTTCCACTCTCCCAACAGGTCTTGGCCAACCCAGTTCTCCTTTGTTTATACCACAGATGATATCAGGCTACCCAACAAGTACATCAAATTAGTGTTGATTTCTGATTCACCACCAATACTGACTGCTAAATATTTCTATGGGTTCTTTTCCCCCCCAAACCAGCAGGGCTCTCCCGATTTCCTCAGAGAGTGCCTACTTTGCACCGTCATATACAATTGTTGATCTGATGACCATTTTGTATATTTACATTTATATCTTCCTGGAGAGGACTAGTAAAGCAAAGATATTTGCAGGGAATAGAAGTGTCTGGTCCTTTTGACTATTTGTATTTTATATCAGCTTGAAAATCATTATTCCAACTATTTTTTCCAGGCATCTATACATGCTATAACTGATAAACATTTAACTCCCCTGTGCAATGCAACCATCAATATTTCTAGTCTATCTAATGATTCTCATGTATTTGGTATTTTCCGTATTTATTCTAAGCCCTAGATCATGTGCTGTGCATCCAAAATCTTCCGCAATATCAAGTAATGTTGTCAGACACAGTGTTACATCATTGTACTTTGAAAGTGTGTTGTACATGGTTCCACAGAGTTTGTTTTATCTTTTGATTTGCCAACTTCATGGCAAGTTTAAACAGTTCAGGTGATAATTTCACCTTGTCTTAAGCCAATACTAACTTCAAAGCCTTATAGATACTAATCCCGGGTTTAACCCCACAGAATGTCCCTTTCTAAGTCATTTTAGCCATTGTCACTGACAGTAATGCCTCCAACAACTTTAGACTACCCATATGCTTCTTGAAAGTCAATGAAAAGGTGATTCTGGTCCACGTCATCCACTCTAATACTACATTACAAAAGGTTACCCCTAAATGTATGTAGCATTTAAACTTTTCTTTCTGTCTGTCTATAATTATTGATTTATGTGTATGTTTAATCTATGTTTATTTTACCCTAGAGTACTAGTGACCTCATTATAAGAGTTGAAGGAAAAGACATTCATGTTCATAAAGCAATTTTGAAAATACGTTGCCAGCACTTTCGTTCCATGTTTCAGTATAATTGGCAAGAAGATTCTAAAAAGTATTTATTATCCTTTTTTTTCTAGTTAATTAATTATGAGCAATAAATTCTCTTTTAACATATTTTATATAGTATTTTAGAAATAGAGCAGTTTTCGTACCCAGTGTACAGAGCATTTCTTCGATATCTTTATACAGATCAAGTTGATTTACCTCCTGAGCAAGCTTTAGGTAAGTATGATTAATTCATTTTTTATAATATTTGCATTTTTTTTTAAATAGTTAATTAAGAAATAGGAGCTTTCAACTTTGCTGAAAAATGAGAGTCTACTTTATAAGCAACATCAAACCTTGAATATAGGCAACAGTTAACAATATATAAAGGCTGAGAAGTGCTAGGAAAACTGGTAGCAAAATCAAAGTTTATGATCTATAATAATTGAAGTAATCCAATAGAATACAGTAAGAGATATTATGTCGTGTCACATGTTGCTATTCTGACACTGTACACTGAATCTCAGAGATTACAATACAGAATCTCTTGAAAAATTAAATGCTTATGAAGTATATTGCATAAAGCATAAATAATAAGATTATGATGATCATTTCATATAAACACACATATTTAATATACTGGTATTTTCCCATTTCTTCCCATCATTGAAAATGAGGTCCGTTCAAAACTGTATATATATATATATATATATATATATACTCGCCTGTTACCGCTTTAAATTTATCAAGCATGCTGAAGCATTGATATGACTTAATGTTTTCTAGTCCCCATTGTAATTTTTTTTTTTTTGCAATGAAAATCCTTTATTTCCATATATGATGTAAAGTTATTTAATATTGATTATTTCCATGCCCCATATTATTTAAACTTTTTTTTAATGTGAAAATATTTTCCTATCATGCTATAATTAAATGTGATTGCCTTTGAGGGCCTGTTCATACCTGAGTTACTTACAAAATGCAGATATATAAAGGCAGCAGTATAAAGGGATAAGACAATTCTAAAATATAATGACTTTTAGCAGATTTCCCTTCAGGGTGTGACGCTCTAGCGTCGCGGTCACAATTTTTGCTACCAAACTCCATATTAAACGTTTTATGTATAAATAAAGATCAAGTTCGTTAATGGCTGAAATCTGACCAGTGGGAGGGGGTGTTTAGAGGGGAGGATTTTTGGAAATTCGAAATATCTCCATTACTGTACGTCAGATCGAAAAACTGTGTAGAACAAAACTTATTGCAAATTAGAAGATCTATAAAAGTTGTTAAGTACATGTTTTCATTATCTTTAATATTAGCCGAGATATTTGCATTTTTTAGGTTTCGGCCTTCAGTAAACCCCTACTCCTACTCATGTCACATCAACAATAAGCTGTTATGTTGTGAAGCATTTTATTTGAAGGTTAAATAATAAATATTGTTCTCATTGAACTTTTACCTAAAAAAGCAAATACGGGATGCAAGTAGGAAATCTGCTTAGTTGACGCAGCCCCTCCGAGACGGACTTCTTAATGTTTATTTTTTGGCAGTGGCTTAGACATTTAAAAATACTATTAATTGACTAAGACTAAAAATGTCTGCTTTAAAAATCAATTATAGAATTTAAATAAAAATTTATTATTTTTTTGTTAATATCCTACTTTAATTATGAGTTCATTTTCTTTTTTCCAGAACTGCTTGATTTGGCCAATGCTTACTGTGAGGATACATTAAAAAGGCTGTGTGAAAGAGTAATGAGGCAAGGGATTGATGTAGAAAATGCTGCTTTGCTTTATTATAATGCCATTACATTTCATGCCAAAGTAAGTACACTTTTTATTTTTATTTATGGAATAGATACTCAGACTTTTGTGTTTGTTAAAATATGCAGCTAGGAAAATTGTAACAACAATAAATTTAATATGAATAATCAATTAATTTAATTGTTTATTTTTTGTAAATGTTTAAAGATTAAATAAATTGTAAAATGGAATCTACTTGTTTAACTGGTTTGAATTGTTGGCAGAAAACAATAATGCTAAAAAATATCTACTCAAATTTACATTTCATGGATCTCTGCACCTGAATATTTTTTTTACCCCTATACAAAATGAATGTATACATTAAAAGCAATTTAAGTGCAATCGATTTTTCCTTAAGCATAAGAATTTTTTTATTCTGAGTGTCCTTTTCCTCAGTATTCTCTATAGATTTGAGTCAGTTCAGAATGTTCAATAAAATATAATCGAACAAATCAATGCATGATCCCATTTCAATAACTGAATATGGACTAGAAAGATGTTACATTACTTAGAAAGATGAAGTTGAAATAATTAGTAGTTATGGGAGATGCCAGGCTTGGTATTGCTGTTCAAAGGTTCGTTCTTATGCCAGCGATTCCGTTTAATATTTTGTAGAACTCAATTAGGGCCAAGTGAACTGAAGCCAGTTTGAATTTGCTTCAACCTGGAATTGACTATATTTTTAAAAATGTGATAATTCAGTTAGAGCTGAGTGTGTAGTGTTTGGTTAATGGTGGTTTTAAATATTACTTGGATTTTAGTTTATTTTTGATAAAAATTTACATTATTTAGGTCAGTCATAGTACTTCTTCCTGGAGACAAATGACAATCTGTATGAATAAGTGTTATGTTTTACGGTTTATGACAATTTGTGTGAATGAAAAAGAAACATAATGAACAAATTTGTTTGTATATTTAATTTCCCATAAGAACTTGCTGTCATAATGTTAGTTTCCTCGGCCTGCCAAGGGGACTCAGGTGTCAGGCTTTTGAAGTTCTAGGCAAAATAACAGGTTTAATATTCAGACCTTTACATCTCTGTTATTACTTACAAATTGTTGGCAGGCTCTCGTTTTTAACATAATAATAACCTTCAATGTGTCTCCACCCATTCAACCAGATTGGCTATCAAACTTATATAGTCACTAGACTCCCGCTAATATATTGCATTGCAACACTAGCACAATTTTCTTCCTTGGGTGAATCGAAGGTGCGTCTATTTTTATTTTCAGTTTACTAAGGGTAGTGACAGATATATCCACATCAATATATATATATATATATATATATATATATATATATATATATATATTATAGCTTGTACAATTTGAGTCACCTTTAGGAGTGCTTCACCAATAGCAGACGTATTTGTATATTGGATGTAAAGTGAAATATTTTAAGAGGAACAATGTTGTATCAACTACAGGAATTTATTGTTCATGTGAAGAACAGATATGTTTCAAAAGAAATTAAGTGTTTACAAAATACATTATTTTTTAAGAAGTGGTAGTGGAACGTCAAAACAAGCTCTTGCAGGAAGATTGCTTTCATTGCTGTGACCCGAATGGTAGCACATCATCTTATTATATTATGCAATAATAATTAATATTTTTTTATACAAAATTTAACACTGTGCAATACCCTTTAAAAGTTAAGAAACTGTAATTTTTATTTCTCTTGTTGAAACAAATTTTATTTAAATTTATTAAGCAATATTCGATTTTACCCTTTTTTTTAAACAACCATTTTAGGAAGGAATTACGGGAATTATGAAGAATATATTATACTATTATATAAATTAAAATATGAAATATATACAAATAATAATAAGAAATATGTACAAATAACCATAATGGTAATTTCTTAAAAAATTGTCTGCACACATAGGATGATACTATTTTTGGACCAGTGATTGTTAGATCTTTTTGTAGTCATCCAAGTTGGCACCCAACAGAGTAGTTTCTAATAAAAATTTTAAAGTTATTTTATTATAGAAGAAAAAACAATTATATCATACTGTAAAAACAATAAACAATTAAATTGAAAATAGAGTGCTTACTTCATTTGAAAACTTTTTTATGCAGGGATTGTGTAAACTAAGTAGATTTCGCAAGTTCTGAGGATATCAACAAGATTTTAAGGATGATTTAGCATTTTACGATCTGACACATGATAGTGCAGATATTTTGATTTTTTTCTTTCCTCCCACTGAAGTCCCTTTTTTTCCCTTGATTTCAGCCATTATTGAATATTAACTTTAGTTTTGCATTAAATGGTTAAATATCAGGTATAGTATTGATAAAACAATATTCAGTATTTGAGTTTAGAATAATACATAAGATATAGTGGCTTATTGTATACATAAGATAAGTAAAAAGGGAGGTTTACTGAAAGCTGAAAACAAAAGAATACACATAACTTACTTAGTATCTGAGATATGAGAAAATCTATATAAAATTGAATTTGCAACAAGATTAGTTCAGTAACATTTTTTGATTTGTCGCATAAAGATACTTTATATTTTTGACCCGCTCCCCCTTTTCTTCCTGGTCTGATTTTATCCTTTAATTAGCTTGATCTTTAGCTTTCTAAAAAAACATTTTGGAAAAATATACTTGAACATTATAGACCAAATTAGGGATATTTTATAAAATATTTTTTGGTTCATTATTACTTCTCTCGCTAAAAAGTTTTGAACTAATTTGGATATTGGCTCTTGAACAAAATGTACCTTTTCCCCTCAAGGTGAAGTGATCAAAATATAAATAGTAATAATAATTTGACCTCTTCTTCTGCTTAGATTTGTGTAAATTCATTTGAAAAATGTGTAGAAGTATGGGAAACTAAAATAATAATAATAATAGGAATTTTTGTCCTCCGTAAAACACACTCTGTTAGAGTGTAGGACTTTAGAGTCTAAGGTGGTGAGTTCGAGTACTTGCCCCCACTACCCAGTACAGCTAGCCCCCATGGGAAGTTAGAACATTACCTCCTCACGTACGGGAGGTCTGCAGATTGAAACACACCTGTAAAAAGGGCTCTGTGTGTATGTGTGTGTGTGTGCGTGCGTGCATGCGTGTGTGCGCGCGCGCATGCGTTTGTGTATAAAAGGATAATTTATGCTTATGGAAATATGAAATATCGATTCTCTCCTGGGCAATATTAATTTATTTCGTGTCGAACTGATTAAATAAAATCCTTAGCCCGAACTTGGCTAAAAAAAATTGGTTGCCTGTAGATAACCCATACCAATTTGCCTCCTTACGAACACAAAATGGACATTAATTAATACCATAGAGAATAATTTAGAGTACGCTACTATAGATATGGTTTCAATTCTTGTGCCAAATAACTTAATTTACTGCACCTTTAAAACATTACGAATGAAATTTAAATTTTATTTTCATGAAATTTGCACAAATTCCATCTCACCAATATTAAATCAGTGAATGAATGTTTACAAACAATATTTCCTGCGATTTTTTAATGAGCTTGATAATTTTAGGAAGGGCTTCATGATGTAGGTGTTAGCATGCTCAACCCTTAGCTGTTGGTTACAAGTTCAAACCTGACTGAGTGTTAAGGCTTTTTATATGGAGAATAAAAAGCTTTATGCTCGAAGGAAAATAAAATGGTGGGTCCAAGATTGTTTACCACCAAGTACATCGACATAGGCTTATTTTAGTCTCTGGAGAGGAAATCAAAGGTAAACCACCCTGTTGCTTTAACCAAAAATCCAACTAGCTGTGAAAAAAATATAAAGGATAATTGGGGTTTAGATGATATTTCTGGCTGTTATGAATGATAAAAAGTTTCATTGTTGAACTTGGGTGAAGTTGTGTTAAGTTTTCATATCCATCAACACAATGATAGCTGTCATATATTTTGACATGTTCTTCATGTGTTGGGATGTAACTATTTTTGAAACAGAAATGAAGTTGTTGAAATTATTTAAATCTTGCAATTCACTAGTAGCATTTGTGTAATGCTTTCCCAGTTAATTTCTCTTTACTAGTTTCACAACGAAAAATTGTGTTTTGTGGTTTAAATTTTGTGAATTGAATATTTTTGAAGATTTACTGCTTGCCTTAAAATATATTCTTTAATTATTCTCATATATATATACACACAGTCATATACATATACAAATCTCCTTCGCTGCAGGTAATCCCCTTCTTAAATTGTATGAATGTTTTATTTTGGACCCACCATTACCAAACACACACATGCACACAAAGCATATCTAAAAGCTGAATAATTGAGCAAAAATGGTGAATTTACTACTTGAATGTTAAATAAAAAATGTATTAAATAACCAGAAGGGAGTTTACTTTGAACATAGAAATGATGTGACTATGGTAGAGTTCTGGTGTTTCATATAGGCTCATATTTAATTAAATTAAATTAATTAATTAATTTAAAGTAAGTTACCTTTATTTTGATGGGACAAATTATTTAACCACCCAGGTTATTCATTGAAACTGTTTCATTCTTTCTTTTCTGAATCTTTCATATATTTCCATGGTATTACTTTCAATAGTTTTTAGTAGTAGAAACCGCAGCATGTTTTTTTTTTTGTACCTTCAACAATTTGAAGACCTTAACATTAAGGGACCTAAATGTTGTTCTCTCTGTAATTGTATACACTCATCATATGGTTAATTATTGAATTAAGCATATTTGGGAATTATTTATTTACTTATTATTTTATTAGTTGTTTCATATTTTTAGCTAGTTAATACATGGTTTCCTATAGAAATGTAAAGATTGATTTATCTAACTGACGAATAAATTAATTGTGCCCCATATTTCCTCTGTATTTTTGTTTCAATCTACTCTGAGATTCAGTTTGATATATATTACATTTTCAGTTGAATATGTCCCAAAAGTTTGGCTTAGTTTGATGTTTGTTCTATTGTCATATTTTCTTAAGAGAATCATTATTTTAGAAATTTGGAATATCTCATTTATGTGGCTACATTTTCAATATGTTTATAATTGAAATAATAACAAATTTAATTGTTAGCATGAAGTAACTTCCACATAGATTATTATTAGAATATGCCAATAGTAACTTGATATCAGTGAATATATGTTTTGCCTTTAAAATAAATTTCCCACTCCTGGTTCACATATGAATTTTTCATGCTGCCTATATTGTAGCTTTGGCTATTTAATGTAATTCATCATCAATGTGTAACTGCCCTGCATGCCATAGGTTTTGCTTCTCTATCTGGTGATTTATTATTATTGAAAATTAATTTAATCCTAGCTACTCACTAAATTCTGTTTTTCTTTTTACACAATGAAAAGAAATATTCTCTTAATTTGTTAACTTCATGTCATTTGTGGATGTTTATTAGAAGATCAAATATCAATTTAATTTTGTAGGTGATCTCTCCAAGTTTTGAACTAGACTGTTCCACTCTTGTTTTTTTTTTTCTGTATTTGGTAATTTAATTGTTTAAGGATGAAAATCTAAACGTTGCATTTTTGTCATATTTTGTGGTTTCATTTTCACAAAGGGAAGTTGCCCTTGAAAAGTTACATGAAGTTTACTACAGTTTACATGATGTCCTTAAAGAATGACTGTGCCAACATTGGTTTGCTAAATTTCAATGGAGTAATTTTGAGGTTAGAAATGTGCCTTGGTTAGGCAGACCTTTTCGAGCTGATGACAACCAAATAAAGGAATTGTTCATGTCTAACTCATTACATAAAACAAGGAATTGCTGATATTTTGAACATCCACCTCTCAGCCATCAGTGAAAATATTTCACTGATTTAAGCTGATTTCTATTTTCCCCCCCTTGAGTTCGAGGACACTCTTTGGGGGGGGGGGGGCGACAAGCATATGTGCACATACACAATGCCAAGAAATTGATCCTTTTATGATTTTATTGGTAATTGGTGATGAGAAGTGAATTCTTTATGGTAATGTGGTGTACAATTAGTCTTTATTCAAGAGAGGTGATTAACTTCCTGAGCATTATCGAAAGAAAATCTTCACCAAAGGAAAATAATGGCAGACTTCAAAGGCATCGCGTTTTTTTAACATAATATAATCACTGCCTAGGTTTGCTGTCAGTAATTGAGCAGTTCAAAGGAGGCATGCACAACTAAAGATATTAGAATGTGGTTAAACTTGTGTTAATTGGAGTTGTCACATCCACATCAGTTATTGCATAGGAATTGGCCTTAAAACAAATACCCTTAAAAGAAGTGGTTTGAAAACCTGAAAAACAACATGCCACTCAGTTATCTATTTTACCGATTACAATGTAATCCATGTCTCACGTCTCTTTAGCTCCTGCCAAAAAGATGGGCCAGTTGAAATTTAAATGAATGGACCCCATTCTAAAGAAGGTTGCATGGGGTCATGATACCTCAGTACTACAAGCAAGTTTGGTGGCATATGGATGCCTAGACTGCACTGTTTTTAATAGAAAAGTCTACAAATAAATCTCAAAATCTGTTTAAGATTTTGTGTAATTTACGCATCCATTTTAAGCAACTACAGCTGATCAGGATGGATTATCTATAGCCTACCACCCTTTTCTAGCCAGGGAGGGAGTAGGGATTAGTTTTCACTAAATGTGTACCAATTGCTCAGGTGGTAATCAAACCATGATTCTAGGTTTACCACTTATAAGACCATATTATAAGACTTTAACTTCCTGGCTAACCTGATCCCCCTACAAAATAAGAGTTTGTTTATTATTATTTACGTCCACTTTATGCTACTATGGCTAATCAGGACGGGTTGTCTACAGGTTACCACCCTTTTCTAGCCAGGGTGGGCCTAAGGAGTTTATGTAATGACTCAGGTAAGAAAAAACGCCTCTTTCCTTCACTGTTCTTTATTCGTTGCGACAGAGCGCTTTCAGAGCATACGCTCCATCATCAGTGCCCTGCTGGCAAACAAATACCATAAAAACGTTGTACAATATGTCATTTAATTAAACAATTTAGAAAATATATATCCATGTCGATGGTCAAGAGTTAAAACAAACAACTTTAAAAAAAATTTTAAAATTAATGTCCCAGTGAATATTTACAGAAATAAGAAAAACTATTTTTACAGATTAAAATTAAAAATTAAAAACTTGTCAGTAGAATATATACACAATTTCAATAAATAGTTAAAATAAATAAATGAATATTTACAGTTAAGAAGTCTAAAATAGAATAAATAGTAAAAAGCGAATAGTCCAATTAAAATTAAAAAAACAAAAATGAAGGAACAACCACCGGAGGAGCTACAGAAAGCAATACATACAGAAAACGTAAAAAAAGGAAAATAGAGAAGCGAGACAACGACTAACCTCTTCACAAAGATGTGACAGGAACCAAGGATTCCCTGTGACTGAGGCCTCGGGACCGTAGAGCAATGAGAGAGGCTTCCGAGACATGCCTCAACTTGGTTCCTTCTCCCATCTTATTAATATTCAGGCCTCCTTTTTCCATCCTATCTAGTTTTATGAATAGGTTTTCGGCTATGCTCAGGGTCTTGTCTTTTTTTGCTTCGTAGAGCAGCTAATACTTTATAGCATATTTATCATGACCCTCCTTCTTGATGTGGGCATGTAATGAGGCCGTCACTAAATAATTTTTCTACTGCCCAGGGCGGGAATCGAACCCGCCACTCTAGGTCTACCTCGCAAGATTAAGACCAGTGCCTTAACTCGCATGGCCAACCTGAGCGCCTATAAAATAAGTGAATAAATCTAAATTACAAGTCAGATGTCATCAAGAGTTTTAAGTTACGAGGCATTCTTGTCATTTAAATTTCATTCCCAAATATTTTTGGATCTAATTGTTAAAAAGTACTGTAAATTGATTTTTACAAAGTTAGATGGTAGAAGAACCAATTGATAAGGATCAATAAAAAGGCCTTGTCCTCTACTATTGTTTTTAATTTTATGCAAAATGCGCTTAGGAGTCAGCGCTCTATCGTCAGTGGCTGCTGATTATAGCAGTGTAGCCTGAACAACAACTGCTGGGCGACCGCCCGGGCGATAAATAGTTTATTTATTATATATCTTTAAATAATAATTTATTTATTATATACCTTCAAATAATAATTAATTAATTAGTCATCTAATGTGTTAATTTACTATAAGAATAGAAATTTATGAATTAAGGTCGTTCAACTTGAACACCAACAAAATAAACATTCACAGGGTGGATATAACTATGACATCTAGTTATTTTTCAATATAATATGCTCTTTGTGCATATTATCATGAAGCTCATTTTTTATTATGGCTAATAGGAACTGATTTGTTGCAAGGGTGGGACTTAGGATTTTATTTAATGTGTTTGTCATTGAATAAATTCCTATTGCTGTAAGGAATCAAACCCATGACTCTAGGTTTACCAAGCATATTGAGACCAATACCTTAATTGTAATAGCCTGAATCTCCAAAATCCAATCAATATTTTCTTTAGTAAAAAATGATTAAATAATTGAATTTTAGCAGATTTCCCTTAAGGGAAATCAGCTATTCAGGTCGTACTCATGACGCGATTTTCGAAAAATTTCTTCAAATGTCCATCGATCCTACCCAGGAGATGACGAAAATGAGGTCCGTTCAAAATTATATATATATATATATATATATATATATATATATATATATATATATATATATTTGTCTGTTAACGCTCTAGCGGTCGCAATTTTTGTTTGATCGTTACGAAACTCGATATTTAACTGTTTTATGTAAAAAGACAGATCAAGTTCGTTAATGGCTGAAATCGGACCAGAGGGAGAGGGGGTTTAGAGGGGGGGATTATCGAAAATTCGAAATATCTCCGTTATTATGCATCGGATCGAATAATTGTATATAACCAATCTTATTGCAAATTAAATTTACTATAAATATTGTTATACTCGTTTATTCTCTATCTTGAATATTAACCGAGATATTTGCATTTTTCAGTTTTCAGCAAACCGCCACTTCTACTCATGTTACGTAAACAATACTCTGCTACATAATAAATCACATTATTGGAAGTTTAAATACCAAAAAGTGTATTCAAGAGACCTTTATTATACGAGATACATGAAAATATGTCCTGGTGACTCCCCCCCCCATCTTAAAGTTTTGGACTACTAAAATTTTATTGATTGAGATAACAATTATTCTGACTCATTATTAATTACAGTACTAGATATAGTAAATAGTTCTCAATAAAATTAATGTGTTATATTCTGATATATTTCATTAATTGTTTTTCTTTTCGGCTTGAGGCGGGCCGACCCGTTTGTTTACATTTCTATCCTAACGCTTCCTGTCGGCAGGTTATTGAAATTGGATGAAACATTTCTTATTTCCGTTTGAATTTATTCACGGTGTTGTTATGTTACCAGTATGTATATTTATCTATTACTAAACTTCACGAGGGAAATCTGCTTAGTTTACGCAGCCCCTGCGTGACGGACTTTTGCTATTTAATTGTGTATGAAACTAAACAACAGTTCCATCAACTACATAATGATGTGTGTTAGGGCTGTTATATTAAGTGTATAGACGTAATAAAAGTTTAGAATAATTCAAGGCAAGGATTCCTGAATTTTCGTTATGCCAAAGAATTGGCTTAAAGTGGAAGAATTATGTTCTCTTTAATTTTCTTCTATTTAATTCCTCTGTAAGAAGAGTCTCTGGCATTGTTCCTTAATAGTTTTCCCAATGCGTCTGTCTGCCTTCCTGTTACATTTTTATATGACTAATGGCTAGCCATAAATTGAAGTTTGAGTGGTATTCCTTGTTATGGGTAATCATAATTGTTTCTCTTCTCATATACTAATTGATCTGATTTATTTTACGTATTTACTTAAAAACCATGTTAGTATATAACTGTATCATAATCTTCCAAATTCAATTGTTTTCAAATACCATTTTATCATTAATTACATAATTTCCATTAAAATTAAATGAAATAAGTTTTATATTATATGACATGTGAAGTTTTTAGGATTAAATTCTGTCCTTATATGAATCAGAGGTTCTCAAGAAGTACTTATTTGAATAATTTTAGTTTGAGAACTCTATGTTTGTCTCCCTCTCTCTACATGTATATATATATATATATATATATATATATATATATATATATATATATAGAGAGAGAGAGAGAGAGAGAGAGAGAGAGAGAGAGAGACTATTTGCTTTGTAAGAATTTAAAAAATGACTTTTTTCTATTGTCATATTCATACTATACAAGTTAAGTGCAGTTTGGTCAACTTGATTCAGAATTTTTAAATCTAAACTCCAATACAACTCACTAGTAACAAAAATTGTATTCAAAGCGTAATTTATTTTTTCAAATATTTCTATTAAACCAATAGTAACAAAGATATTGACAGCACATCTCTCTGGCTACCTAAGGAACACCCCATCCCTCCCTTTTTTGGTGTCAGTATTGTTCCCATTTAGCCGGTGTTGTTCCCCAGGATACTAACAAATATAAAGCTTCAAATCTTTTTAAGTGAGTGAGTCACAAACTGGCGGGTAGGTAAGAATTATTATTTTCATTCTATTAGTGACCTTAAACACACTTATAAAGAAGAAACCATGTAACAAATAATATGGCTAAAGGTCAACAAAATAAATAAAAAAACTTTTAAAAAATCATTTTTATTTCTCGATTAGTTTTGTGTCCACATGATGGCTAATCAGGAAAAAATGAAACACTAAGAGGTTATATAGAACAACCACATTGTTACTTAGGACCTCCCACTAGCTGTGTCAATTTGAGCAATCATTGTATAATACTGATGTATTATCAGTGTTTCATTTTCTCCTGATGAGGTGAAACTGAAATTGGTCGAGAAATAATAATAATCATTTGAATTTTTTTTTTATTTTGCTGACCTTCTGCCGTAAGTTTTGTGAAGTGAATTTAGGTCATTATTACAGTATAAAAAAGGGATTATATCTCCCTCAATTTTGAATAGAATTTCAGTTATACTTAGAATTTGATGTATTCATATATCTTCACTCCTGCTCCTCTCTTTCTTTCACTGTCCTAACTTTCCTGCCTCCTGAACCTTATGATCACAATGGGTTCAGACATTATTTTTAACTTTATATCTTATTCGTTCTTTTCTTTCATTTTTCTTTATGTAAAAATTAGTCTCAATAGTTTTCATTTTGGTTCTAGGAACTCGAAGAATTTTGTTTTCGATTCTCACTCAATCACATGACAGCTGTCGTTCAATCGAAAGGATTTTCTTCTCTGGATGAAACGACAGTAAAAAATTTTATATGCAAAGCTGCCAAAGCAGGAGCTTTCAAAACATAGGAAGATATTTTCTATTCATGTTTAACTAGTTTGTTCTATATTACTCATTTTTATTAGGGAAATATACTGCTTCTGATCTTCCACTTATAGTCTAATTAGGTTTAACGTATTTTTACGAATTGTACTAACAGAACTTGGATTTTTTTATTTTTTAGGATATCTTTAGTTATTCTATCTCTGGATTTATCTGTGATAAAATGGCTGCAATGATATAAAAAGTCTAGCTTTAATGTTTGATTTTATTTTACTTGTTAATAGTCTTTGATAGGTTTATACTACACCAAATATTTGAAAAAATGAAGTGATACATTTTCATTCCTTAGTTAAGCACTTTAAAGAAGTGCATTTAACATCATTCCAAATGTTATATGCTGTTATTTTTATTATGTAAGTTCAATTATATTAGTTACCAACAATTTACTAAATTTAAAAAGAATTCTAAATATGCTGAATGCAATGGTTTAAACGAGGCTATTGGATATTAAATGTGCTTTTCTTCGCCTCAATAGGATTAGAACTCTACAAGTCTTTCAGATTATGCATATTTTTTTTTTTTAGTTTAATTAATTAATAAAATTATTACTACAGGGGACGAATATTATTATTAGCTATTTCACCAAAGAGATATTGAGAATATATTCATTTTTCATATTGTATTATCCATTTTTATGTTTCAAATTAAGGATAATTATTACCAAAGCTGTAAAAATTATAAAATAAAGTGGAATGTACTATATCCTGCATGTAAAAGTTAAATGACTATTGTATTAATGACTATTGTATTAATGACTATATTAATTTAAACTGATTTAAATATGTGTTACACCAACATAACTCAGCAATGTATTATTTATTTTTTTGCTAAAGAAATTGTAGTATACTGTGTCAGTTTAAAATCTTTTAATAACTGCCTTGACATTGATTATTTCACCAACACTACACTAAACATTTTGACTGTATACTCACAGGAGCCTGTTTGTGGCCTTTGGGAAGGTTGACATATTCAGCGAAACAGTTGGGGGAATAGTTTGTCATAGCAGCATTTTAGAAGTAAACTGATATGTTAAACAATAGTATCAATGGTAATACGTTTATTAATTAAATAAATTGAAATTTCTTAGGATTTAAGGTTTCATAAATATTTGAAATAATTTGCCCTATTACTTAAGTTATGAATTTAACCTTTTTTGTTTAGTTTTGTATTTAATTACACTTATTTTTTATAAACTAAGAAATTCTACATTTTTCATAATCTGATCAACAGTTTCTTCTGTTTTGATTTCTTTTTCTCTGTTACCCAAATTAATTAGTAAAATATACTTAATGAAAATATAGTTGATACAATTATCATTCCGAGAAGCAAACATCATTTATGCATTCCATATTGTACAGAAATAATTATGCAATATCATGGACATAAGAATATAATTTTATGGAATTAAACTTTTATATACCAATTAAGGCAGTTTATTTTTTAAATTTAACAATTTATTTTGTTGTTTGTTAGTTCAGAGTAATTTAAAAAAAAAATAATAATCTCCATAAGCACTGTGTAACCAAGATATGAGAGCAATACATCAAAGAACAAGTCAAATAATTTATAATTATTTCGTTACCCTCCCCCTCCTCCCCCAAGTTTTTGGTTAGTGTACTTTTATCAGACACCCCTTATTTCTAAAATATCATTTAGGGGTGAGGTTAACCATGTGAGTAAGCGTTGGCCTAAATCTCACATGGTAGAAACCAGTTTCCTGTTTTTTCAGTCTTAGACCTTGTTAATTGCCTAACTAAATACTTTTTTTTTCCTTCTTCAAGGTCCATTTAGCTCTTGTAGTACAGAAGTCGAGGATGCTACCATGTCTGCTTTGTTTAAAACATACATATCATTATTTTTTTTGTTAATTTTAATACTCTTAGACAATTTTGAGTTGTGTTTTTACTTCCATATGGTCAACGAATTAACAGATTCGTAAAATAAATATTAGGTAAACAAAACATTAGTGATCCCTCACAATCATTTTATTTTTAAGCTTAAGCATTAGTAAGCTATGAAAGAGTAGTCATATGGATAGAGGACCAAAGGGGCCATGAAATTATATGCACTTGTGTGCTTGTTCCACAAACCATGGGGACATGTATATATGTAGTGGCTTCTCCGCCCATTCAGTACCTAGTAGTTCTTAGCCCTGTGACCTTCACAGCTACTCAGGCTACTAGAAATCTAAGCTCTAGTTATTTTTTAGTTCAACAGGTAGCATAAGCTTATATTTTTCTTGACTTTTATGCTATGTGCAGTCACTATTATTTTCTATCCTAACAGGTATATATCCTGCACCCCTTTCTATCTGTATTTTCTTAAATACTGTTATTGTCTTCCCTGGAACTAGTGCTCAGTTAACTTAAGCATTAGTTAAAATGGCAAATCATTCAAATAAAATATGATTGGAGTTCAGACAAGGCACTAATGCAATTTTTTGTTAAGCACTTCCAATGTGGTGAATTAACTTCTAGTTTGGATATAGATATCGGGGTACATATTTTTAGCACAGATTCACTAATTTTGGATTATTTTTATTCTTTCTCTCTGTAATTTGTTCAAAATATTTCTGAGTAAGTCGATGAGTATTATCAATTTCGGGTGGAGAGATAATAATCCACAAAAAAGATTAGAAAAAGATTGGAATTATGGTAAGGTAGTATTGAAAAGTGTTATTCACTTTTATTTTGCAAATTAAATGAAATCAAAGGCCGGCAATACAGTTAAACTGTTTCTTTAAAACAAAAATATAAATTTAAATCATAATTAATTTACTAATATTTTGTATGTTAACTACAATTAAGAATTTATTGGAGCTCAGGTTAGCTAAATAATTTGGGGAATTGGTCTTAATATTACTTGATAAAACTAGGGTGTTGAGTTCGATTCCCATCTCGATATTAGGAATTTATTTATTGATGAGCTCATTAAATAAAATCCTTAGTACCCTAGCCTGGCTAACAAAAGGGTGGTAACCTGTAGATCCAATTAGCCATAGTAGACTAAAGCAGACATTATTAAAAAAGCAACAGGATTAATTAATGTTTATGATAAAATTAATAATTACTGGGGAGTGGAACTTGCCAATTCCATATTAAAACTCAAGTAAGATCACTGTGACAAAGACAATTTATTTTTTCTCCATAACAAGCTTTTGGAAACTATAGCTCCATCAGTTAAACTATAAAACACACAATTACACACTCATTACAATTAAATACAGTGACTTTATAATATAGAAATAAGCAAAACCAACAGATAGTATTATGAATATAAGTCAGAACAATTTAAAATATTCTTACAGACTCAAACACAATATAATAAAATAATTACGAGTATACAAACAACTACCAACCTAACAAAATTAATTATTGACGTTATAAAAAACAACTGGCAACAAATGAAGTTTAATTAAAGACATGTATGTAAAGGAAGCCAGTATCAGTGGACAAAATCGGGGTAGGGACAGGGGTGTGGCTAGTAACTATGGGTGGGCGTGGTATATCTAGCAGAATACCTGGATTGGGGGTTAAATAGTTTTTAGCGTCTTAAATCGCCATCTTCAGATCTTCTGTGTGGGGTTAACAGAGATCTTAGAACCCTTATCTCATAGTACCCTCACCTGCTTTGAACATAATATAAGTTCTCGCTTTAAAAGAAGAGTATTGTGCGGTATCACTAGTTTTTTATTTACTTGCTCTATACTACCATAATCAACACCAACATTAAAAAAGCAGCATGAAATAAAATCTTTAGTCCCACCATCATCACCCTTTTAAAAACAGAGTAGACTTATCTGTTTACAAATAAAATTAAGGGGTTTTATTTTATGATATGCTTTGTTCTAAAACTATGAGAAACTTAATTACTTTCTCTTCATACTGACAGTCTCCGATTTACTTGACATGATTAGCAATTTATATCTGCTGTCTTAAAGTAAAAATAAGAACAAAAGAATTATTTAATAGGTCTTGTTTGAAAATGTAAAGAATTTGTAGAACTCTCGATAATTCAATCCAGATGTTGATATAACTATACAATATTTTTGACAATTTCGCTCTTAATGAAAGCTTCTGAAATGAAACTAGTTTAGTAAAGATTATCTGACTTTCTTCCCTTTACTTGGTTAATTAAAGATATTCAAGTCCCTTATATTCTATTTTATAAATACTATTATTTCACGACAGTGTGCTTCTTCCCAATTGTATGACATTATCAACCTGATTCCATTCCAAACTTTTCTGGATTAAAAATGCCTAAAAAATCTTGAATTATTGGGAGTGCAGTATGATCAATATTTGTTTTGAAAATTAAATTTTTAATTGTTTTTGAAAACATAGTTTTTACTTAATTTTACTGGGTACCACTTGCTTATGACACAAAATTAGAAATCTAAATAGTTTACTTTTCTATAAATAGGATCTTAGAATATGTAAAAGATATTCAGGAGCATCAACAATTCTTAGTTTGAACAAGAAAATATAAACTTAATTTTTATAGCCTCCTAAAATGTTTTATTACAAATGGAGATTCAAATTAAGTTAAATACAAATGAAAAATTGTGATCTAACTTTTCTCTTACAATAATTTGAGAATAATGACAGTGCTGCAGGATTTTCATTTGATGCCACTTATTCCGTTTTATTTTATAAACCATTTCAGCACAAAAGTCTCAGCTTAAATGTTTCCAGTATTTTTTCATATCTTACAATGCCCTTTTTTTCAATGATAAACAATGCAATGTCAACTGCAATTAACAGTTGCATGAATAAAAACATAAGGGTTTCTGTAAAACTCTAAAACAGTTTGATACCAGATTAACATATTTAGTGGTGATCTATACTTCATTTCCACATTATGTCATTAACATAATGTTATAAAGCCTAGGCCTTGTAGTTTACAACCATTTGGTTCTTATAGAAGCTGCTCTTTTCATATTACTTTACCACTTGAAATCCATAAGATTTTGGATGTATTCAAAATATTTTGCTGTTCAAAATGCCAACTTACCTCATTTAGAACTTTCACATTGGATTTTTTCATTCCAACTTGTTATGTTGATTCTGCACCTGATCCATATTTTCATTGCTTCCAATCTATTAATTTAATTTCCCTTTTGTGGAGAGTCCAAATTTTGCTCCTGTGAAGCCATTTATTCCATATAAAGACTTCGCAAACATTTTTCTGGTGTCCTTGCTTAAATGCTTATTACTTGAAATACTCCATTAGCCATAGTAGCAAATGGTGGACATTAATAAATAATAATAAAATATTTCTTTTGCTTAGGAAGACTTGTTTACTCTACTATCGACTTCAGGTCGTCTTTAGGAAACAAAACTTCTTCTCTACTGTCAACATTTTTATTTTAAGTACATTTATCTTGAGCTTAAACTGATATAGCCTGTCCTTTAGCAGCATTATATTCATCTCTACTCCAGACTTGGCCTCCTGCAATGTCATCTGCAAATCTGATGCAATGAATGAATTTAATGTTAATCTGTATACCTTCGGTTGTTCCTTTTATTATTGCCTCTTAAATGAACAGATAAGGTGGCAGAGGTCACTCTTGTCTTTTCTTAATTCTAGCTTCCCCTTCATATTTATTAATTAAAATTTGTAGACTCTGATTTTTGAAAATCTTCCAAATTAACCTTCTGTCTTCAATCTATTCCTATTTAATGCATGCAGTCAAACTTAACTTTTAAATCACATTTAACAGCATCAAAAGCTTTTTCTAGCTCTACAAATGAAACTAACATTTTTTTAATCATGTTTCTCCTTCTTTCGAGGATAACTCTTTCTCTTTCGGATCAAAATCCAAATTGATCTTCATCGATGTAGTGGTCAATTTTATTTCTTAGCCTATTTTTAATTATACATAATTATATTGTAGATGCATGCTAACGAAGAGAAATAGGTCTGTGATTATTGTAGTTCATTGTGCTACCTTTTTTAGGAATAATGATTGTATGACTTCTGATAAATTTGGTGGGAATATTTCCATTTTCATAACAATTTTGATTACATCAATAAATAACTTCATTTCACCATCAAGGTTCTTAAGCAGTTCAGCTGGTTCCTCATCAACCCCGGTTACTTTTTTATTTTTCAAACTCTAAAGAACGTGATCCATCAAAATAGGAGGCCCTAATTCATATTCATCTATATATCCGATATTTTCTCTAGTTTTTCGTTGTCAGTGGTTACAGAATCGCTGTAAAGTTCCTCAATATATTCTCTCCAACAGTCACATATTTCATTATTATCTAGAAATATTTGGTCACTATTTTGGACCTGTTTTTTGGCTTGAACTGCAAGGATTTGATTTTACTGTATACTTTATCAGCCCTACCCAGTTTCCCCCAAACTGGGAAGGACACTATGTACTACACTTTGCAATTAAATAAAAATTAGGCTAGAATTTGTATGTGTTATTGCTATATATTTGCAAACAAATATAGCTTCTCTTAAAAGACAAATTGATTAATATGTAAAACAGAGGCCAACCCCAAATTCAGGGCATTTCTCATTACCGCGCCATTTTTTTGTAGCTGGTAATACACGCGAAACGAGTGTTGCTGAGCTGCTGCAGCTGTAGGAGGCAACGAGGCTAAATTTGGTTTACTCTTGTACGCTGACTTTGTGAAAAGATTGTATCGATGTCGATTTAAAGATGTCTCAGTTCCAGGTGCATCATATATAGATAGCCATGAAAAAAAGTTTTCCTGCTGGAGTAATATCATCATGAGAAGCATTGTCATAATTAAATGGGTGGTAGGCTTGGTGGGGATGAGAGGACCGTATACTACCCAAGCTGAACATATTTGCCAGCAGCCCTTTCAGTATTGCTACTGAGTACCTGCAGTCTAACCTTTCTCTAGTATATTTTCTACTTTTCCTAATTTATATAAAAGTCCGTCACGCAGGGGCTGCGTAAACTAAGCAGATTTCCCACGTGAAGTTTTATAATAGACAAATCTGCCTAATAACAAATGAAGTAGTAAGAAACCTCTAAACCTATTCACTAGGGACGAGTAGTTACGGAAACGGCCGCCAGAGCTAAATATTCCGTTCTCGGCGGAAAGTCCGACTCCTGCCGACCACACGCAGAATCCAAATGCAAATATCTCGGTTAATATTCAAGATACAGAATAAATGTATAGAACAATATTTATAGTAAATGTAATTTGCAATAAGATTGATTCTATACAATTTTTCGATCCGACGCATAATAACGGAGATATTTTCAATTTTCAAAAATCCCCCTTCTAAACCCCCCCCCTCCCACTAGTCCGATTTCAGCCATTAACGAACTTGATCTTCCTTTTTACATAAAACGATTAAATTCCGAGTTTGGTAGCGATCAAACAAAAATTGCGACCGCAAGAGCGGTAACAGACCCCGGTAACAGATATATATATATATAAAATTTTGAACGGACCTCATTTTCGTCATCTGGGTAGGATCGATGGACATTTGAAGAAATTTTTCGAAACTCGCGTCATGAGTACGACCTCAATAGCTGATTTCCCTTAAGGGAAATCTGCTAAAAATATAGTGCAAAAAATGAGAAGCAGCATTGATTAAACATTATTAAAAATCAAACATGAATAAAAAAATAAAATAATAATTTATTTAATGCACAAAAAAAGTAATTTATTATTGATTAGTGATAATAGAAAGTTAGTAGAATTGCATATACTTGCATAGTTTACATAAATAATAATTTTGACATTATTATTTAAATTTTTTTTTAAACTTACAGATAATTATTTATACTTAAAATTTATGGATATTTGTTTAGAAACTTAAAGATAATTTATAAACTTACAGATAATTATTTTTAATACTTAAAGATATATTTTTAAAAATGTAAAGATAATTTTTTTTATAAATTACACAATGACTTGTGATACTTAAAACTTACAAATAACTTTATAAAAACCTACAGATCATTTTCTTACCAAAATTACATTTCAAAAAATATCAAAATAATTTATTTACCACCTAAATTAATAGAAGTTAAATAAAATATAACAAGTTAACTTTTTTTTAATATATATAATTGCTTTAAAATTGGTCAAATGAGAACGCCATCTCGTCAATGCTGCTTAAGGGCTCATCATCATCGTCATTATCATCGCCGCTTGAATGTATGTCACTATCACTGTCAATTTAAATTTAAATGGCGACTTATTGACAGGTACACTAGGGATGGTGAAAAAATATCAATATTTCCCCCAGAAAATATCTAAATTATTACCTGATATTTTCCCCCCGATATATCGGTATTTCGATATTAAAATTCAAGTATCGAAAACCGATATTCTTTTTTTAAAAACAAAAATATTTATTGTAACGTATTAACTAAAGGTTAGGGCAAGACCTTGCGGGGATTTATATCGACATTTCTTCCTACATAACCAACATAGGGTTAGATTTTATCTTCCAGCTACACGACATACACACTGAGGGCTAATGTTTTCAGGACGCCCGATACATATCCGTAGCGTCGAGAGTGGTTAACAGACTGATAACGGGAGCATGCGCAATAGCCTTCTTTGCTACTGCGCATCCTAGCCACTGTCTCACGTCTTATGAATCCAACTATAATTTACAAATCTTTATTTATAATAAGCATTAGAATAGAAAAATATAGAAATTTTAAAAAAAAAGTAAAGATTTCATATACAAATTTTAATAGAAAATAAAAAAAACAATAAAATAACAGAAAAACGAACTAACTTGAAATTTTTAATCAGATCTGTTTTTCCGGTACAAGCTAACAAATATCAGCCGAAATTGATGAAGTAGCAACACATATGCAGCTTTCTAATCGCGCATTAGTCAATCTTGATAAGTGGTCATTTTTGATTAATTTCATGGTCGAAAATAATTGTTCCTAAAGACACGTACTTCCGAACAGAGAGTTCATTTGCTTTGCATTTTTCCTCAAAAGTGGAAATTTCTCAGGGCTCATATACGATTTATTAAAAATTTTTGATGTTTACTGAGAAAAATACATTTTTAAAATTGGTATTATTCTGCATGCCAAGCACTTCCATTTGAAAGTCTTTGTTAACTGTATCCACATCGATATTAAATGGCGAGGAAAACATGTTCATTGGAAACCGCCGTCTGTATAAAATGTTTATATATTGTGCGTATTTTTAAGAAGTAGTAACGTTTTCTTTTTCTAAATATGAAAAGTGAGATACATTATTCTGCAAAAAATGCTGTTTCCACAATTTTAATTTGCGCTCAAAGCCCTGAATTTTATCATGCAAATTTTAAATAAACTGTCCTTTGCCTTGAAGTTCCACATTAAGATCATTGAGACGCTGAGTCAAGTCGACAAGAAACCCAAAATCGCACATCCATTCTTTATTACCAAAAGGAGGAAAGGCATAGCCCTTCATATCCAAGAATAATTGTATTTCGCGTTTTATTAAGTTTAAGTCAAGTGAGTAACTCGTCACAAAAAATCGTTTCGGTTTAGTATGTACTATGAAATTACAATTAATTTTTTACAATATATTGACGGGAGAAAATTGATAAAATAAATTCAATTTTAGAGATGCTTGGCGGGCCGCATAAACTGTTGAAAGGGCCTCGTGTTGCTCATCCCTGGTTTAAAGCATTTTAGTTTGCCGTTTTGGAAGAGACATGATGTTGTGTCACAGCCACTAAAAGCGTGCACTCAGTATTCTATTTCGAAGTCCTTCATGCAATTGTAAAGTACGAGAACAATAGATCTTGCGTTCGGCTTTTCCTCTTCCTGGTTTCAGGAAATAAATATTCCGTTCTTGTGGAGCTAGAGCAATTAGTAAAACGAGAAGGTCTACGTCCTCACCAACAATCACAGTTTCTTCGGAAGAAGATACTCCTATTGCTGTTGTGACGATAAGAGTATCAGCATCATCTGTAGCCTGTTTAACGGTAAAACCTTCAGCCTCCAATTTTTCCGATAACATCGAAATCAGTCGGGCTTTATTTTTTGCGTTGCCAAGAAACCTTTCTTGTGTGACAGTGGCTGTCATTGTGTCTTCAAAAACTATGTCAGCATGCGTATGTTTCGCGGACCGTAGGCATTGCTCCGCTGTATTAGTGCTGGAGGTTCTGTTGGTATAACTATGGAATACAATGATGTTGCTCCGAAATGATTTTTTACATAGTTTATGTATGTGGCGCAAATTGATCGATATGTCTGATTTTGATGCCAAATTACGCGATGCAAGAGATATCCACCGTCAATGGCAAGTCTGGAATCATTAAAATTCATACGATCGCAGTGTATTACAAAGAAACTATTAAAGGCACGAAAAAATGTATTGAACCTTTTTTATAGAGAATTTCATGAGCTTTATTTTTTATAATAACATTTATTACGATAGGGTCAACGGTTACCGAGATATGAGGAAAAAACTGAATTGGCGCACCTTTTTTACAAGATGGCGGATCGAGCACTGCAGATAGAGGTCAGGACTTCTAGTATGTTCAATAGTACGCCAAGATCTACACCAAGTTATAGCTTTTTACCGATTAATGTTTCTATTCGCTATATTTTGATCTAATTTGACTGGACTATTCTGCCCTGTCATTAAAGGAACGTTTCGCATAAGACCAAAACGCCATTCAGTGTCCCTCTTCTTTACCCCGTGTGGTGCCCAATTTCCTATCTTCTGTACCACTCCTAGGGCATGAAGCCATTTTCCAATGATGTATCTATGAATGGTGCAGACTACTCATCAAATATCTTGCATGGATCTTTAGTGGGGTGAAATAAATAGTTCTGTTCACTTTTCAACTAGTGTATTAAGAACAATCACACAATAACCTCTTCATCATGAGAGTGTAATATTTACACAAAACAAGTCTATTTAGAGTATTTACACTTCGCACATTCGACGGACACAACACTGTTTCAGTAAACTCAATATAATTAAGTTCCAGCTAGCGCGCGACACCAGATATTTTCGTTTGCATTTATAACTTTGCACTTGCAATCCGGTTAACTATTTTCACTCACTAAACATATTTTAAAACCATCTGGTATTTTTTATACCGCGTGGTTATCATATTTGATAGCGAACTACTCACGAGTACGTGCGTCGCCGCTACAGATCAATATGATGCAATTTCCTAAGTTGCTCATTTTCGAACTATTTTTGGGCACCATCACATTCTTTTTCATTGACATTGAAATCACCACCTTTGAAGCATCAGAACCAATATTTGCAAGATAATTTCAAGGTAGTGTGGTCCCCTTAAACATATGCAATCAAATGGCATGCTTCCATGATTTTTCTCCGACAAATAGTAGAGAAGGAGTACTTCCTGTAAATGCTACTTTTTTCAGAACAAATTCTGACATTTCCTATGTTATATGAATACTTGTTATTTGCACTCCAAACAAACATTTTATACAGTGTTTAACAGCTTATATACACACACCTTTTAAATCCATGTATTAAATGGTTATATAAGATGCAAGCGATACTATTATACCATCTATGGGAAAATAAAACATACTCCCATACCCAATATGTACACAAGGGCTACCTTGGTCTATGGTGATCCTTGGGGTTCCAAAGCATGAGATCTAGTTATAGTAGATGACATTGGATTGCTCTGTGATGTCTTGTTTAGTAGATTTGTCTTAAGGAAATCAGCTAATGAGGTTGTACTTATGACATGATTTTTGAAAAATTTCCTCAAATGTCCCTCGATCCTACCAAGTAGACGACGAAAATGAGGTCCCCTCAAAATTATATATTTAGTCATCTGTTTCCGCTCTAGCGGTCGCAATTTTTGTTGTATGGTTATGAAACTCAATACAGGTATGTATGTATGCAAAAAGAAAGATCAAGTTCGTTAGGCTGAAATCAGGGAGTGGGGAATTCCGAGATATCTCTGTTATTATACGTCGGATCGAAAAATTGTATAGAACTAATCGTATTTTAAATGTAATTGCCAATTAATGTTGTTATATACATATTTTCTTTAATATGAATATTAACCAAGATATTTGGATTATTTAGTTTTCAGACTTCAGTAAACCCCTTACTCTATGCCATCATAACAATAAGCTATGTATAACATGAACCACTTTATTCTAATCTTAAATACCAAATATTGGTTACATGAGATCTTTATTATGCAAAATACAAATTTGTTCTGCGAAGTGAGAAATCGGAACAGGGGGAAGGGTTCGAAAATTCCAAATATCTGCGTTATTGTGAGTCGAATTGAAAAATGTTATAGTATCAATCTTGTTAAAATATTGATGCTCAACAATTGGTACTGCATGCATTCATTTCTAACTCAAATATTAAGCGAGTAATACATACTTACTAGTTTTCATTCCAAATATGTGGTGAGATGAGAGTAGATGAAAAAGGGGGTTTCTGACTCACTTAACAAAAAACATCAAATTCCTTAAAAAAAACGAGCGAAGAAACCTAATATTTTTTTCAACGTAAATATTTTTAAAAATCTATAATAAAACAATTATTTTCCTCCTCCATAAGTTATAAGATAGAAAAGGGGGTTCTCGACCACTTAACAAAAAACATCAAATCCCTTAAAAAAAACGAGCGAAGAAACCTAATATTTTTCAACGCAAATATTTCTAAAAATAATAAAACAATATTTTTCCCCCTCCATAAGTTATATAAAAATGTATGAAAATTTATAAAATAAGGTTGAAAACATTAAAAATAATACAATTTTCAATATTCAATTAATTTAATCATCACAATCACTATCATATTTTTTAGATTTAGATTCCTTTTTCTTTATTACATCTTTATTTTCTATAAAATCAATATCATGAATCTTCTTATCATCAACTATTTCTTTTTTTCCTTTATAAACAAGTGATATTTTTTGGGTGTTTAATGTTTGAATATCTTTTTTAGATAATTTATCACTAAATCTATCTGGGAGAAAAACTTGTAATAGATCTTCTTTATCTATTAATATAACAACTATACGTTTTCCATATTTAGTATTAATTTCCTTAAATTCTTCAATAGGATATGGTTTATTTAAATTTAAAGATTTTAACGTAACTAGTGGAATATTTTCACATTTTCCGACACGTTTTATCTTCTTTAAAACATCCATTTATTTCGAAACAATTTTATTAAGACTTTTTTATTGAAAATAAATTTTCGTTGCATCCCTAAAATTTTAACTCTCTGACTAAATTTAGATTAGAACATTTAAATTATGATTTCCCTATTGTGGTAAAGATGTTTGTAAAACTTATTTATATAAACATAAACTTCGTCCTATACATAATAAAATATTGAAAAATATCAGTAATTTAGTCAGAGAGTTAAAATTTTAGGGATGCAGCAAAAATTTATTTTCAATAAAAAAGTCTTAATAAATTTTTTTCGAAATAAATGGAGTCTCAATTGAGAAGCCAAACTCTTAAACAACTTCAAAATTATTGTAAATCAAAAAATATCAGTAAATATTCTAATAAGAAAAAGGATGGTCTTATAAATTATATTCTTGATGAAATAGAGAAAAAGAAATTTATAAATGAATTCAATTTTGATTCTAGTCTGTTTTCTAAATCGAAACCTGTTAAAGATTTTAATTTACAGACTATGAAGCAAGTGCGAGAATATTGTGAATCACACAATATTAAAGGTTTTTCAAAATTAACGAAGAAATCCGATCTTATAAATTATATTACTAATGAGGAAGAAAGAAAGAAAAACAGAAAAAGATTACGGCTTTTGAAAGGATATAGGTTCATTATAGATGATATTTATTTGTAATAAATGCTACCCATGATTATGGTTAGAACTATTGAAAAACGGTGAGTCAAAAAGTATAGAGGGATAGATTAGGAACACATTTTAATTTATCCTTCAAAAATAAAATTTCTATTCTATTAATCACCAAAAGTTACTCTTCAGTGTTGGCGATTTCCGAAAATCATTACGTCGTGGAGGGAAATGTAATTGTACACATTGAAGTCTTACTATCAAAATACCAGTCGAGAATGATTTACCGGGCATCGCCGGGTACCTTAGCTTTTGTGATATTCATTTTTGTCTTTTAACAATGTATACACTGTATATATGAGATATACACTATAAACTAAAGCGGGAGTCAACTATTTTATTGGGCGCTAACGATTGAACCGAACTTAACAAAACTCGGTATGTCAATTAGCATTAATACTTCCATGATTATAAGCTATATTAAAATGTTTAGGTTAGAACGGGAGTGGGGGTTATAAGGGAGGCCTGAAATAAAAATTCTTGATATTTCGTTGTCTATTTATTTTCGTCAAACGTGCACATAACAAAAGTTGTTTACTTTGTTATTTAGAGTAACTTATGTTTTATACATTTTTTCGGGAACAATGTATGAAGCAAATAATTTGCGTATAATATTGATATGCTCATCAACTCATTCCAATTTGAACTACCTCACCTGGAAAAATTAATTCAAATCTATGTTAATATTTTGTCCTTAATAACTGAAATCAATGCATAATGCACAGGAGACGGGAAATATGACAATATGGACGACAGTGAAGTCTTACATAAAAAATTAATTTTATTATTAACAAATGCCAACAACGGGTATAAACCCTAAATACTGGGACGGGTAAATGTCAAAATATTGCGCAAAGTAATGCCTTGCCAAAAAAATACCATCACCATTCAGCCTCAAATCAATTCCCGGGCGAAGCCGGGTATCTGAGCTAGTAATTCAATATATATATATATATATATATATATATATATATATATATATATATATATATATATATATAATTTTGAACGGACCTCATTTTCGTCAACTGGGTAGGATCGATGGACATTTGAGGAAATTTTTCAAAACCCGCGTCACGAGTACGACCTCAATAGCTGATTTCCCTTATGGGAAATCTAAAATTGTAAGAGAGATATGCACTAAAACCTATAGCTGGAGTCAACAATTTTAGCAGATTTCCCTTAAGGGAAGTCAGCTATTGAGGTCGTACTCATGACGTGATTTTCGAAAAATTTCTCCAAATGTCCGTGGATCCTACCCAAGAGATGACGAAAATGAGGTCCGTTCACAATTATATATCTATATATATATAAAATTGTAACCTCTGTCTGTACATTGATTTTTTTCGCGAAATTTCACGATAACTTTTTGTTTCACATGTCATAGATACCATAACTGCATTTTGTTTCTTTGGTGTCTGTTTGTTTGTTTGTTACCTTTTCACGCATAAACGGCTGAACCGAATTTTATAAAACTTGGTATATGTATTACTACTAACCCAACTTAGACTTTAGGCTATATTAATATTCTCTGAGACGAACAGGAGTGGGGGTTATAAGGGAGGCCTGAAATTAAAAATAGCGATATTTCGTTTCCTATTGGTTTTTTGGCAAATATGCATATAACAAAAGTTGTTTATTTTGTTATTTAGAGTAACTTTTGTTATATACACTTTTTTCGTATACCGAACTATAAAGGTGTTATACGCTAAAAATTATAGCGGGAGTCAACAATTTTATTTGGCACAAAGACTCAACCGAACTAAATAAAACTCGGTATGTGTATTAGCACTAACGCCATCCTTATAATAAGCCATACAAACATTTCTAGGGACGGGCAGGAGTGGGGGTCATAAGGGACGCCTGAAATTAAAAATAGTGATATTCCGTTTCCTATTGGTGTTTCGGCAAATATGCACATAACAAAAGTTGTTTATTTTGTTATTTAGAGAAACTTTTGTTATTTACACTATCGTCGAATACCGAATTATAAAGGCGTTATACGCTAAAAATTATAGCGGGTGTCAAGAATATTATTTGGCACAAAAGAGTCCACCGAACTAAATAAAACTCGGTATGTGTATTATCTCTGACACCTTAATTATCATAAGCCATACCAATATTTCGAGGGACGGGCAGGAGTGGGAGTTATAAGGAAGGCCTGAAATTAAAAATAGCAATATTTCTTTTTCTACTGGTTTTTCTGCAAATATGCACATGACAAAAGTTGTTTATTTTGTTATTTAAAGTAACTTTGGTTATATTCACTTTTGCTGTATCACATAAACGAGATATGCGTTAAAAACTAAAGCGGAAGCCAACAATTTTGTTAGCACAAACGATTGAACCGAATTTAACAAAACTTGGTATGCGAATTAGCATTAATTCTTCCATGATTATAAGCTACATTAAAATGTTTAGGTTCAAACGGGATTGGGGGTTATAAGACAGGCCTGAGATAAAAATTCGCAATTTTCATTTTCTATTTTTTTTTCGGCTAACGCGCACATAGCAAAAGTTGTTTACTTTTGTTATTTAAAGTAACTTTTGTTGTATTCACTTTTGCCGTAAATGAAGTTAACACGGCATATACGCTAAAACCATAGCGGGAGTCATTAATTTTATTAGTGCTTATTTAAGTGTTTTTAATAAATGCATATTATGACAAAAGATGTAATGTTTTAGTCTTATATGATAGTTGCAAGTATGATTCGGATTAGTGAGCTTATAAACCTCCGTCGCCTCCTCATTTATTTATTTAATTTCCCTATAACTTTGTTATTTATTTCTAATAGAATATAAACTATAAGAGCATTTCTGGTATTTAATATATACTCGATATGAATGTTTAAAGTATTACTAGGTTGCAGAGGGGCTCTCTTCCCCTCATCTAGCTTTTTGAACATAAATGAAATTATGTTTAGGGATCTATTATTTAGTTCCATCAGGGAGATAAATTATTAAAATAATATTCTGAATCAATATTCTAAGGAAAACAACGATGATAACGCTCCTGCGAGAGCGGAAATGGACGGGAGGTAATTGAGTTTAGTTATTTCCTGTGGAATGCTGCCACGACGGGAAGTGATTTCCACTGAGGCTTACTAATACGAATATAATCTTATGTATAAAACTATGCTAAAACTATATGTGCTTGGTTTGATTTTTGGCAGGAAATATGTTCATTATAGAAGATATTTAATTGTGATAAATGCTACCCATGATTATGGTTTGAATTATTCAAAAACCGTGAGTCAAAAAGTCGTGAGGGATAAATTAGGAACCTATTTTCAAATATTCTTCAAAACTGAAATTTCTATTCTATTAACCCTGAAAGTTACACTTTAGGATTGGCTATTTTGAAAAAACAATACATCGTGGAGGGAAGTGCAATTGTACACATTGAAGTCTTGCTATAAAAATACAATCATTAGTCAGTCAGCAATGATTTCCCGGGCATCGCCGGGTACCTTAGCTAGTATATATATATATATATATATATATATATATATATATATATATATATATATATAAAATTGTAACCTCTGTCTGTACATTGATTTTTTTCGCGAAATTTCACGATAACTTTTCGTTTCACATATCATAGACACCATAACTGCATTTTGTTTCTTTGGTGTCTGTTTGTTTGTTACCTTTTCACGCATAAACGGCTGAACCGAATTTCTTGAAACATGGTATGTGTATTACTACTAACCCAACTTAGACTTTAGGCAATATTAATATCCTCTAAGACAAACAGGAGTGGGGGTTATAAGGGAGGCCTGAAATTAAAAATAGCGATATTTCGTTTTCTATTGGTTTTTCGGCAAATATGCACATAACAAACGTTGTTTATTTTGTTATTTAGAGTAACTTTTGTTATATACACTTTTGTCGTATACCGAAGTTTAAATGCGTTATACGCTAAAAATTATAGCGGGAGTCAACAATATTATTTGCCAAAAAAGACTCAACCGAACTAAATAAAACTCGGTATGTGCATTAGCACTAACGCCTTCATTGTAATAAGCCATGCCAACATTTCTAGGGACGGGCAGGAGTGGGGGTTATAAGGGAGGCCTGAAATTAAAAATAGTGATATTTCGTTTCCTATATGGGTTTCGGCAAATATGTACATAACAAAAGTTGTTTATTTTCTTATTTAGAGAAACTTTTGTTATATACAATATCGTGGTATACCGAAGTATAAAGGCGTTATACGCTAAATATTATACCGGGAGTCAACAATTTTATTTGACACAAAAGACTCAACTGAACTAAATAAAACACTCGGTATGTGTATTAGCACTAACGTCATCCTTATAATAAGCCCTACTAACATTTCTAGGAACGGGCAGGAGTGGGGGTTATAAGGGAGGCCTGAAATAAAAATTCACCATATTTACATGTATAAGAGACAGGAAATATAAAAATATCGAAGACAGTGAAGCTGGATAAATGATTTCAAATCTATGTTAATATTTTATCCTTGATAATTCAAATCTATGTTATTTTTTAACGTCAGTAACAGCTTGTACCATTAAAGTATACTGCCCCCCTCCCTTCTCTTCACCCAAACATTATTCATGAGAAATGCCGGTTTTCCTTATGTGTATTTAATACTTTATTTAATTAGAACCTGAAAAATATTTGAACAAACAGTTTTAGTATTGTGAAGAAAATGTAATCTGATTTTTTCATATAATTTAAGGTATTACAGGATTAATATCCTAAATGAGTTGGCAGCACTGGGCATAGGGAGGTGTCAAGCTACTTCCTTTGTACTATCTGTTCTGCCGCTTCCCTGCCGACCTCATATTGGTTTATGTTTACATGTTAATTGATGCTTATAGCAATGTAGTGTTATTCTCAAGAATGTGAATTTTTTTAATGGCCAAAAATAAATAATTTAAAAGGACGAACATTGGGGAGGTGCGCCCTGTTATTTCTGGTATTTATTAACTCTGCTTCGTTAATGTATGATATACTTTACTCAACACCAATATCAATATACAGTTTACAATCCAGACTTACAAAAGAGTATTTTTAATAGCGGTTATGACGAACCTAAAACAGCTGTCACCATTAAGCTTTGTACCGCATCAAGGGAAAGGAACGTTTTATAACAAAGTATAAACGTGGTATTCACCAAAAACTAAAGCGGGAGCCAACTATTTTATTGGACACTAACGATTGAACCGAATTTTTGTTATTTAGAGCAACTATTGTTTCATTCACGCTAAATCTACACTTCAGCCAGGAATGGAAGAGACCTGCTGGCTTCCCCCACCAAGCCGCCAGTTTCCGTGAAAAGACTACTGTACTATCTGGATCACAAACGTCGTCACTTCATCTTAGCCGCCTACTGTACAATATTAGTGAGTTGACCTTAGCTTTTCTTGCCTGGCGACATATATTCCTCATGAATTACTACAGTAAATAATAAAATTCAACCTGAATCATCTTATTGGCAATTATTATTAATATTGTGCTAATTTTTAACCCACAAAAAGTGTGGCAATAAAAAAAATTTATATACTTTTTATCACTTTACAAAGCCGAATTATAAAAAATACGGTTTTGTAAATCTAACGATATTCTTCACATTTCACTATTATTGTAATTCCTATTTATTTTATAGTTTTACAATTTTTTATACAAGACATTTATCATTCACAATAATTCATTAAAGAATTTAAATAAATAACGTTAAAGAATTAGAGATGAAATGATTGTAATTAAATAAGGTAACGTTAAATAATGATACCACCGTATAAAAAATAAATAAAAAAAATGATTTATTAATATTAAAATTAAATTTGTTTTGTGCTTATAATATTATTCTGATTCACTACTGCTAAGCTGCAAATCATCTTCCGACTCGCTCCCATCAATGGCGATTATCATGCTGTCCACAGCGTATTATATAGCGTATTATATAGCGTGAGTCGACGATTTTATTAGTACTTATTTAAGTGTTTTTAATATAGGCATATTATGGCAAATGATGTTATGTTTAGTCTTATATATTTCGATTATTTAGTTCTAAGTATGATTCGGATTAGTGAGATTATAAATCCTCCCCCCCCCCCTCATTTATTTATATTCCCTAGAAAATAACTTTGTTATTTATTTCCAATAGAAATTTAAACTATAAAAGCATTTCCATTATTTAATTTGTATAATGTATTATTTAAACAAAATCATGCTGAATTTCCTCAAGGAGTGATAGTGGAAGTAGTAGGGAATCAAACTCTTAGATTTTGGTAATATATTATCTTATTTCCGATATCTTCATGTTATTGAAACAAATGTATACTATCATAACAATTAAATGTTAATGGTAATGACATTATGACAAAAGACAATATGCGTTTAAACTCAATATCATTGTTTAAATATTATTTAGGTTGCAGGGATGGCTACGATCTCTTCCCCTCGACTAGCTTTTTGAATATAAATGAAATTATTTTTAGGGTAACACTATTATTTAATTCCATCAGGTAGATAAATTATTACAATAATATTTTGAATCAATAATTTAAGGAGAAGAATGTTGAAAACTCTAATGCGAGAGCGGAAATAGACTCCAGGCTAATAAAGCTAATTGAGTTTACTTATTTCCTGAATTAACTTAATTTAGTTTACTTATTTCCTGTGCTTAGCCAGATCGCCAACATGCGGGTGCTCCTGTATAAATAAATAAAAAAATTATTTCCTGTAAAATGCTGGTACTAAGGGAAGTGATTTCCACTGAGATCTACTGTTACGAATATAAACTTACGTGCTAAACTATGCTTAAACTATATGTGCTCAGATTTGAAAGGAAATATGTTCATTATAGATGATAATTAATTCTGATAAATGCTATTCATGATAATGGTTAGAATTATTTTAAAACGGTGAGTCAAAAAGTGTAGAGGGATAGATTAGGAACACATTTTTATTTATTCTTCATAATTAAAATTTCTATTTTATAAATACCCAAAATTTACATATAGGTTTTGGTTATTTCGGAAAAACATTACGTCGTGGAGTGAAGTGTATTTGTACACATTGAAGTCGTGCTATAAGAATAACATCATTAATTAGTCAGTCAACAATGATTTCCCGGGCATCGCCGGGTACCTTAGCTAGTATATATATATTAACCGAGATATTTGCATTTTTATGAAGTCCGTGGTCAGGTATAGTTCGGGTTAGGTCGGCCATTTCCTTCATTGCTCGGCTCAGGTGGAAGCTTCTTCTAACCTTACCTGTCGTTTCTAACCTTACCTTAGCTTCGTTACTTTGTGAGATTTATGCAAATACGTTCTGTTCATCCGGCCATGAAATATAAATTATTCTTACAGTTCAGAAGCCGATTCAGTTGGGAACTTATTTTAATTAATTGAAAGATTTCTTATTATCGTTTGTATTTAATCACGATGGTATTGTGTTTCCAGTATGCAGATTTCTCTTTTGTAAAATTTCACATGGGAAATCTGCTTAGTTTTCGCAGCCCCTGCGTGACGGACTTTTTATTAGCAGATTTACCCTAAGGGAAATCAGCTATTGAGGTCGTACTCATGACGCGGGTTTTAAAAATTTCCTCAAATGTCAATCGATCCTACCCAGATGACGAAAATGAGGTCCGTTCAAAATTATATATATATATATATATATGTATATATATTTGTCTGTTAACCCTCTAGCGGTCGCAATTATTGTTGTATAGTTACGAAACTTCATTTTTAAGCGTTTTATGTAAAAAGAAAGATCAAGTTCGTTAATGGCTGAAATCGGACCAGTGGGAGGGGGGGATTTCTGAAAATTCGTAATAGCTCCTTTATTATGCGTCGGATCGAAAAATTGTATAGAATCAATCTTATTGCAAATTAAATTTACTATAAATATTGTTCTATACATTTATTCTGTATCTTGAATATTAACCGAGATATTTGCATTTGTATTGTTTGTGTGGTCGGCAGGAGTCGGCTATGTTCGGGACTCTCCGCCGAGAGCTAGTGCGGCCGTTTCCGTAACTATTCGTCCCTCGTGAATATTTTTAGAGATTCCTTACTACTGCTGTATTATTTGGCACATTTCTCTATTGTAAAACTTCACGTGGGAAATCTGCTTAGTTTACGCTGCCCCTGCGTGACGGACTTTTATGTACAAATGATTGAACCAAACTAAACAAAACTCGGTATTTGAATCAGCATTATCCTCACAACTCTTAACCTTACACTATGGTTATCTATATAAGCCAATCCCTTCTCGTAACCATTACGATTACTTTAAATAGGCTCCCATAATAATACTCTTTGATTTTAATACTGGGGAGATTTGAAGTGAGGAGAAATTATACTCCCAGTTCATACACAGGTTTGTGACCGTAGCATTACGGTGGAAATGGACAGATCAATTTTTAATCACTTATGCCCCAACCCTCATTGGATTAGCTTGCATGTGTTTTGATATTTATTGTAGTAATATAGAGTTATTCTCAGAAATGTTAATTTGTTTAATTCTCATAAATAAATAACTTAAAAGGAAAATTGAAATCGCTGGGGAGATGTACACAGTTATTTTTGGTAGTTATTATAGATAGTGAAGCCTCACTTAGCAAATACCTTTATTACTAATTAAAGTTAGGATTCATTTACGTCACCTCCTAGGTCGATAGACATTTGAAGAAATGTTTCAAACATCGCGTTATGAGTTAAGGGAAATCTGCTAAAATGTCTGTCCTGACTATCATGTTGACCGTGGTAGCAGTTCGCGTAACCATCCCTCATTCCAGGTTGTTTTGTTAATTTCCCACTCGAAATTTATTTTAGCACGCAACTATTCTGCTACTTATTTTCAACTAAATATAGCATGACTGTAATCTGCCTTTCAATGAAAAGAAGCAAATTATAGCACATTTCGAAGTAGGCCCTATGTTAACTTTAGTATTTGTGTTATTGTTCAATAATCCGTCATGGAGGGAATGCATTAACTAAGCAGATTTCCCTCAAAACGTAAAATTCATAAGAGAACAATATTTAGTATATAGGCTTCAAATTCAGTGGCGGCTCATAGCTAAAATTAGTGGGGGTGCTGCTCCAGAAAAATTTTAGCCTTAGCAAGCCAGGGTCGGCACTGCGGGAACGACAGATCATGGAAATCTGCTAAAATGCAAATATCTCGGTTAATAATCAAGATAATGAAAAATCATATATTATTTATTTATTAACGTCCACTTTTTTGCAACTCAGACTAATTGGAAATTTTTTTAAGTATTTTGTAATTTAAAGTAACTTTTGTTATATGCACTTTTGCCGTATACGGAAGTATAAATGAGTTATACGCTAAAAACTATAGAGGGAGTCCACAATTTTATTTGGCACAAAAGACTCAACCGAACTAAACCAAACTCGGTATGTGAATTAGTACTAACGCCTTCCTTATAATAAGCCATACTAACATTTCTAGGGACGGGCAGGAGTGGGGGTTATATGGAAGGCCTGAAATTAAAAATAGCGATATTTCGTTTCCTATTGCATTTTTAGCAAATATGCACATAACAAACGTTGTTCATTTTGTTATTTAGAGTAACTTTTGTTATATGTACTTTTGCCGTATACGGAAGTATAAATGAGTTATACGCTAAAACCTATAGCGGGAGTCCACAATTTTATTTGGCACAAAAGACTCAACCGAACTAAACCAAACTCGGTATGTGAATTAGTACTAACGTCTTCCTTATAATAAGCCATACTAACATTTCTAGGGACGGGCAGGAGTGGGGGTTATAAGGAAGGCCTGAAATTAATAATAGTGATATTTCGTTTCCTATTGCATTTTCGGCAAATATGCACATAACAAAAGTTGTTTATTTTGTTATTTAGAGAAACTTTTTTTATATACACTATCGTCGTATAACGAAGTATAAAGGCGTTATAAGCTAAAAATTATAGCGGGAGTCAACAATTTTATTTGGCACAAAAGACTCAACCGAACTAAATAAAACACTCAGTATGTGTATTAGCACTAACGCCTTCCTTATAATAAGCCATACTATTTCTAGGGACGGGCAGGAGTGGGGGTTATAATGGAGGCCTGAAATTAAAAATAGTGATTTCCTATTCGGGTTTCGGCAAATATGCACATAACAAAAGTTGTTTATTTTGTTATTTAGAGAAATTTCCTCAACACTTCTTTTCAATATGAACGGGTGTTAACCCTTAACACTGGGACGGGTAAATGTCAAAATATTGTGCGAAGTAAAGCCTTGCCAAAAATATACCTTCACCATTCAGCCTCAAATCAATTCCCGAGCGAAGCCGGGTATCTGAGCTAGTTGTTAATATGACTAGAGCGGGAATTTACAACTAAAACTAAAACAGTCCGTCACGCAGGGGCTGCGTAAACTAAGCAGATTTCCCTCGTGATGTTTAACAATAGATAAATCTACATACTGGTAACACAATAGCACCGTGAACATCAAGTGAATAAATACAAACGTTAATAAGAAACCTCCAGACGCAAAAGCACCTGAAATGTAATCAAACAGGTATGCCAACTTCTCACAGGAAAGAAAAAGAATTACGGAAATATATCAGAATATAATATATTAATTATATTGAAAACTATTTACTATAGTACTGTAATTTATAATGGATCAGAATAATTTTTATCTCAATCAATCAAATTTTAGTAGTCCAAGAACTTAAGAAGGGGGAGGGGGTCACGATAACATATTTGCATTTATCTCGTATAATAAAGGTCTCTTGAAAACAATTTATGGTATTTAAGCTTCGAATAATGTGGTTTATTACATAACAGAGTATTGTTTATGTAACATGAGTAGAAGTGGGGGTTTGCTGAAGGCTGAAAACTGCAAATATCTCGGTTAATATTTAAGATAGAGAATAAATGTATATAACAATATTTATAGTACATTTAATTTGCAATAAGATTGCTTCTATAAAACTTTTTGATGCGACTTATAGTAACGGAGATTTTTCGAAAAAAAATGGGTAGGATCGATGGACATTTGAAGAAATTTTTCGAAAAACGCTTCATGAGTACGACCTCAATAGCTGATTTCCCTTCATGTAAATCTGCTAAAATGCAAATATCTCCGGTAATAATTAAGATAATGAAAAATCATGTATTATTTATTTATTAACGTCCACTTTTTGCAACGCAGGCTAATTGGGAAAAATCGTAATCACAGTATGCACTGATAACTTCACTTCTTATTGCACAGTACAATAACTCACGATCACTGAAGTTCACAGAACACGAGAGCTGAGAACCAACTAGCTCTCTAGTTGGAGCTGGGCCGCTATAGACGGCGACATCAAAGAGAAAGTCCGTCACGCAGGGGCTGCGTAAACTAAGCAGATTTCCCCTGTGAAGTTTTACAATAGAGAAATCTGCATACTGGTAACACAATACCACCATGATTAGATAATGAGAAATCTTTCAGTTAATTAAAATAAATACCCAACTGAAACGGCTTCTGAATTGTAAGAATAATTTATATTTTAATAAATCAAATTTTAGTAGTCCAAGAACTAACGACGGGGGGGGGGCGGATGAACAAAACTTATTTGTATAAATCTCACAAAGTAAGGAAGGTAAGGTAAGGTTAAAAACGCCAGGTTAGAAGAAGCTTCCGCCTGAGCTGAGAAATGACGAAGATGGCCGACATAATCCGAACTATACCCCACCACAGACTTCATAAAAATGCAAATATCTCGGTTAATATTCAAGATAGAGAATAAATGTAATAACAATATCTATAGTAAATTTAATTTGCAATAAGATTGGTTCTGTACAATTTTTCGATCCGATGCATAGTAACGGAGATATTTTGAATTTTCGAAAATCCCCCCCTTTAAACCCCCTCTCCCTCTGGTCCAATTTCAGCCATTAACGAACTTGATCTGTCTTTTTACATAAAACGGTTAAATATCGAGTTTCGTAACGATCAAACAAAAATTGCGACCGCTAGAGCGTTAGCAGACAAATGTATCTTCTATATATATATAAAATTGTAACCTCTGTCTGTACATTGATTTTTTTCTCGAAATTTCACGATAACTTTTCGTTTCACATGTCATAGACACCATAACTGCATTTTGTTTCTTTGGTGTCTGTTTGTTTGTTTGTTTGTTTGTTTGTTTGTTACCTTTTCACGCATAAACGGCTGAACCGAATTTTATGAAACTTGGTATGTATATTACTACTAACCCAACTTAGACTTTAGGCTATGCTAATATTCTCTGAGACGAATAGGAGTGGGGGCTATAAGGGAGGCCTGAAATTAAAAATAGCGGTATTTCGTTTCCTATTGCATTTTCGACAATTATGCACATAACAAAAGTTGTTTATTTTGTTATTTAGAGTAACTTTTGTTATATACACTTTTTTCGTATACTGAATTATAAACGAGATATACGCTAAAACCTATAGCGGAAGTCAACAATATTATTTGCCAAAAAAGATTCAACCGAACTAAATAAAACTCGGTATGTGTATTAGCAGTGAGGTCTTCATTATAATAAGCCATACCAATATTTCAATGGACGGGCTAGGAGTGGGGGTTATAAGGGAAGCCTGAAATTAAAAATAGCGATATTTCGTTTCCTATTGGTTTTTCCGCAAATATAAACATAACAAAAGTTGGGGGGGGGGAAGGGGGGGATTTTGGTTTTTCGGCAAGTAAACATAGCAAAAGTTGTTTATTTTGTTATAGTAACTTTTGTTTTTTCCATTTTTATCGTATACCTAAGTATAAATGAGTTATACGTTAAAACTTTAGCGGGCACTAACGGCTGAACCGAACTTAACAAAACTCGGTATGCCAATTAGCATTAATTCTTCCATGATTTTAAGTTATATTAAAATTTTTAGGTTCGAACGGGAGGGGGGTTATAAGGAAGGCCTGAAATAAAAATTCATCATATTTACATGTATAAGAGACGGGAAATATAAAAATATCGAAGACTGTGAAGCCTTATCGAACAAATAATTCTATTATTAGCAAATCCACGGCAAAGACGGGTATCAATCCTAAACACTGGGACGGGTAAATGTCAAAATATTTTGCAAAGTAAAGCCTTGCCAAAAAAATACCATCACTATTCAGCCTCAAATGAATTCCCGGGCGAAGCCGGGTATCTGAGCTAGTATATATATAAAATTGTAACCTCTGTCTGTACATTGATTTTTTTTGCGAAATTTCACGATAACTTTTCGTTTCACATGTCATAGACACCATATCTGCATTTTGTTTCTTTCGTGTATGTTTGTTTGTTTGTTTGTTTGTTTGTTTGTTTGTTTGTTACCTTTTCACGCGTAAACGGCTGAACCGAATTTTATGAAACTTGGTATGTATATTACTACTAGCCCAACTTAGACTTTAGGCTATATTATTATTCTCTAAGACAAACAGGAGTGGGGGTTATAAGGAAGGCCTGAAATTAAAAATAGCGATACTTCGTTTCCTATTGGTTTTTCGGCAAATATGCACATAACAAAAGTTATTTATTTTGTTATTTAGAGTAACTTTTGTTATATACACTTTCGCCGTATACCGAAGTATAAATGAGTTATACGCTAAAAATTATAGCGGGAGTCAACAATTTTATTTGGCACAAAACACTCAACCGAACTAAGTAAAACTCGGTATGTGTATTATCAGTGAGGCCTTCATTATAATAAGCCATACCAACATTTCTATGGACGGGCAGGAGTGGGGGTTATAAGGGAAGCCTGAAATTAAAAATAGCGATATTTCGTTGCCTATTGGTTTTTTCGCAAATATAAACATGACAAAAGTTGTTTATTTTGTTATTTGGAGTAACTTTTGTTATATACACTTTGGTCGTATACCTAAGTATAAATGAGTTATACGTTAAAACTTTAGCGGGCACTAACGGCTGAACCGAACTTAACAAAACTCGGTATGTCAATTAGCATTAATTCTTCCATGATTATAAGTTATATTAAAATTTTTAGGTTCGAACGGGAGGGGGGTTATAAGGGAGGCCTGAAATAAATATTCACCATATTTACATGTATAAGAGACGGGAAATATAAAAATATCGAAGACTATGAAGCCTTATCGAACAAATAATTCTATTATTAGCAAATCCACGGCAACGACGGGTATCGATCCTAATCACTGGGGCGGGTAAATGTCAAAATATTGTGTAATGTAAAGCCTGCTAAAAAATACCATCACCATTCAGCCTCAAATGAATTCCCGGGCGAAGCCGGGTATCTGAGCTAGTATATATATATATATATATATATATATATATATATATATATATATATATATATATATAGAGATATATCTAGCGAGAGAGAGAGAGAGAGAGAAAGATATATAATTTTGAACGGACCTCATTTTCATCTCCTGGGTAGGATCGATGGACATTTGAAGAAAATTTTCGAAAATCGCGACATGAGTACGACCTCAATAGCTGATTTCCCTTGAGGGAAATCTGCTAAAAGGCCTAAACTGTCCTAGACCCCAGACGGGTGGTCTAAGAACATTCTTTGGCGCCAACGATCCTGGTTCTTCCATCGGTCGGTTCCTTTCATCTACTTCGTACTTCTTAAATACGTGGTTAACTGTATTTAATTTTTTCATGTACGTACTTTGCTCAACACTATATATAAAATTGTAACCTCTGTCTGTACATTGATTTTTTTCTCAAAATTTCACGATAATTTTTAGTTTCACTTGCCATAGACGTGATGTCTGCAATTTGTAGCTTTGGTGTATATTTGTTTATTTATTTGTTACCTTTTCACCCATAAACAGCAGAACCATTTTTATGAAACTTGGTATGTATATTACTACTAACCCAACTTAGACTCTAGGCCATATTAATATTCTCTGAGACGAACAGGAGTGGGATTTATAAGGGAGGCCTGAAATTAAAAATAGCCATATTTCTTTCCATTTTGCTTTTTCGGCAAATATACACATATCAAAGGTTGCTTATTTCGTTATTTAGAGTAACTTTTGTTATATATACTTTTGTCGTATACCAAAGTATAAACGAGAAAAAGTCCGTCACGCAGGGGCTGCGTAAACTAAACAGATTTCCCACGTGACGTTTTACAATAGAGAAATCCGCCTATTATCAACAGTAGTAGTAAGGAATTTCTAATCCTATTCACGAGGGACGAATAGTTACCGAAACGGCCAGCACTAGCTCTCGGTGGAGAGTCCTGAACATAGCCGACTCCACACACATGCATACAAATGCAAATATCTCGGTTAATATTCAAGATACAGAATAAATGTATAGAACAATATTTATAGTAAATTTAATTTGCAATAAGATTGATTCTGTAATATTTTTCAATCCGACGTATAGTAACGAAGATATTTCGAATTTTCAAAACTCCTCCCGTCTAAACCCCCTCCTCCCACTGGTCCGATTTCAGCTAATAACGAACTTGATCTTTCTTTTTACATAAAACGCTTAATTATGAAGTTTGGTAACGATCAAACAAAAATTGCGACCGCTAGAGCGTTAACAGACAAATATATATATAATTTTGAACGGACCTCATTTTCGTCATCTCCTGGGTAGGATCGATGGACATTTGAGGAAGTTTTTCAAAACTCGTGTCATGAGTACGACCTCAATAGCTGTGGGGGGGGGGGGGGGTGGGGGGGGGGGGGGGTGGGGGGGGGGGGGGGTGGGGGGGGGGGGGGGTGGGGGGGGGGGGGGGTGGGGGGGGGGGGGGGTGGGGGGGGGGGGGGGTGGGGGGGGGGGGGGGTGGGGGGGGGGGGGGGTGGGGGGGGGGGGGGGTGGGGGGGGGGGGGGGTGGGGGGGGGGGGGGGTGGGGGGGGGGGGGGGTGGGGGGGGGGGGGGGTGGGGGGGGGGGGGGGTGGGGGGGGGGGGGGGTGGGGGGGGGGGGGGGTGGGGGGGGGGGGGGGTGGGGGGGGGGGGGGGTGGGGGGGGGGGGGGGTGGGGGGGGGGGGGGGTGGGGGGGGGGGGGGGTGGGGGGGGGGGGGGGTGGGGGGGGGGGGGGGTGGGGGGGGGGGGGGGTGGGGGGGGGGGGGGGTGGGGGGGGGGGGGGGTGGGGGGGGGGGGGGGTGGGGGGGGGGGGGGGTGGGGGGGGGGGGGGGTGGGGGGGGGGGGGGGTGGATATATATATATATATAGATTTTATATAAAATTTTGAATGAACCTCATTTCGTCATCTCCTGATGGTAGGATCGATGGACATTTGAGGTCCATTTTATATCGAAAATCGCGTTCGTGAGTGCGTTCTCATTAGCTTGATTTTCCACTTAGGGGATAATCTGCTAAAATAAAAAAAAAATTAACCCATGGCAAAGGAACCACAACGACAGTATTATAAAACATGGAGTTCTTTGGTCAGAAACGGTAAGAAGTACAGAGATACGCAATGAAAAATTAAAAGGTTTTCCAAGCAGAAAATAAAATGTTAGTACTTAAGTGTTTCTCTGAGAGTATTGACCGCTCTCGCTATTCCAGAAGGCTGTCTCGTATTACATATGACTAAAAAGGCTTTTTCACTTCCGAGATTTTCAGCCTTATGTTCTACATCAAAGATAACATTCATTTTGCTTTCTTCATGAAATGTAATTTTTTAGTATTAACCCAAGTGCTTCTAAAGATTTAAGCGCCCGAGGACCCTAAGACCTTTAAGATTTAATTAAAGAGGACTTATTCCGTTCAAGGTATTGTCAAATTAAAAAACATCTCTATTTAACAAGTTATAGATTTTAATCGCCTTTTAAATTTAAAAAGAATAAAACTCATTATAATAGAGTATTTTAAAGCAGGAATATGGAAGTATATATGCTGAAGGACATGGTGTCAATAACACAGTTTCATTTCAACAAGTAAGGTACAAACATAGTACTCATAATGCATACATGCTCCCTTTCCCCCCCCCAAAGAGGAGTATTTCATCTATTGTCGCAGTATGTGGGCAAGAAAATTGTATATATATATATATATATATACAATTTTGAATGAACCTCATTTCGTCATCTCCTGGGTAGGATCGATGGACATTTGAGGTCATTTTTCGAAAATCGCGACGTGAGTACGACCTCAATAGCTGATTTCTCTTAAGGGAAATCTGCTAAAAGCAAATGGATTTGATATGGTTCAGGAGCATAATGATTTTAGTCAATAGATATATTTCCTTAAAAATTACCAAACAATTGTATCTTGTAAATCACTTGCATTAGAGAAGTTTATTGACCTCAATCTGAAGGTCTAATTCCAAATTTTTGTTGCATATAATGATTATTACCCTTTTAGAATGATTATGATTATTTTTAAGAGTTGATTTCATATTGCTGCCTAAGAAAGAGCAATTTCGGATTTACGGTTCTGAATTTTTCTCTTAAATATTTTTAAAAGTAGCCTCTAAGGAAGGTAATAAATAGCCAAAGTATTACATGTTTCAGTTCTAGTAAAAAAATTATATTTTTGACATGGAATTTCAAAAATGAAAATCAAATACTGTTTTCTCAAAATTAAAAAAGGCATACTGAAGAAAGATATTATTTCAACAATTGATGACATTAAAATTGATTTCATCAGTCAAAAGTAAAAAATAAAATACCATGGAATTAATTTTGAAGAAGAAATAAGACTTGACGAATGAAAACTAATCGAGACACTTGTTAACAAATTAAACCTGCTTTTATACAGCCCGTTAATGAGGGTAGGTTAAAAGCTGAAAATTATGAATCAGTATATATGGGCCACGATCATTTATACACTTCAATGCACCCCTTTCTAAGGCCATCGTTTCTAGTGAAAATAGACAGTCATCAGAAGCTATATCAAAGAAATTCTCACTCTCCTGATACGATATGCACCAAGATACTTGCGAGGTTTAGCCTTGTTCAGGGCTGAATGGGAAGCCTTTCTCCAACACCTCAATATTTGCCTGACCCTCATAAATGGTAGAAATGAATACGAGGCTTCAAGAAATATTGAAAATGAAACAGCCCAATCGTTTAAACACTGAAGGCTAAAATTGATGTTAGAAAAATTCGACAAGAGCTTAGGGAAAACTCGGTCGTCGAATGGGGTTCCCTCCTATCCAAAGGAAGGGAGTCATCAGTTTTGTGACTGGAAGCCCAGCAATGGATGGGTGTCAAGAAGATGGTCCTTTCCTGTTCAGAGTGGTCAACGGCAGTCAAAATGAACGTCAACCTCGTTCCTACGCACTCGATCCCTGGTAGGAACCTAGGACCAACCAGCTGCCACCATTGCAGAATGATGATGATGATGAGAGTGAGATTGAAACCCTACCTCATGCCCTGGGTTCTTGCAAATGGGCAGAGTTGATGAGCAACACCCACCACCATAAAGAATACGCATAGGCCAATTAATAAGAAGATACCACAAATACTGAGAGGTCAAAGAAGAAGTAAAATGCAAATCTTCTGAAGGATCACCTAAAAGAGCCTATATAATAATAATTCAAAGACAAGCAAACGAAGGGCTCGTCCTAATCCAGTGAAGTTCGAAACCAATATCAACCAGTCAACTGGCGAAGTAGATGATGAAAAGGAGAAAATTAATAAGCTTGTTGTGTGCACTTCAAGGGCAAAATAGGCTGTTGAAAAATATAGCGATAAGGGTGTACTAAAAGGTGCAAGAGGTGTGATATCCTAGAGAACTGCCGAAGTTTTAAAAGGACTGGAACTATCCACAGAAGACGACAAATATAATTCATCTACTGTGGTTATTAAGCATTCAGCTAGAGTTATAAATTATCATTTTTATAAATAAAAGCCCCACAAGAAGCTGCTTCGCCTCCACTTCAAAATTAAATTAAAATTACTCGTTTAAAAAAACAATTGAGATTTTGTTATAATACCCAATTGGGCAGATAAGGAGGCTATTCCTGAGGGGAACCGTCCAGGAGAAGAACAGCTTGTTTTGTTGTTGTTTTATACATACGTGTGTTTGTGTGTGGGTGTGTGTGTGCGCGTGCTTGTGCATGCGTGCAAACGTGCGTGCGTGCGTGTGTGTGTACTAAAAAGCTATGCTCAATGAAGCATGATTGTAAACTATAAAAGTATTCAAAACGTTTATTGAAAATTAATGAAACTGAAATATTAAAAAAGGAACAGGAAAGCTTTCATTTATAGGGAACAATATTTTACAAAGGATTTAGAGCACTCTTTAAATTCTTGCCTGGTCTTCACTATGACCCCCCAACAGGCTTGGCTATTTAATTAAACTCACCTCCAAGACTAAGGAATTTATTCAAATGTCTCAGCTTAGCCCCGGGAGAGAAACTAGTGGAAAACAAAGGAAATATCTGTATAGAGGATTTTTAATAAAGAAATTGTGCGTGAAGGGTTAAAAAAAATATGAAAAACGGACTGTGAAGTAATAAATCATCCAATATTTGTCTCTTATTGATGATTCCTTATATTTTTTTCTCTCCTATATAGAAAACATTTATTATTCATTCTGAGACGATATTTCACTCCATATATTTATTTATACACTCGCACACACACACACACACACACACACACACATATATATATATATATATATATATATATATATATATATATATATATATATATATATTCTGTTTTACCCGCTGTTGACGAGTTGAAATAAGAATAGTATTCCGTGGTAATTTAAAGATTGAATAAACCGACTCATAAAATGAACCCAACATTTTCATCACATAAAAATAGTGCATTCTGTCACATGATGCCGTGAAGAATATATTAACGAATAATAAAGATAGATATAGATGTAAAGATGGATGCTTAGAAAAGATATTCAAGAGTATATGTTTTGACATCCAAGTAAGCCCCGTCCCCTACTCCTCAGTTAGGTATAAAATAGCGCATGTTAACAATAATTGTTCCCTTAATACGTAAACAAAACATTTCTCAGTTTTATTCAGGCACTATCATGGAACTTGAATATAGTAGGTATATCAGAAGTTAAAACGTTGAAATCCCTAAATGTAAATAAATTATTAGGAGTAAAAACAGAGATATTTTAAATATTCCATTTTCCTCTCTCTAAACCTCTAACCCTTAAATGGTCCGATTTTAGCCATGAACGAACTCGATTTTTAGTTTTTCGTGAAACCCATAGACAACAAAGTTCATGAAGCTTTCGAAAAACTTCTCTTGAGTACAACCTCAATAACTGATTTCGCTTAGAAATCTGTTTAAAATGTACAGAAGAAGATTGTAGCTATGTGTGTAGATTTATTATTCACTTTCAGATCTAATAACGTATGACGGATCATATTAGGAATTTTAAGGTTTAACCACTCTGCCCCACATCATTTTTATTATGTGTGTGTGTGTGTGTGCGCGCGCGCGCATGTGCAAGCGTTAATTAATAAAACCCAAGTAGCTTATGTCGTAATTTTTATTGAAAAGTACCAGGAATTTTTAGTAGTCAATTCTATTTTGAGTTTTAGGATAAGAAAATAAGTAAGACGTTTCAATTCATTTGACTAATGTGATCTGAGTAAATAGAGCAAGAAGGACTTCGAATAAATAACCATTGTACACTAGAAAGAACTTAATACTAATATCGTATATATAAATTTTAAACCTTCATAATTCCAGTAGAAGGTGGCGGGTATACTTCGGGTTCTTGTGGTTTAGGAATGCCGGGAATCGTGCCAGCTGAGTTTGGCAAGAAGGAAGCAACCTATGCAGAATTACGTTTGAGCACCATTTCAGATTTAATGCCACAGCCTCGCGTATTAAAAGAGAGCTACATCATTAATTTTTGTTTCTGCAAGATTACCTATAGAGATCACCCAACGATTTGACGACTATTTCACAGAAACCCCATTGATCTTGGAGAAAAGTCATCATTCAAATTCACAAACACTTCCATAGATATACGTATCCACACACACTCACACAAATATATATGTCTCAAGTTTAATGAATCATTTTAAGCAAATACACTAAATATTTGGTCAAAATCGTTAGTATTTTTATCCCTTTTATAACTTTTTCAGTAGGCAGTTCCTATGGGAATTCAGTTATTGACATTCTACGCATGAGGTGATTTTGAAACATTTTTTCAAATGTAAATTTATCCCTAAGTATAAGATGACGATGAGGTTCGTTCAAATACATGAAACATTTATAAACAGAACTTGAAAATTGTGGCCACTAGAACATTATTAAAAATATACACATATATCCGAGGCATCCGTGAACAAGGGATAAGGGAACAGTGATTACAAGTGGTTATCCCGACGTTGCATAAGGTGATAGAAATTGCACTGGGCATTGCGGCCCTTCAGCTGGTAACAAGAACTTCAGGTATATGAACTAAAGACCTAATACACATTTCTAAGCCCGTCTAGCTCAATCAGGGAGAAAGTTAAATGTTAACACTGTGGCGGAAATCATGTAAAAAAAGAACTGCAAAGCCACTGGTTTGGCATTTACCGAGTGGTCGCTCAATGCACACGTAGCTAAAGTGTATAGAAGTAGCGGGAAGAGGGAGTCAGAAACGAAATTGACCTTATAAAAATGGAGTAATCAAATAGAGGAGTATGATGTGGTAGATAAATAGAATGAAAAGAATGTAACGTTCACAATAAATTTATAAGTCACTGGGAAAAAGATTAAATTCTCTTAAGTGTTTTGATTGAAGGTGAAAAACATGTTAAATGGAATCAGACACAGATTCAGAAGTTAGAGCCATAAGTATCCAAAGAATAATACCTACGACATCTAGTATAATAACATACTCAGACGAGTTATTCGATGTATTTGGAGAGGTGAACGAACCTGTTACATTAAGTAACAGGATTGATATTTTATTAGCAGCTTTGCCTCGAGAAAAATCAGCCATTGAGGTCTTACTCATGACGTGTATCACGGCCTTCCCATGTATCACCACCCCCACTATTAATAACATCTGGCCCAGGACTCAGATCAGCTGGTGTAGAGCAGTCAACTACCCACTCAATTGAAAACATGACGAGAACATAGAAGGTGATTGCCAGCCAGTTTGAAAACGACCATAAAGCACTTCTGGGAAGGAAAATAGGAAAACATAAATTTCTTAGGGAAAAGACTGTTAAGTTTGATAAATCGTTTCATCTACGCAAAGGTATATTGATTTTCTACTCGGCGGGAATAAATATTTCACATTTCAGACCACTCTAAGAACAATGGCATCAAAACTGAAAATCTTGTCTGTTTGTCCGTCCTTTTGTTATTCACTTAAAAATGGCTACGAAAATTTCTGCAAACTTTTATTTGTGTGTCAGTTGCCCAAAGGAACAACATTGGCTACATGAGAATTCGATTTTTTTACTAGAAAAAAGGGTTCACTTCGATGTTAAAACATATTTTCCTCAATGCCTTCCTTAATATTTGTTTTATCGAGAGAATGTAGAGAACAATAAAGGTTACTGTCCTACAACACTATTTATTTTGAAGACTACCAAAGTAGGATACTGCAGAATTCTGGACGCCAAAGACTTCATTCGTGTTCTTCAAAATGTCTATGTCACAAGAGAAGTGAAAATGTTTTGAATTAGTGTTAGGGAATGAACGCTGTTAACATCCACTATTTTATACTTCACTACTACCCTCAGGAGTAGTGGTTTACTTAAACGTCAAAAAACATATTCGCCAATACTTTTCTTAATATTGATTTAATCAAAAAAATATAAGAACGAATGGTGTTGTTCAGAAACCATCTTAGGTCCTAAAATACTTTAAAATTTGGACATCCGGTCAGTAAATAAAATTCATTAAATTTCCAAAAGAGTTATCTAGATAGAATTGTGAATTTTTTGTAATATGTAGCAGAGATATGAATATTGTCAATGTGGGTTCATTCATACTTCTGTACCATCTATTTGGTTTGAAGTGAATATTCATTTTACCGGAAATATCGGATCCATTTTCTGGTCTTAAAACGTTGCTTTCATTTTTTAATTTCAAATTTTTGACTTCAGGCTTTTGGGGACTAAATAGTGTTCTACAAGATTGCCTCAAACAAATTATGAACTTTGATGTATACTCACAAAAACTTATGAATATGTATATCGCATTACTGGAATGATTTTTTGTCAAAGTGGGCTATATTATGGTCCTCTGCCACTGCTAGGTGAAGGGATCGGAATAATCTTAATTAGATTTCCGCAGGAATCCATTTTTACATCAACCGGCAAAGGCGAGTGAATAAGTTTCAAATTGCTTTTGAATCCGAACAACATCTAATAATTCTTCTATGGAAATACTGCAGATTGCCTGAACAGAATTTCATCACATTTTTTTCTCCTGATGCTACGAGGATACAATCGTATAATTTTGACGGGAAATTAGTTTTATTGTACCCCTAGATCGATTCATTAATTCGTCAATATTCGCCCAAAAGACATTCCACTCTTCATGCTTAAAACTGTTATAGATTTAAAACTATAATATGACTAATTTGATGGAAATAAATGGATTATTTACTTCTTCCGGTGATCCAATCTTTACAATTCGACGGGAAACCATTATTATATCCATTAATTTTCGGATAATAGAAATTTGAAACATAAATGCTTAAACATTACGCAAAGCAAATGAATTACTGCACATTTGCTATTCATGTCACAGAGCATTGTGTTCTTGATGAGTATGATGATATGATTTTCTTCATTCAAGCTTTATATTTCCACGGTAAATAATTTCAACCCGTGAATGACGGGTAACCCACCTAGTATAGAATAAAATCATTCATTATATTAATCCTAAATAGAGTAGTCATTTAAAGTATTAAATATGTAATATCAGAGTTCCTTATGTTTCTCTTTCTTACTAACCTCATTTTTAATAATTTCTTTATAATACGAAACTCAAATTGTTACTTCCCTGGTATAACTAGAGAATTCCTGAACAAAATAATGTTTCATATTAGTAATATTAATATAACATAATATAATTCAAAAGAAAAGGGTGTTTCATTGTTATTACTTCTAGTGGTGAAGATGATAAACCAGGTTCATGAAATACGAATTTTTTATGGCTGATCCCAATATAAGTTCTAAGCTCACAGCACTTTCACCAATTTGCACTGCCATCATCAGAGTGCTAGAGCATACAATCTGCGTGGCGTGTTGAAATATACTGTGAGGAACCACAACAAAATATAAGATAAACCTAAAAAAATATTAATTTCAACACAGAAACAGCAATTCGCACTGTTATTCTAAACGTAAATTCCTCTAATGCCAATACTACTTCGACGGTGTAATAACAGAATGACTGAACATAAAAATGTTACAATTTTGGCATACGAATAAAAGGGATCATGTAGTTACTAAAATAATGGAATCTACAAATTTCATGATATATTTTATTCATTCTAACCCATTGAAACAACTAGTTGGGTACTTTAAAATCATAATATACGTACGTAATATCCAAATTAAAATGTTTTCCCATTTCATCCATGAAAAGCTAATTATTTATTTAATGAGAAAGCATAAATCAGAACCTCGTATTTTACAAAAGTAGGATCATTTTTTTAGAAGGAAAACGACATCATTATTTTTATTTTTATTTTTTTTTGTGTTGGTCCCATCAATTTGTTATACGTATTTTTCTCAAACATCATGTAAGCCTAACTACAGGAAAAATAATTTGAAATAAAATACTGAAAAATAATTATTCCTATTATTAACACCTGGCCTTCTAAAATTATGAGAATTAATTTTAGTGAAGCAACATAGTACCTAAAGGATTCCTTAGATACCTTGGACAGAATATTCCTAAGTTGTGGAATGTATCTGAATGTTACAAGGAATATCTCTGTAATAAAACAAAATTTTTAAATTTCGATTTTAATTTTTTTCAAGTTATCAAATTTGTTGTGTTTGAAAATCAAATTTTTGTAATTTGATGAGTTTACGTTTTTTGTAACAATAACACGTTTAACATTTATAACTTAATTGGGCCATAAAGTGTATTAACATTTGTAATCATATATTATAAGCATAAATATTGATTCAAAAAGAATTAATGAAGGGTATCTTTAACTTGGGTAATAAGAAAGTTATGTAAAAAAGCTTTATTTTTCCTCCACCAGTTAGGTATGGGGTTATGAGGGAGGCATGAAATAAGGACTAGCGATATTTCATATTTTACTTTTTTTTACACATAACAAAAGTTGGTTATTTTGTTATTTGAAGTAACTTTTAATATATATATATATATATATATATATATATATATATATATACTTTTGTTGTATAATGATGAATAAAAGAGATAGCCACTAATAACTAAAGCGGGAGTCAACAATTTTATTGAGCACTAGCGGATTTTGGCGTTTGTGCCCCATAAAATTGCAATAGTACATCGACTTTCAATGTTCCCAAGCTTTTTAAAAGCTTTAAAAATTAATAAAATTAAATACTCAGTCAGGAAATGTAAATAGATAAGAGTTATTATAATAATTACATTCACACTCACTATTTCCCGAGCAAACCTACATCAGTAATAGTACTTAGTAATGATAAATGATTGCTATCCATGATTATGATTAATACTGCTGAAAGATTGATCTTTTTTTTTTTTTTAATCTTCAAGGCTAAGTTCACTTTAGTTACTGGATATCTCTTTTCTTACTGCGCCCTTGTATAAATGTTAAATCTTCTTGGTCAGTCTGACAATCTTCATTCATTCCACAAGCCCTATCCACGGTGTTTGCCTTTTTTTGAAGCATAGATGAAGTTAGGCCATACTACTACTGACTGCATTAGTCTACATGTAATTTTATATATATATATATATATATATATATATATATATATATATATATATATATAGAGAGAGAGAGAGAGAGAGAGAAAGAGAAAGAAAGAGAGAGCCCTAATTAAATAAAAACAAAATTTCATCAATGCCAAAAAGCACTGAATAGTTGTTGCAGCTATTTCTATTCAAGCCTCTGCTACAAATAATCACTGTCTATAGGGAATACATTAGAGGTTCTGGTAAAATACCACAGTCTTTTGTGATTTTACATTTGAAATTTCATGAATTGAAGCCTCAGTTTTGCTTAGTCGTTTCTTTTGTTTAAGAGAGAAGGATTTGTTTAGGGGAGCTCTACATTTGTAATTAGAAGTAGACCTAAAAAAAATATTAGGTCTCCCAGGTACGGTTGGGGGTATTGAAAAGCAGAAGACTGACTCCATGAAAAGCTGGGGAGCTAAATTAGACCTATGCCGACCCTTAATCTATGAGGAGCATTATTTGTTGGGTAGATGAATCGGGGTGGGATTAAGGATTTCATCCACTGGCTTTGGAGCTAAATAAATATCTATTTCTTCCACCGGAATCGAACCCACCATTGGGGGGGGGGGTGTTATCTAATTGATATTGTCAAAAATGAGATGTGCTACAAACATTGTTCAATATATATTTTTATTTATTTTTAAATAAAAAATTCACGGATACTTTTGGGATTTCATTTTACAGTTCACTCCTACGTTTCACGGTTTCTACACACAGGTTTCTTACCAGTAAGAATGAAAAAGATGGCTGATTATCCAGCCCCTACGTTATGGACTTTTTCAATCCACATAAAAAATTACAAATTACATCAACTATGTGCAAAGCACGTACATTTATACACTTAAACATTGTATGTAGAGAAACAACTATATATGGTGGAAATAAGAGACAGTGTTAACGAACTGCAGTTCATTTATTTTTTATTTTTTTAATAGTACTAGTTTTTATTTTATTTAATAACAAAAATTATTCGTCAGACCTTGATCAGTAACTTTAAAGTTCTCGGATGGACACCCAAATTCCGAATCTATTCCTGTTCAATATCTACGTCAAAGCAAGCAAGTTGAGGGAGGAATATTACATTATGATAATATAATCTATCATCTAATCTTTGAGAGCATGGGTGTGTATTTTGACCGAACCTAATTGTTGTCTTATCATAGGTAGGTTCGTTAACATTTTAAGAAATGTTTCATAAACCATCACTTAGGTACAACCAAGTAGCTTGTTTCCCCTATGGGGACTCTGTTGAAAGGTACTTTGGATTATTAGATGCTAATGATGTTGCTGCCAAAGTACTATATTTCATCTATGTTCATAAATCGTTTTATCAAACATGATAAATTTAAACTGTTTTCTGCAGATTCATTGATAATTAACGTAATCTTTAGTTTTCAATTTTAGCGCAAATAGTATTTTATAATGTCCTGATGTTATTTGGTACCTTTTGCCATATATGTGAGGCAACTACTTACTACTAGTAGCAAATCGACAATAATAATAAATAATGTAATTATTATCGATTTGCTACAAGTAGTAGGTGCCACACATTTAGGCGATGAGTACCAAATAACAACAGGACATTATAAAATACTATCTGTGGTAAAATATTGTAAAATACGGAACCTACAATAAAATAAAATGTAAGTTGTTAGTTTGCCCCTCGAGCTAACAAATTGTATGTTTCCCTGTACTAATATTTAAACAATCAACTGTAAGTGAAGGATATCTCATACTGAAATGACAGGAAAATCTTTCCCTAAGCGCAACTATTGTTCTAAACTAAGCAGCTGCATTCAGTAAACTAATTAAGACATTTTTTGCAAGATGCGGCTGGTGGATAAGAGATAATTCGCCAAAAATCTGCATGGCATATTAATTTAATATTCAGAAGGCCAAAGCTTATTTAAACATTACTGAATAAGAAATAAAGTGCAATTTTATTATAAATTAATACGAACGTTTTTAATGAACGATAATAATTACGTAAAAAAATCATCAAAGGGAGAATATGAGTGCCGTTTAAAACAATATTCACGTGTAGTTAAGTTACATTAATGCACTGAACAAATTTAGAAATTGACTAATAGCTAGTGCCAATTTATGAAATTCATTTATTACGAGAAAAAATAAAAATCTGATGTGATAACCCCATTGCAACTTTCTCCATATCTACTAAATTAATCAAACAAAATATTCTGGAACACTTCCTTTTAAATTATTTCATTTGAAAGGGGCATATACGATATCTTCTATCCAAGGCATGGGGTACAAAAACTTCATAGAACTTAATTTATAAATGTTTTCATGATAAACAAAAAAAAGTTCAGTACAAAGCATTTATTTACACCCGTCAACCCCCTCCCCCCTTAGTCGAGTCTGATCTAAAGGGGAAGTACAGTCCTGGACGTTACAACAATCCTCAATATAAAATTTCAGCATTCTAAAGCTACTCGTTTTTGAGGTTACGAGATACCTTCATTTGTACTTTACATTTGTACATAAAACATACGTAAAGACGTCACACCAAAACTAGACAAAATGGCATAACGAAGGCCCATAAAAGAAACCAGAGAAAAGATAAGATAGATTTATTTATTAGAACACAATTTTATTCCAAGCAATTCACATTACAATTCATAAACTTTAAAACTAAGTTAACTTTCCTATTTAAGATGGACTACTCTCCTAGAAACAAATGGATTACTAAGAAACATATAGATGTATATCTGTATTTTCCAAAGAGAAAATAAAAAAAAATACAATAATTATAACATGATCTAGTTTAGTTTAATATCTGAATTTAGTATATACACTATTGAAAGTGGTCAATAAAGTTACTCTCGGTCGACCATTCATTTTTCTACAGAATCAAATACAAATCCTTCATTATTGAAAAAGTGTCTATTTTGACTTACTCCACTATATTTCTAAAACAACCTAATAATATTTGCTACCAGTTACACAAAGTTATCATCAAAACTTGTAAATAAGGAAATGAAAATGGCGGCCGGTTTACTGGAACCGAACTCCCGAGTTTTTATTTTATAGGTGAAATAGTTTATGAAATACAATAACTTAAAAAATATATATTCAGGTCATGAAAAATGTGGCATTTTTTTTGTACTAACATATTGCATATAATTCAAATAAAATTTGTAAGTGCAGGACATAACAATTATTCGTTAATTCGGCCTGCTGAGTGGCTGGTTAGAGGTTCTTTATCATTCTAGCTTGTTTTTAAAGCGATCTACCGACGTAAAGACTTGCCTACCCTACTCTCGGTTTCTCTCTCTCTCTCTCTCTCTCTCTCTCTCTCTCTCTCTCTCTCTATATATATATATATATATATATATATATATATATATATATATGGCCAATAAACACTAAAACCGATTACAAAATTAGCTCAAAATGACTTGGAAATAGCTATATTATTTCACACAATGCAAATGTAAGAGTAGAAGTTTATATATGTAAAAAGTAGAAGTTTATATCCTACACCTAATAAACATGAGTATATTATTTCTATGTTATTTATGCAATTTTCATGGATTATATCAACTCTTTCCAGTCTATATTTATTAAAACTAAGCTGGTCTATTTACAAGAAATAAATTTTTTATTTGTTTTAGTAAATGTTAATATGTCCAGAAAATATATAATACTACTATTAGCTTATTATGCGAAATTATAAATCAAAAAAGTTCCATAAATGCATTGTAACCGCCTATCATACAAGGTCAATATATTTTCTCCGGGAACATTTAAAAACTAAGTAAGTGTAGAGTTAATCCAAGAAGCAATACATTTATCAATCAACTCACAATACTGCGGAGCCAGAACACGATCTGTTTATGTAAATAGATTATTTAGATCTTTCCAGAAGCTAAAATAATAATGTCGAAAACATGTCACTCCTCCTCATTTTCATTTTAATATACTAACAATTTCGAAACTCATATTTATCTATTTCAATTTAATAAATATTAAAAAAAATATTTTCTTTTTGGTGAATCTTTTTTGGTAAAAATTTGAAGAATATTTCCCTATAATACATTGAATACTTTTTTTTTATTTAACGGAGTCCCAAAAAGACATTAGGTAGCTGTGGCTAGTCAGTAGAAGATTTTAAGGGAGTTACCTTTTTTTGGAAGAGCATGGAAGCGATGTCTGGAGAGACGGACAAGCGTCCCTCCCTTACTGGAGTTGGGATGTAGACTGGACCACCCCTTACCCCCTCCCTAACTACCTTCAACCCCTGCGCTTATTCCTTTCTGGCTGTAATATTTCATCTTAAACCAAAATTATTAACATACAATACCTCTCTAATAGCCTAAATCTCATGATTAAACAATAATACATTTTTAGGTTCAAGCTCCATAGGATTCTAACAATGACTTGCCCCCCATAACAAAATGTACATTAATGAATAAACTTTGAATTTTCAAATTATAAATATTAACAAAGGAACTCCTTATCTAATGAATGTTAACGCTTTAGGAAAAAATATAGAAAGTATCAGATTTTTATAAATTAATTAATGGGAAAAACTGGTTTAAAAAATGAATAAACTAAAATTATGCCATATTTAAAATATGTACTAAATACAAAACACATACATGAGGTGAAAATGCTAAACCATATCTTTTCTTTTTTGAATGCACTTTTGGTAGAATGAAAAGAGATTTTATTTAATAGATAAAAAGGAATTAACGTCTTCGACAAGCCAAAGTTAAAATAATTCACAGCTATCTTGACAATGTTTAGATCATTGTCATTCTTAATGTTGTAACAACAGGGTGACCTTTAACTCATGAACACGATGTACTGATTTCTATGATAACGGGTTAAGGAGTGGCACTTGCACAATCTATAGATTTTACAGCGTTTTGAACCAAGTGTTCTATAAATGCTCCCGGATTAGAATTCCACTGGTGGCCATAAATGTTAGGGCCATCTTTCCGTAGCCTAGAAAAGCTAACAAGTGGCCTAAACAATTACTATTCTATTTTAATAATTAAGACGATCAAACACAAATAGCGATTGCTAGAGCAATATATATACATACACGCGCGCGCACACACTTTTTTACCCTTAGCCTTCGTTGACGGGCTGAAATAAAAATGGTTTCCACTGTAAATATAAAATATAAAGTCAGGATTATCCTATGCAGGAAATCATCCTGTCATATTCATCTCAACACAAGTGTTCATTAATATGTACAGTAGTTGCGACCAATCAATTATCCGTCGTGTAATTAACTAGCAATTAGGTAAATATATTCACCTCTTATTTTCCAGTAACTATAAAATGACGGATGAATAATGAAGAAGTGCAAAGAAGAAGAAAAAAAAATACGGGTAGATGAATTATATTCGAAGGCAAGAGAAATAATTGTTCTAAAAATAAATCGTTACCCATATTCCGGGCTTGGGTGAAAAAGATTTGTAGACGGCGTGTATTAGAGTAATCCATCTTGTTTCGGTGAAAGGGAGGTAAGCAGTTCCCATGGGAGTAGCGTTAGGATCTTGTAGATTTTGGGGCCCTTTGTCAACTTACCATCAAAATCAATAACAAAAAAAACACGAAACACTTTTCTCCTACAAATCATACACCGGAAAGCCGTAATTTTTCTCTAATCCTCTATCTCACAATGACCTTATGATTAAATATTTTCAAATTGCATTTATGCCTTGAATAAGATTTTTCCGATACTTTTATAATAATAATAAATATAAACCCATTAGGATTGTAACCTGTAAAATCCAGTTCCAGTAAGTCTTAGTTCCATAATAAAAACGTTAATTTTCATTTTTTTTAAGACACGAAAACCTTCTATATTTTAATTGAAGATTCAAAATATAATTAATGTGTAGATAGTGTTATTGATAAAGTGTCTCTATCTTGTGTTCCTCCTTGATACACTTTCCGTGGCCAGGGAGTGTTTTACATTGATCATTTGTATACATTAAAAAGTGACGCAGAAGGGAATGCATTTGTTTCCCCGTTACTTCTCCATCCACTTTTTAGAGACATCTTCGAGTGCTGTGGGAATTTGGTTGTAAGCGCGATTGAGATCCAGCTTCGGGAAAAATGTTTTACCAAACATATTGGTATTAAAGTCTGCCAAGTTAGGGAGTATTGGTCAGGGATAGTGTTAGAATTAAATGACCTAAAATCTCTACCTAGGCCTATTCCTACGTCTGTGTTTGGGACAATGTGTAGTGGACTAGCCCAAAGGCTGCTGGAAAGAAGACAAGATTCCCTCTTCCACCATTTGTTGAAATTCTATTTTAGCAGTATTGTAACGATCGGAAGCTAATCGACGCGTCTTGGCAGTGACCGGTTTACCATTAGTTTCAATACGGCGAAATACGCCATAATTTTTCTCAATCGGAGAAAGTCCGCCTCCATCTCCTGACCTGAGTAGGAGCTAAAGTGCCCGAAAGGAGCTATGCTCTTACTTTCGGCCCTTTAGTTCCAGTATTGTAAAATGGTGTCTTCGGCACATGTGAGCTCGTTTAGCCACTTTCTGAGTACCATCGGGAGTCTGCCTCCATTTGCGTTAAGAAATTCTACGGTTGTAACCAAGCACAATGCTGTACCCTTTTCGTATGGGTCGCTCGTGTTTTCGATGCGCCTTGTAGATCAGGACCATCTGAGGTTGGAATTCGTTCATCCCACATTAGAGGACTTAATTGGAGGATTCAGGCAATGGCTGCTGTGCGCCGAGACTGCCAAGATAACATTCTATTCCTCACTTCCGTCTTTATCCCCTCCTTCGTTTCTTTCCGTCTTGCTGTTGTTTCAATCTTGTTGCTTGTATCGCAGTGCGTTCAGGTAAGCAATATGAATTTGTCATTCCTTCAGATAATCCATTGTTCTCATGTGCTCACCAGAGTCAAGTAAAAAGTCATAGTTTTTTTTTTTAAAGTATGTGTATAAATACATAAATAACTAATCTATGGTTTAATTAAACTGCATAAAGATAGCAAGCCGCTTCGCCCTATAGAGTGAAATGGTGACTATAGTTAGTCGTTGCAAGGTACCGTTTCACAAATTGGCAAAATTATTTGATAAAGATTTGAAACCATTTGCCCAGGATAACCCCTTTGATGTCTTCCGCGCTATTGAATTAAGAAATAAACTTAAAAATACAAAAGTGACACAATTGCAAATTGGTTTCATTTGACGTAATTAATAGGTCTCCAAATATTCCGGTTGACTATCTAATAAAAATAATAAGAAATGACTGGGAAAAAATTATGAAATATACGCAAAATGAAGACAAAGATTTATTTTTAGAAAGTATTAAATTATTTTGTCTTTACGGATATTACAAATTTAATAATAAAATTTACAAACAGGTATGCGGAATGAAATGGGGAATGCTATATCCGTAGTAATAAGCAATATTTTTTAAACAATTTTTAATGGAACTAATTGAATACAGTTAAATACATATCCAATTTTTATAAGAATATTATAATAATTTAATTGTAAAAATAATAATATTCATTTCACTAAAGATGTTGAAGGGAATGGTTAAAATAGGATTTTTAGACTTGAAATTAATAAAAGACAATTTCATTAATTTTAAGTGGTTTATCAAAATGTATCATTCATCAAGAATGATTAATTTATACTCTAACCTTTTTAAATTTGAAGACGATTTCTTTTTTCATAAAGATGTACGTAATCGGAAAAAAGACGAATTTCACTAGACAATGTGGGAAAAAATAGGCTAATAAAAAAGCAAAAGCTAACAAGTGTTAATCCGTTACCAACAGGTGAATTAAAATTATAAACAAATACAAATAATAAGAGAAAGAGGAAAAATGTGGCCGACCAGATGATAAATACCAAAAAAAAAGGAGCTTCAACAAACCTCAGTAACAGATTTTTTAGCTTTAAATCACAAACAGAATAGTAAAAATAATAAACTTCATACTCTCATTGTATTGAAAAATAGTAAAAGACAATCAAAAGAAAACTTAAATAAAACAAAATTACAAAAGTTCTATTCGTTCACCTATCACCCACAAATATAAATAGGAAACAGAAACTAATTTGTATTGGGGTATGTAATATAGCCTCGAAATACAACAATGAAATCAAAAATAATTTTTAGTAGAATTAAAGATAAAGTAATAGGATCAAAATCTAAATATAATATATACGAAATAAGGTGTAACACCTGCAATGGAACTTATATTGGTGAATCGTCGCAGCTGCTGAATAAAAGGTTTAAGCAACATGTTAAGAGTATTGACAATAATGAAAATAAAACTGTCTTGACGTATCATTCCATCTCCATGAAACACACCTTAAATTTTGAAAGAGTTCAAATAATTGATAAAGAAAAAAATAATACTAAATGAAAGATAAGAGAATATTCACATAATAAAAATAGAAAAAAAGGCAATTAAACAAAAAACAGATCATATAACACCTCAATCATATATTCTATAACATTTTATCTTAATATAATTGATTTTAAACTATGACGCGAAATAATCGAGTTCAAGGTTGACGTGCAATAATCGATCTGTAGTCAGCAGACTTAACCTAGTCCGGGAACCTCAGTATCAACGACCTCCCCAATGAGGAATGGACAATCTCAACGAACGTAAGAGGGAACCAGCAGTTCAGAAATGTAAGTAGCAACCTGTAATTAGATTTAATAAATATATCATGTAAGTAGACACTTATTAATACAGTATCTAAAGAAGAATTATCATTATTATTATTTCTGTTATTTTTTAACAGACATATGCATATATGTGTATATATATATATATATATATATATATATATATACAGTGTAGTCTCCTGTTTTTTTTTTCTAACATAATGAACAGTTTAATTCATAATCACATAAAGTATTCTGTCTTCCAAACCATGTATGAATAAAAGTCCTTTGATGCGACACGAAGCTTAATGGTGACAGCTGTTTTAGGTACGTCATAACCGCTATTAAAAATACTCTTTTGTAAGTCTCGATTGTAAACTGCATATTAATATTGGTGTTCAGTAAAGCATATCATACATTAACGGAGCAAAGTTAATAAATACCAGAAATAACTGGGAGCACCAACCAAGCGTTCATCCTTTTAAATTATTTATTTATGATAATTAAAGAAATTCACATTCCTGAGAATAACAGTACTATGGTATAAGCATCAATTAACATGTAAACATAGTCCAACATAAGGTCGGCAAGGAAGCGGCAGAACTGATTGGACAAAGGAAATAGCTAGGCACCTCCCTTGCCTCAGTGCTACAACCTGCTATTCATTTAGGATCTCAATCGTGTAATACATTAAATTATATTAACAAATCTGATTACATTATCTTCACAATACTAGAACTGTTTGTTCAAATATGTTCCACGCTTTAATTTAAAAAAATATTAAATGCCCTTAAGGGCAAACTGGCGTTTCTCATGAATTAATGTTTGGAAGAAGATAAGAAAGAGGGGGCAGTATATTTTACTTCATGCAATCTGTTACTGGCGTTTAAAAATAACATAGATTTCAATTATTAAAGATAAAATAGTCCGTCACGCAGGGGCTGCGAAAACTAAGCAGATTTCCCTCGTGAAGTTTAGTAATAGATAAATGTACATACTGGTAACACAACAACACCGTGAATAAATACAAACGGAAATAAGAAATGTTTCATCCAATTTCAATAACCTGCCGACAGGAAGCGTTAGGTTAGAAATGTAAACAAACGGGTCGGCCCGCCTCACGCCGGAAAGAAAAACAATAAATGAAATATATCAGAATATAACACATTAATTTTATTGAGAACTATTTACTATATCTAGTACTGTAATTAATAATGAGTCAGAATAATTGTTATCTCAATCAATAAAATTTTAGTAGTCCAAAACTTTAAGATGGGGGGGGGAGTCACCAGGACATATTTGCATGTATCTCGTATAATAAAGGTCTCTTGAATACAATTTTTGGTATTTAAACATCCAATAATGTGATTTATTATGTAGCAGAGTATTGTTTACGTAACATGAGTAGAAGTGGCGGTTTGCTGAAAACTGAAAAATGCAAATATCTCGGTTAATATTCAAGATAGAGAATAAACGCATATAACAATATTTATAGTAACTTTAATTTGCAATAAGACTGGTTATATAAAATTATTCGATCCGATGCATAATAACGGAGATATTTCGAATTTTCGAAAATCCCCCCCACTAAAACCCCTCCCTCTGGTCCGATTTCAGCCATTAACGAACTTGATCTGTCTTTTTACATAAAACAGTTAAATATCGAGTTTCGTAACGATCAAACAAAAATTGCGACCGCTAGAGCGTTAACAGATAAATATATCTATATATATATATATATATATATATATATATATATATATATATATATATAAAATTGTAACCTCTGTCTGTATATTGATTTTTTTCTCAAAATTTCACGATAACTTTTCGTTTCACATGTCATAGACACCATAACTGCATTTTGTTTCTTTCGTGTATGTTTGTTTGTTACCTTTTCACGCATAAACGGCTGAACCGAATTTTATGAAACTTGGTATGTATATTACTACTAACCCAACTTAGACTTTAGGCTATATTAAAATTCTCTGAGACGAACAGGAGTGGGGGTTATAAGGGAGCATTTTCGTTTCCTATTGCTTTTTCAGCAAATATGCACATAACAAAAGTTGTTTATTTTGTAATTTAGAGTAACTTTTGTTATATGCACTTTTGCCGTATACGGATCACTTTAGCGTATAAATGCGTTATACGCTAAAAACTATAGCGGGAGTCCACAATTTTATTTGGCACAAAAGACTCAACCGAACTAAACCAAACTCGGTATGTGAATTAGTACTAACGCCTTCCTTATAATAAGCCATACTAACATTTCTAGAGACGGGCAGGAGTGGGGGTTATAAGGGAGGCCTGAAATTAAAAATAGCGATATTTCGTTTCCTATTGCTTTTTCAGCAACTATGCACATAACAATAGTTGTTTATTTTGTTATTTAGAGTAACTTTTGTTATATGCACTTTTGCAGTATACGGAAGTATAAAGGCGTTATACGCTAAAAATTATAGCCGGAGTCAACAATTTTATTTGGCACAAAAGACTCAACCGAACTAAATAAAACACTCAGTATTTGTATTAGCACTAACGCCTTCCTTATAATAAGCCATACTAACATTTCTAGGGACGGGCAGGAGTGGGGGTTATAAGGGTGGCCTGAAATTAATAATAATGATTTCCAATTGGGGTTTCGGCAAATATGCACATAACAAAAGTTATTTATTTTGTTATTTAGAGAAATTTGCTCAACACTTCTTATATGAACTACCAGGTACCTCACCTGAAAAAATTAATTCAAATGTATGTCAATATTTTCTCCTTAATAATTCACATCTATGCATAATGCACAGGTGACAGGAATTATGACAATTTGGAGGACAGTGAAGACTTACATAAAAAATTAATTTTCTTATTAACAAATGCCAACAACGGGTATTAGCCCTAAACACTGGGGCGGGTAAAGGTCAAAATATTGTGCAAAGTAAAGCCTTACCAAAAAAATACTATCACCATTCAGCCTCAAATCAAATCCTGGGCGAAGCCGGGTATCTTAGCTAGTATATATATATATATATATATATATATATATATATATATATATATATATATATATATATATATCAATCTATATATTTGTCTGTTACCGCTCTAGCGGTCGCAATTTTTGTGTAATCGTTACCAAACTCGATATTTAGTCGTTTTATGTAAAAAGAAAGATCAAGTTCGTTAACGGCTGAAATCGGACCAGGTGGAGGGGGGTTTAGAGGGGGAGAATTTTGAAAATTCGAAATATCTCCGTTACTATAAGTCGGATCGAAAAAGTGTATAAAATCATTCTTATTGAAAGTTAAATACACTATAAATGATGTTATATACATTTATTCTCTATCTTGAATATTAACCGAGATATTTGCATTTTTCAGTTTTCAGCCTTCAGTAAATCCCCACTTCTACTAGTGTTACATAAATAATGCTCTGTTATATAATAAAAATATTAATTGAAGCCTAAATACCAAATATTGTTTTCATTGAACTTTTACTTTGTGAGATATATGCAAATACGTTGTGTTGACCACTCCCCCCTCTTTTGTTTTTGGATTACTAAAATTTGAGTGATCGAGAGAAAACTGATTCTGATTCATTACAAATTGCACCACTAGCTTTAGTAAATTGTTTTCAAGAAAATTAATATGTTATATTCAAAAATATATTTCATTAATTGTTTGCCTTTCCAGTCTATCTATGCATCGCTATGAGGTTTGCTGGCCTTTTAGCAGATTTCCCTTAAGGGAAATCAGCTATTGAGGTTGTACTCATGACGGAATTTTCGACATTTTTCTTCAAATGTCCATCGATCCTACCTAGTAGATGACGAAAATAAGGTCCGTTCAAAACTGTATATATATATATATATATATATATATATATATATATATATATATATATATATATTTGTCTGTTACCGCTCTAGCGGTCGCAATTTTTGTTTGATCCTTACCAAACTTCATATTTAAGCGTTTTATGTAAAAAGAAAGATCAAGTTCGTTAACGGCTGAAATCGGACCAGTGGGAGGGGGGGTTTAGAGGGGAGGATTTTCGAAAATTCGTAATATCTCCGTTACTATACGTCGGATCAAAAGATTGTATAGAACCAATCTTATTGCAAATTAAATTTACTATAAATAATGTTCTATACATTAATTCTCTATCTTGAATATTAACCGAGATATTTGCATTTGTATTCTGCGTGTGGTCACCAATAGGCTGTTCGGAGTTTCCGACGAGAGCTCTGGCGGCCGTTTCCATAACTATTGTCCCTCGTGAATAGGTTTAGAGGTTAGGTTAACTGTTTTTTGGGCTAGAAACTACTGGGTTATTACGCCCTAAATAATGTTTTTAGGTTTAGAGGTTTCTTACTACTACAGTTGTTATTAGGCAGATTTCTCTATTGTAAAACTTCACGTGGGAAATCTGCTTAGTTTACGCAGCCCCTGCGTGACGGACTTTTAGCAGATTTCCCTTAAGGGAAATCAGCTATTGAGGTCGTACTCATGACGCGATTTTCGAAAATATTCTTCAAATGTCCATCGATCCTACCCAGGAGATGACGAAAATGAGGTCCGTTCAAAATTATATTTATATATATATATATATATATATAGATATATTTGTCTGTTAACGCTCTAGCGGTCGCAATTTTTGTTTGATCGTTACGAAACTCGATATTTATCCGTTTTATGTAAAAAGACAGATCAAGTTCGTTAATGGCTGAAATCGGACCAGAGGGAGGGGGGGTTTAAAGGGGGGGATTTTCGAAAATTCAAAATATCTCCGTTATTATGCATCGGGTCGAAAAATTGTACAGAATCAATCTTATTGCAAATTAAATTTACTATAAATGTTGTTATATACATTTATTCTCTATCTTGAATATTAACCGAGATATTTGCATTTTTATGAAGTCTGTGGTGGGGTATAGTTCGGATTATGTCGGCCATCTTCGTCATTTCTCTGCTCAGGCGGAAGCTTCTTCTAACCTGGCGTTTTTAACCTTAACTTCCTTACTTTATGAGATTTATGCAAATACGTTTTGTTCATCCGCCCCCCCCCCTTCTTTAGTTCTTGGACTACTAAAATTTGAGTTATTAAAATATAAATTATTCTTACAATTCAGAAGCCGTTTCAGTTGGGAATTTATTTTAATTAACTGAAAGATTTCTCATTATCTAATCACGGTGGTATTGTGTTACCAGTATGCAGATTTCTCTATTATAAAACTTCACAGGGGAAATCTGCTTAGTTTACGCAGCCCCTGCGTGACGGACTTTTTTGTTTAAAATTCAGCCTTGTATAGTACATTTACTGAGCATTCACGGCTGTGTTACCTGTAGGTATATTTGTCTATTGTAAACCTTCACGTGGGAAATCTGCTTAGTTTACGCAGCCCCTGCGTGACAGACTTTTGTTAAGTTCGGTTCAACCGTTAGTACCCAATAAAATAGTTGGCTCCCGCTTTAGTTTATAGTGTATATCTCGTTTATACTTTGTTGTAAAACAAAAGTGAATATAACAAAAGATACTCTAAATCACAGAATAAACAACTTTTTTCAGGTGCATATCTGCCGAAAAACCAATAGGAAACGGAATATCGCTATTTTTAATTTTAAGGCCTCTCTTACAACAATATAATATGGTAGCGGAAGTTGTGGGGAATCCAACTCTAATTCTGGTATATAGTAGCCTCTTTCTTCCGATGTTGACGTCATTGAAACAACTATGCTCTATATATAACTATTAAACGTTACTTGATAATGTCATTATGATAAAAGACAATTAGCGTTTAAACTCGATTTGATTGTTTAGAGAACTATTTAGGTTGCAAGGAGGGCTACGATCCTTCCCGCTTACCTTGCATTTTGAATATAAAATCAATATAAATAGTTATTCAACCCAAGGCAAGTCAGTATCTTTTCACCAGTTCCCGAAAAACCCAGAAATTAAGAAACAGTGAGTAGTCCTGTGCAGACGAGAAGATTTGAACTTTAATCCTGATACTTCACGGGTTTGTTCAGAACATTTCAGCGACAGTGATTATGAAAGGAATTTACAAGCAGAATTGTTAGGCTATGTTCCTAATAGATTGAAATTAAAAGAAGAAGCTCTGCCCCACCTGAATTTACCAGTGTCGTCCTTAAGTAAACAAACTTCTACTTCTGACTCAAAAAGTGAAACATCTAGACAATGTAGGAGTGAAAATATGTAAACGTGCCCTGTGTCACATTAATGAGATTTCTCCCAAAAAGAAGAAAAGTGATTTTTCAGCTAATACAGAAGACTACATGCCAATGACAGCTTTTGAAAAGATAAGATTTAAAATATAAGAAAAAGAATTATCTTCCTGCAGTGTATCCTATAGAGCACTATAGGAATTAATTTCCCATGGTCCATTAGTAATGATGTTACATGTTTCTTTCACAGTTATTTATTATATGGGACAGTGCGGTTTAAATTCATACACTCCACATATATCAGCAACAACTGTTTTGGACAAGACAGACTACATGCCAATGACAGCTTTTAAAAAGGTAAGATTTAAAATATAAGAAAAAGAATTATCTTCTTGCAGTGTATCCTATAGAGCACTATAGGAATTAATTTCCCATGCTCCATCATTAATTTGATTACATGTTTCTTTCACAGTTATTTATTATATTGGACAGTGCGCTTTAAATTCATACACTCCAAATATATCAGCAGCAACAGTTTTGGACAAGCGAACTACATGCCAATGACAGCTTTTAAAAAGGTGAGATTTAAAATGTAAGGAAAGAATTATTTTCTTGTAGTGTATCCTATAGAGAATATTGGAGTTATTTCCCATGGTCCATTAGTAATGTTATTACATGTTTCTTTCACAGTTATTTATTCTGTGGGATTTTAATGCATAGGCTCCTTATCAGTGCCATTCTCTTCACAAGGATTTAACTGGAACCGAGGCATCCCTGCGACTCGAAATATATGCATCTTTTTAGGACAAGAAGGATTACATGCCAATGATATACTTTAAAAATCTTGTACCTGAATGGACTAGTTGATGTTTAAAATAATTTACTAACATATTCTAGTAACTGGTATCTTAGTTTATTGCTTGCTTTGTTCAATGTCATTGACTTTAATTTCTTTGTATAATATTAGGCATAACTGTTTTCATGTTTTGAACATTTTATCTTATTATAGTAAAATTTTTCTTTGTATTGTGTTGATTATGTAGAAAAATGACGATTTTAAATATATCTCAATTTTAAGGAACTATTGTGTATTTATTTTTAATGGAATCTAATTTGTACATGGTTTATTTAAAGTAAAATATATTCAGCTAAAGTAATTTGTACCATTTATTGACCTATACCATTTTATAAATTTTGTATTCACCAAATTAATCAGAAAACAGCGTATATTGATCGTTTTTAAGCTGGTTGGGGGCGTGGCTAGGATCCGAGTGACGTAGCAGGTTCGCTGCATTTTGATTGGCTATTCGTCTAATGGCGCTACCTTATCTTATACGTACCTTGATTCAACCCAGAAAGAACCGTCCGACTAAAAAAACAGAAGTCACTAGCGGGCCGGCACCGGACCAAGTATGCGAAGACGCCACCTGGAAGGGAAGACTCCGCCCAAGACGTCCGGAGAAGACACTAATATATACCTGAGAAGGAATAGAACTCTTCAGTCTCAGAGAAAGCACTGAGGTAATTAGAAGCATGTCTAGCGAAACGTCGGCCAACATCATGAAGACACGGTCAATACCCGAAGACCTTAATAGTTCTTATGTTAATATTCTCTGAGATGAACAGGAGTGGGGGGTTGTAAGGGCGGCCAGAAATTAAAAATAGCGATATTTCGTTTCCTATTTGTTTTTCGGCAAATATGCACAGGATAAAAGTTGTTTATTTAGTTATTTAGAGTAACTTTTATTGTATTCACTTTTGTCCTTTAACAAAGTATAAACGAGATATAGGGCTACACTAAAACTTAGAGGCAGCCAACAATTTTATTGGGCACTAACGATTGAACCGAACTTTACAAAGCTCTATATGTAAATTAGCATTAATTGTTCCATGATTATAAGCTATATTAAAATTTTTAGGTTCGAACGGGAGTGGGGGTTAAAGCGGTATTAACGAACCTAAAACAGCTGTCACCATTGGGTTTTGTACCGCATCAAGGGAAAGGAACTTTTATTCATACATGGTTTAGAAGATAGAATACTTTCTACAATAATGAATTATATGGTCCATTAAGTTATAAAAAAACTACATTTTCCCTTAGGGGAAATCTGCTAAAAGTGAACGTTAATAAAAACCATTTAAAAAACTTATCCCGAAATTCATTGTGAGACCCTCACTCTCCCTCTCCCTTCTCTTTAAAATTTAACTAATGGAGCCAGTAAAATGACAGATGCATTTGCATTGCTGATATAAGTAATCTTGATTTAAAATTTCTGTTAAAAACGGATGGGCAATGAGCTAGAAACTAATGATACATATATCTAGATATATTTTTGGTCACAAGTGTTATTTCCTTCCTTGAAGCCCTTAAATAATCTATGAACTTACCAGAAGGAAATGGATAGAATTATGCTAATAATATTTGAAGGAATTTAAGAATTTATCTTGTCAGAAAGAAAAAAATGTGAACAGAAATAAAGTTGCTAGGCAACACTGAAGAAGGTTACTAGAGTAGTTACTCTTAATAACCTTTTAAGTTGTTTCCTTTCCGAAGTTGTTTATTGATAGGATTTTCTTGATTGTCGAGGGTCATGTCTAAGACAGTAGATATGGAACTTAAAAAAGTGAGTTTCAACTTATATTGAATCTTGTATGAGTCCCATTCTCTTTTTTTATTTATTCCTTGGTTCTATTTGTAGGCATTCACGGAACTTCAACATATGATGCTCGAAACTACTCAAAAACTAAGACTGGCAGATATTCAAATAGATTCATTAAAACGAGCCAAACAGCGAGCAGAAATAACATCATTAGAAATCAAGGTGACTTAATTTTTAATGTATTTTTAAATTACTTTATAATTTACAATTTTCTTATTGTGTGTTTCTTTCCAGGGTTTACCTGAAAATACTAAAACCTATGAATCAGTAGGTAGGATGTTTATTTTGACTCCTGTGCCTAATGTTTTAGAAAATCTCCAAACAAAATCTGTTTCTTGTACAGAGAAAATAAAAACACTTGAGGTATGTTTTACTTAATATTATTGCTCGTTTAAAGCCACAAGTTAAAGAGATATCTAATAGTAAATCTACTGTATGGTTTCAATAAATGAGATGTGCAATTAAATGCATTTTAGAACTTGTTTTGTTATTAGCTGTGAATAACTTAAGAGCTGAATTGAAGACCAAGTTATGATAAAAGTTTGTTCAAATGTAATACAGATTTTTGAGTCTGAAACATAAAGTAGTTGTAAGAAGTGCTTAACATTACATTCTTTAAAGTTGGCATGATCTGTCACGTGGCTTTGAGTGGAGAGATAGATGGGCTGCAGATGACTCTTTGCTGTTTTGTATGTGGCAGACGTAATAGTACTTTTTTTGAAGTTTTTCTTTAATTGTCTCAGAATACTTGTGTGGATCAGTTTAAACCACATATTGTATTCCTACTGATGCGGTTGCTAGTTTATTTGGGTTTTAATATACATAAATAAATGTTCATTAACAAATGCTATTTAAATTACCCTTTGCTCAGTGAAACACAGGCAAAAACATACCCACATTTTCCCGATAAATTGTTAACATTTTGATTGAGTATGATTTTTTAATTTAATTTGTCTTATTCCTTTGGGATTCATTAATTCTGTTTAATTTAAATTGATTTATATATTAAAATTTTCATAATTTTAAAAAGAATAATTTCATTACAAATCAGTGAGAATGAAACACTAAGTAGGGAGGGAGTTGTGCCTTCTAAGAAACATTAAAATGAAAGAAACACAGTAAGCAGAATCATTCTGATGTTCTTGATAAGTATTTAGCATGGTTCTCTCTCATCTTTGAATTATAGATCTCATAATAATACAATGTAACATTTGTTGTTCTAAAGCAAATATAACTAATGGAGGCCGAAAACTTGTATAGACTTTTATTTTGACCCTTTAAAAGTTGTCTCGAAAGTTTCCTAAAATCTTGTGTCTGCGTCTTAAGGTATTCGAGGTCAAAGGTCAAAAAATTGTGGTTTTTTTTTTGCAAATATCTCATTTTGTACAGGTTTAACACTATTTACTTTATAAATATTGTAGAGAACAAAATGTTCTATAACTTTTGTTTAAAATGTTCTTTTATACATCAAACCCTTTTGAGATAGAGGGTGCTGATCTTGTAGTGCTTAGCTATCTACAACATATAAGCTATATACATTGTATAATACACCATATAAAGTCTATAAACCTTAAAAATACATATAGTTATAAATATTCGTATTTTTTATTAATTATCACATTATATTGAGTAATATTTTTTCATTATTCAAATATATATTTCTTCTATAACACTTTCCTGTTTCCATAGTTCAAAACTTGTTGACACATATATTATTATTATTATTATTATTTATTAATGTCCACTTTTTACAACGGGCTAATTAGGACGGGTTATCTACAGGTTACCCCCCACCCCAGGTTATTCACCCTTTTCTAGTCAGGGTGTGATTTCAGGATGTTATTTAATAAATTCTGTCACTAAATAATTTCCTTTGCCCAGGCGAGAATCGAACTCGCCACTCTAGGTTTGCCATGTGAGATAAAGGTCAATGCTTTAACTCGAATGGCTAACCTGTTGACACATACTTATGAGTAATTTTTTAATTACATTCTATTATTATATATACTAAGTACATTTTAAGTAAAGAAATAAATAAAGGAAGTAATTTCTAATTATATTTTTATTTGGTAATATCGTTTTATACAATTATTACAATTGAAATTTGGATATAGGGAGGGTTTACAAAAATGTTAATAATAAGATGAGCATGAATGTTAATTTTCTTCTTTTGCAATGGCTTCCTCTAAAATTTTCAATTCATTCATTATTTTCGTTGTCAAGGATATTTGTCAATTACATATTTTTACATCTTTTTGGAGTATATTCCACCCTTTGAGTCTGGAAGTTAAACCTTCTTAAGCTTTCTTTTTAGAAAGATTTATATTCTGAATCAGGTCATTAAGGTTTTTCTGATTGGGAAAGTATGGTTCTGATGAAAAGGTATTGGCTTCATAAGTACGATCATTTTTATTGTCATCTGAAGCATTTTCAGTTAGGTCAGATTCAGACTTTTTGTAACAGCTCAAACTAATTTTGAAATTGAATATTTAAAATATTTCCTCCTTCATTAATGATATAAAATATTTAGATCGAATTAGTAACTATTTCATAATTTTTCACAGTGAATATACTTTGTTCACATTCACTGCATATTTAAAGTATGATGCAATGCATTATTGAGTTTCATGATATGAATTACTGGTCTTAACTTCTGTGTGATATTGTTTACCAAGTTGTGTTATCACACTTTTTCTTTTTTCTTTTTTTTTTGTAGAATAATAAAACTTACTTGGAGAAAACATTGAAAGAAAGTGAAAACAACTTACGAGAAATGGTCCAACAGAAGAAGGAGCAAAAATGAAGAGATTATTATTACTTCTGTGATTAATCTAAATTTTGTACAAGAAAGTAAATAATTGTAATAATGGTTATGTAAAATATTTATCATTTATTAATTACTGTTAATTTATTAAAAAATAAAACAATCTCATATTTCCGTTTTTAACCAATGCTTTCAGGCAGTTCCTCAGACCAAAAAGAACAGCATTTCATTTTTATCAATTAAGGTCCTTGTGGTACCTTGACATCTGTTATTTATTATCTTAGCACATTCAGTATGATCAGCAGCTATACTCCTCCAAAGATATACCCTTCCATTTCCTCCATTGCCCCTTTGGTATAAAAAAGACTACTGGATTTTGAGAACATAACTTTTGCTCTATTACAGTTATAATGTTTTTAATGGGTGTTTTATATAATATTGAAATTAATATTTCAAATAAGTATTTTATTGCTTTCATGATTGATTCTATTAAATAAATGTATTTATGTACCTGGTATTTATAAATAAACATTTTTTTCGTTTTCTCAATTTTGCATAAAGAAAAAAAATATTGACTAATTATTTTACACTACCAATGAATAATTAAATCATCAATAACTCAATGATAGTCACTTAAATTAAAAAAAGAAATTCAAATCATTTCAATCTGCCACAAAACTATGATCAAACATTCATATTCTAATTTCAGTAAACTGAATAAAAATTCAAGGATCAATAAAAATATTCAGTTATTTCTTCTGCTTAATGAACCTATTAATACATTAGTTATTTCTTTTAACCAATAAGATATTTGACCAAACAGAACATATTTGTATATATCACAAAGTAGAAGTTCAATGAAAACAATATTTGGAAATGAATTGTTTCTGATATAACAGCTTATTGTTAATATGAGTAGGAGTTGGAGTTTACTGAAAGCCAAAAACTATAAAATCCAAAGATCTTGGTTAATATTCAACAGAAAATGTGTATAGAACAATATTTATAGGACATTGAATTTGCAATTAAATTGGCTTTTATAAAATGGCTGAACGGCATTGCACTTGACAAACTCAAGAAGAAAAAAATGATTTCTACTACAGATTAGCCATTTTAAACATATGACCGTTACCAAGCAAAATAGAAGACAACTAACATTTAGTGGCTATAATATAAACTAGACTTTGTATTCGTCTCTCTAATAGCGGAGGTGCAATGATCGATAGTTTGGACAAAATAATACTTTGTAGTACATATATTCTTTTTGAAACACCCTGTATATCTGATTTTATCTGTTACAGCTATTAAAATTTATTACCTGTCTATGACGAGTCGAAATAAAAATGGATTTCCATGTAAATATAAAGATTCGATTAACTTATGAACTAATCATCATGTAACGGAAATGCCCTGTAACATAATATTGTCCAGTCTCATTTGTAATACTCAAGAACAAAAAACTCATTGGATGAACTTAATTAATAATTGTTTCCCATCAAAATTTAAAGATTTAGTTAACTTAACTCTGAATAATCACATTATTTTCATCAAATTGCAAAAGTGATATTGTTGTATGTGTGAAGCATGGTGTGGCTATTGCATATATATAGACAAACTTATAATGAGATCAAAAAAGGTCTTGTTTTTGGTCAAAAATTAACTGTTTATCATCCTTGCATTCAAAGAAATAATCAATAATATTCTGTTCAAGTATTAACCAGTATGAGATGAGTTCGAAAGTTATTAGGTATAGGTAACTGTAACTTTGTGAATGTGGGCTGAAATAAAACTGATTTCCCGTGCAAATTTATTAAGATTATTCCAAGTAAAATATCATTCCAAAAGTATATTTTAAACTCAATATGATCTTTACATCTTTCTGATAAAACCAATATTAAGAAAGTTTTGCCTTCAACGTAAACCCCCAATCTTGATGGAATAACACATGCATAATTGATTCCTTTATTACATAAACATAAAAAATTTTCATTTCAGGCATTGTCATGGAAGACAAGTGTAATGTCTTTGGCACCTGGAATACTCAATAATGGAGATGTTTCATATCTTCCCTTAACCACCACTCCTGATCAAATGTAGGCTTATGGTGGACTTGATTTTTAGTTTAACATGAAACATTTAAATATCGAGGTAGATGTTGATATTAAAATGACAACAAAGAGTTTGTTGTTTGTTAAATGACCATAGAAGATTTGGACTACTAGAGCATTAACAGAGAAACACACATATGTTTTGGAAATTATGTGTATAACCTCGGTGGACATTTGGAGATTTTTCAAAATTGTATTATGAGCACAACCTGAATAGCTGAAAAACAGCTAAAAATTAGGGCATTTATAACTGATAAATGATGTAATCATTTTATGGAAAAAAAAAATGTTTATTGGAACTCCTATTTATTGTAAGTTTCTTATCATATATTCATATCTAATAACAAAAATATTTTCAAACAGCATTAACCTAAAATTATTTAAATAATTGTATTAAATATTTTTTTTAAATACAGCCATTACTACAGTCTTTCATTTACATAAATTAACAGATAAAGTTAATTGATAATAAAAACAAATACAATGCTAAATAATATAATTATATCAGTCCAGAATAGTTCGAATAGGTTTCTAGTATTTATTGTGATCTGATAAAATATGAGATAAACATATTTTATTTATATGAGACATTTGAAACTCGTATGTGCTTCAGAGGTTCCCACGGATTAATATTACGGATCTTTTCTTCCAAAGAGACGGTGTTAATGTCTGCAGTTAGCTCCTGCTCACCAATCTCATTCTCCGCTTTAGCTTTGGAAACTGCTCTGGCAACTTCTTCCTTTGCTTGCATATCAATGGCCTAAAATAAATTAGTTTTAACCACAAATTAATAATTAATGTCATTATAACAACAGGGATTTTATTAAATAGTTTGTATAAATTATATTAAATTAAATTATTTATTAATGTCCACTTTTTGCGACTATGGCTAATTGGGACGGGTTATCTACAGGTTACCACTCTTTTCTAACCAGGGTGGGAGGACTAAGGATTTTATTTAGTGAGTCCATCACTAAATAATTCCCATTGCAATTGTATTTAATAAAGCTTCATCATCCATTTAAATAGATTATAACACTTTGCTTAAACTCCAATTTAAAATGTCTCAGTGGACTGCAGGTGGTATTACTTATCATCTTCTAGTAGGCATCGTTCATGTGATTACATTGACTCAACCAAAGTGGTCCTGTAGAGTTACAATAATCAAAATTACCTTTAGTTCTACTTCTGAGACAAGACTTTCAGATAAAATCTTTTCTCTAAAAGAAGAGATAGGATCTCGTGATTGTCTCATAAGCTGTACTTCATCTCGAGTCCTATAAGTTGTTCCAGGATCTGACATAGAATGGCCACTGTATCGATAGGTCACAAACTCCAATAGAATAGGACCTTTCCCAGATGTACAATGCTCTATTGCAAATTTAGATGCTTCTCTTACAGCTAAAACATCCATTCCATCTACCTGAAACAAAATGCTTAAATCTCAGAGAAAAAAAAATTCTAGACTAAGAAAAAGAGAGAAATTATGAAACCATAATCAAGTATGCATTTGAGTTAAAAAGATAACGATTCTCAATTTTTTATCCCTTCCAAAAAAAAAAGATTTGTTGAGATCAAAATTAGTATTATTTGTGAGATGATTTCATGGTTGGAATCATATCTCTTTCCACCAGGGCTAAATTCAGAGAATAGAGTCGATGAGAGAGTAATTCACAGCTTAGTTAAAGGATTATTGACATGGAAACCGCACTCTTGTATCGTCCTGGTACAAAAGAACTGTTTTAGCTATCAACGGCTGTCAAACACAAACTAAATAATGCACCCTGTTCAAATTTTGACAGGAGCAGTGTTGACATTTCAGTTAAGAGGTGAGAAATTCTTAAAGCCATGTCCTCGTATATCTAACTTTATATAAAAATAACCATAATCCTTGGAAATTTTAAAGAACTTAGCGAAATATAAGAGTAAGCTGGATAATCAGCACATATGAAGTTAATGCTTTCATCAATTTTCTACAAGGAAAATAATCATATAATCGCCTCCAATTGATTACTATTAGAATAAAAATTTAACAATTGAAGATACATGAAATCTGATTTCATGAATACAATTATTAAAATATTTATATTCAGCAAATAAATATTGCCTATCTCTGTAGTCAGTAACAAATTCCTTCCAACATAATGCAGTGCTCCTTTTTTAGGAAGAAAATTTGGCATTTAACAATGGAACATATTGGATTGGAGCAAATGAAGAGAATTATTTGTTTCACAGTAGTTGTTGGAAGTGAAGAACATTGTGTACTTGGAGAGAAGATAGCGTCCAATTCTTCACAAGTTTTTTTTATTAAAGTGCTCCAGTTGTAGTCATTGGAAGAGAGCATTATTATTATAATTATGAGGATCATTGCCATAATTAGGAAAATTATCATAATAAGTTCTAACAGAGATGATAAGGTTTGTCACTTAACCTGTAATTTTTCCTTGATCTAGAAAAGCCTGTCATGTGAATCCCCTTATTCCGCTGAGGCAACTGAAATTATGAAGACAGGCCGTAATGAGAAATTCAATTTGAAATCGATTTCATTCTCTAAGTTTGCTTTCGATTACCGATGCCCCTTATTAGAATCTGTAAAATAATCACAATTTTTCAAACAGATCTTCATTTATCTCTAGGAAGAAGTATTTTAGCTGACCTAAATCATTATTAATATTTTACGGATAATGTGTTAGTACCATATCTAATGCTGAGTGTGTGTTCATGGCTATTTGGCAATACACTCATGAGATGGTATGCTCCACATTGGTATGAACATATATAATACTTCATTCATTATGTTATGTGACTAGGAATAGTGATTCCTAGTTGACCAGTCACTATAATTTTTCATACGCAAAATGTGAAGGAGGTTCTAAATCCACCATTCACCACAAACCCAGAAGGTATATACTTTTAGGCCACCAATGGAGTCAGGAATGAGTTTATTTTGGTAGGTGGTAAATATTAAGAATTCTATTGACATCTGAGAAGTTCAAAAGGGGAAAAACTTCAATAGTCGACATTAGAGTTAATTAAAAGCAGCTACTCTGCAGAAATGATTGGAAAACTTATTTACTGAAATTAAAAAGTCAGTCATGCAGGGGTTGCGTAAACTAAGCAGATTTCCCTCGTGATGTTTAACAATAGATAAATTCACGTACTCGTAACAGAACACCATTGTGAATATTAAGTGAATAAATACAAACAATAATAAGAAACATCTAGACGGGAAGCATCTGAAATGTAAACAAACAGGTGAGCCAACTACTCACCGGAAAGAAAAACGATTACTGAAATATATCAGAATATTAGAACTATTAAGGTCTTCGGGTTTTGACCGTGTCTTCATGATGGTTGCCGACGTGCTTCTAGCTTCCTCAGGGCTTTCTCTGAGACTCAGAGAAAGCCCTGAGGAAGCTAGAAGCATGTCTAGCGAAACGTCGGCAACCATCATGAAGACACGTTCAATACCCGAAGACCTTAATAGCTCTAATGACAAGGACCGTGGAAGTCTAAGAGTACACTATATCAGAATATAACATATTAATTTTATTGAAAACTATTTACTATATTTAGTACTTATTTATAATAAAGTAATTTATAATGAATCAAAATAATTTTTATTTCAATCAATCAAATTTAAGTAGTCCAAAAACTTAAAAAGGGGGGGGTCACCAGAGCATATTTACGTGTATCTCGGATAATAAATGTCTCTTGAAAACAATATTTGGTATTTAAGCTTCGAATGATGTGGTTTATTACATAATCAAGTATAGTTTATGTAACATAAGTAGATGTGGGGGTTTGCTGAAGGCTAAAAACTGAAAAATGCAAATATCTTGGTTAATATTCAAGATAGAAAATAAATGTATATAACAACATTTAAAGTACATTTAATTTGTAATAAGATTGATTCTATACACTTGCGATCCAAAGGATTATTTTGAGATATTTTGAATTTTCAAAATTCTCCCCCTCTAAACCCCCCCTCGCCCTGGTCCGATTTCAACCGTTAACGAAATTGATCTTTCTTTTTTCATAAATCGACTAAATATCGAGTTTGGTAATGATCAAACAATTATCGCGACCACTAGAGCAGTAGCAGAAATATATATATATATATATATATATATATATATATATATATATATATAATTATGAATGGACCTCATTTTTGTCATCTCCTAGGTAGGATCAACGGACATTTGAATAAAAATTTCAAAAATCACGTCCAATAAATGGCTTCCCTTAACTCTTTCCTTGCATAAAGCCACTATAGTGGCTTTGCGCAAGGAAAGGGTTAAGGGAAATCTGCTAAAACGTATATTGTTAAAAAGAATTTATAAAGGACAAAGTCTTAACAACAAACAGAAGGAGGGAAAAATTCGAAAAGGGAGGTTTTAAAATAATTTATAAACTAACCAGTAACTTAGCTTAATATACAACTAACGGGTTCTATTAAGGCAGAAGATATGATTATGAGAATATAATACATACAATGTGACTCATGTGTACATCAGAAAAACAGGCCGGTTTCTCAAGGGCAGGATAGGGGAGCATAGAACAAAATCAGCCAAGGCTTCCATTTTTAAAGACGATTTGCATCAGGAGGGTCATCTCTTCAAGGAGAAGTTATATGGTTGAAGAGAGCTCAAAACATTCCGAGGTCAGATAAATTAGAAATTATTAAGATTAAATGCAAGTGGAGTAAAGGGCTTTGAACCTCCACACATTCAAAATAGAGGTATCACCACTGGTTAAGGTGGAGAGGGTGGGAAGAGAGAACCTTCACTTGATTGAAGGGCTAACCTAGATTCTATCCACCCACTCATAGAAGGTTTGGCTCATAATTACACCTTAACACAGTAGACTAACTTAATTTTAAACAGTAACATACCTATTCAGCCAACAATTTTTCTTTATTTATTTGTAGTTTTTACACAGACACATTTAGTTATTTATTTCTATGTTAATTATTATTTTTGAACCGAAACTTGTTGTGAAGTAAATACATAATTTATACAGGAAAACAAACTCTTATTCTCCTTACAATGACATTCCTAAGAAATATAATTCTACTCTTATTTTATGAGTTTATACGTAGTGTTGATCATCAAAAGCAAACTGCAAGCACTTTCATAGTAAAAAATATCTTCAAGACGGCTGTGATTTTCTCAGTACAAATTATGATCTCTTTGAAAATACTCACTATGTGTGTTTGATGAACAGTCACTAAAGTTTGTCTCTTTTAGCAGATTTGACAATAGTACTTTACTTACAGATTGAACCAAGCCATTATTTGCATTTATCTAAATGATAAGGTCATATCATATCACATACGGCTAAAGGGCCTGCATTTAACTAAAGGTAAACAATTCAATTTATATAGCATTTATATTATACCCTTATTCCTGGTATATAATCTCCTCGACTGTAATAATCTGAGCTAGCAGTGGATCTATCTACAGATGTTCCCATAGCATAACCATTGTTCTCACACACAAATACACAAGGGAGCTTCCATAACATCGCCATATTAAATGCCTCATACACTTGTCCTTGATTCGCAGCTCCATCCCCATATAAGGTGAAGCATACACCTCCTGTCTTCAGGTATTGATCTGCTAGTGCAACTCCAGCACCAATTGGCACCTAAAAAAGGTAAATTCATAACTTATAGAGTTTTAACATTTTATATAGATAATAGAATTTGATGTAAAAACTTATAAGTTTTTGTATTGTCTCCAATTCCTATAGAAGAAAAGGAAATAAGAAATGTATGAATTCTATTAATTAGTCTCTAGAGAGAAGCTGGCTGAGAGCCCTTTTCATGTACTAGCTAAGTAGAGGCAACTTCTGGCACTGAAGAAGAAAAATGAACTTTGAGGTGAAGTTTTAAATATACAGAGAGGAAAAATACATTCTTTGTTCTACAGTCCTTGAGGGTCCTATATATTTGCTGTCCCTCCTTTTCAACTATTCATTCATTGTACTCAATCAGGTGTCTCCACTTAAGAATGCCCAGCTTTAACAGGTTCTTCTAGTCTCAGATAATAATTCCCCAATAATAATTCTGAGCTCCAGACCCAATGCTCCTTCCATTTCAATGGAACCTTTCAACCTGTTCACGTCTACCTGCACAGACAATGGGAGATGCTCTCTTACAGAGTTAACTTACAAGTATTACCTTGTCAACTTTCTCTTGAGGTACTTGCCACGAGCCATCTACACTTTCACCAATTTTAATGTCCTTAACAAATTAACCAATTTGGCTGTTAAAAAGCTTAGATCTAGAAGTTTGATATAAGTAGATATATCAAGGTTCATAATGAGCATCCTGCCCAAAATATGTTAACAGACATGAGCAAATTTGTCATCTGGGAGTATCAAAATTAAAGTTATCTTGATCCTATGTTATCAATCAACTAGATATACAGTAATAACACATTCCACATGGTGTAATAAAAAAAAAAAAAACTCAATCTACATTAAATAGCGTGGAAGCACATTCTGGTCAGTTAATTTAAACTAGTTATAAAAATCATTTGTGCTTTGTTTGACTGTATAAAATCATAACACCTTTGGTAACAGACTTCTTCAGAAAAAAATGTAGTATCTGATGACTTTCTTACCTGAGCACCAACAATGCCGTTCCCTCCATAAAAATTCTTTCCATACATATGCATTGAACCACCCTTTCCTCTTGATGTTCCAGTCTTTTTTCCCATGAGCTCTGAAATTACCTCAAATACTGTATTCCCCATCAGATATGTCCATCCATGAATTCTATAACCAGCAATAATTGAGTCCATCGGCCGCATTACAGCTTTCATACCCACTGCACATGCTTCCTGTTTTAAAACAAAATAAATAAGACTAGAATGTCTTCAGAAATACTTTTTGTCAAACGTCCGTCACGCAGAGGCTACATTAACTAAACAGATTTTCCATGTGTAGAGATAACACACTATTGATCTCATCTCACCACATATTTTATATGTCTAAGTAAAAATCCGATGAATAGAAGAGGTGGTTTACTGAAGGCTGATATCTAAAAACTCCATATATAAAATTCATGATAAAGAAAGTAAATATAATACATTTATAGGAAATTAAATTTAAAAACTGGGGCATATTGTAAGATTGGACTAGCAACGATCAGTGAACAGAATTGCATTGCCTGAGAATGAGGTGGGATACAAGCAGAAACACAACGCCGTCGTAATAATACGACTGGTGTCAGAGGAAGGTCCATCTACCAACGCCATTATAGCTCTTATGGGTGGAGTTGGATACTCGGACAACAGATATGTTCTGGGTGTTGTTGTTCACATAAGTGGGGTGTTTGACAGCTTGAGGTGGTCTTCGATATTAAGCAGACTTAAAAGAATTCAGTGTGAAGGCTATTTGAAATTCAGGAAGACATTCATTGCTTTGCCTAGTGGCATATTGTCGCACAGCGTCACAAAAGACTGTCCTCAGGGTTAAATCTTTGGTCCATACATGTAGAACCTAGTGTTGAGCTGTCGGAGAGACTGGGTTTTTAGGGCTTTATACCTATTGCTTTTGTAGACAGTCTGGCTGTGATTATAGAAGGAGATGCTAATACTTTCATTTGCAGCTCCTACTTGGTTCTTGAACCAAATGAAGACCCTAGTGAAGATGCTGGTAAAGATCCTGAGGAAGGCATTACTAATGGTGACCAGGGCATACAAAACAGTATCTAACATGCCCTTCAGGTGCTTGCAAGGCAACTACCTGTCGAACTCGAGTTGCAGCTAAGAATAGCCAAGTACAACCTGCAACGTAGTACTAGAATTGGTGGATGAGTTTTTATGGCTGACACAAGTACATACAAAGAGTGGCATGATTCTTCAAAAGGGAGTTTACATACAAATTACTTCCAGACATGCGTGAGCTGATCAATAGGACAAGGGGGATCAATAGGAGTTTCCTGTCGAGGACGAAGTAGTCTAGCTCTTTAGAGGACATGGAGACCCCAATTAAGCTCCACTAATTCAAGTTGAGGGCTGGTCCAAGGTGTAGATATGAAGCTGTAGGAACGATGAGCCACATTATATTTGAGTGTCCGTTCTACACTAGTGCAAACTTCGACTAGCAGGGGAAATAATCGTTGCTCAATTGGCCACCAGGGATTCACGCCAACAGCTGATTCAGACCGATGATGTTATGAAGGCTTTTGAGCAATTCATAAAGAATGTTCTGAATGCCAAGAAGAATATATACATGTAATTTTAAATTGTATTTATACTGAGTTAGGGATATATAGGTTATATGTATGCATATAAATGTTTTAAACTGTATATCGGATGTACGGTGCGAAGTGTAAATAGTTAAGAAGGACAGATAGGTTATTAGGCAATTATTGGAGTCTAAACAGAGGCAGTGAGTCTCCAATTGCAGACAGTACTACTGCAAACTACTGAAACTAGTCTGCCCGTGATGTAAATATGCAGCAAATGTCTGCAAGGAGGTCTACATTGCCTACATGAACTCATTTTGTGGGTCACGGTCTACCTGTTAAATTGAATCCAAGATTTAAGGATTATTATTTGGAACCACTGGCATCAGTCTGCCCTAAGATACAATTGGGGGAAGGGAAGGATGACGAAAAAAAGAGAGAAAGAAAGGGGTAAATATAATTTCGAATGGACCTCATTTTCGTCGTCTATTTGGCAGGATGATGGAAATTTTTCATTTTTCGAAAATCGCATCATGAGCACTATCTCAATAGCTTATTTCCCATAAGAGGAGGTGGGGATTCCCATAAATATTTCATACATCTGTGTGAATCTATAATTTAGAAATTTTACAGGGCAATTCTTAAGTTCATTTTTCTTAAAAAACAGTTTGTATTGATATATCCCAAACTTCTTATCTAACAGTACGTATCCATTTAATTAACATATTCATCAAGTTTTTATTATATGACTGAAAACAGTGACAAATTAAAATAAATAAAAAAAAAACACTCAAACACATTACAATAGAGATACATTGTGAAAATATGACCTATTTAACTTTACTTAACTAATCTCTGGCGAAGGTCAACAAAAAACAAAAAATTCAAATGATTTGTATAATCATTTGAAGTTTTCATTTTTTGTTGACCTTCCACCATAGATTAATTAAGTAAAAATAAACATACAATACAAATCTTTTGTCTTAATAAAATAATTTTTTTTACTTTCCTCTGATAACTAAAGCTCTGAAATAAATACAAATATTTTAAGTTTGATCAAAAAATGCAAACCTGTCCTGAATACAAATGACAAAATCCTCGAACTAATTTCTCTTTGTATAAATTTCCTGCAGCAGTTTCTAAGCGGCGTATCATGAGCATCTGCTCATAGTATTTGAGTGCATCTTCCCTATTCAGAGATGCCTCTGTAGGGGGGCCTGCCTCAATTTTATGTAATGAGAAATCCTGTAACATTCAAATAAAAAAAAATCTCAAGGATATGCCTATAATGTAAATATGATCCACACTATCTTAACTCTATTCACTCAAGGCATATTATGGTTTAAAATAATATAATAAAATAAATAAAGCAAATCTTGTCCACATATAATAGATTTTGGGTCTACTCTGATGTCAGTAATTTACTATATTTGCAAAGTAGAGACAAATTGCTAAAATGCAGTAATAACAATTCACCACAGTCATTATAGTTTTATAATAACTGACTTCTTTAAAGTCCTCCAAAAGAAAACCATGGATGCAGTATAATGATTGATTTTTTACACGCTTTCAGTCAAAACATGTTCAAATCCTTAAGCTATTCACTTCTCCTTACTTTAATGTTAACAGTGTATGCATAATACTCTTCCATTTTAATACTGGGAGGATTTGAAGTGTAGAGAAATTATACAACTCCCATTTTATACACAGGATTGAGTCAGCCGTATTATGGTGGAAATACACAGATAAAGTTATAATCACTTCTGATCACCCCTCTCAACCTTACATAAGATTATGTTTACATGTGATTTAGTGCTTATACTTTTATTGTAGTAGTGTAGTGAAATTCTCAGAAATGTGATTTTTTAAAAAAATCAGAATTATGATGAAGTATAAAACTATGACAAACCAAAATTTTAACTTACCAAGCTTCAGAGGGTTTAAAACTATTTTTTTTGAAAAATGTGGTCTATGATCCAACTTCATCACTTAATTACAACTAGTGGAGTGACAGATTTCCCCCACATATGACTAAAATCTAGTTCTAGTCCTGAGTGTCAGTTAAAACTGGAGTTCTTAAAATGTATCAGTAATATAAATATCAGATATAAAACAGGAACACAACTTAGTGGGAGAAAAACATGCTTTTACTACATGTTTATGATTGAAACACCTTATCCCCAATCCATACATTGGACCTCCACCACTAAATCGTTAATAAAGATAGAAAACGTATGATTCTTTCCTATCATTTGACCAAAGCAGCTATGAAAAATGGGGCTCTGGTTAGTCATGTGAGTTAGAGCGTTGCCTTTAATCTCACTTGGTAAACCTAGAGTGGCGAGTTCGATTCCCGCCTGGGAAATAGGAATTTACTTAGTGACAGAATTCATTAAGTAAAATCCTTCGTCCCACCCTGGCTAGAAAAGGGTGGTAACCTGTAGAGAACCCATCCCAGTTAGCCTTAGTTGCAAAAAGTGGATGTTAATAAATAATTTAAAAATTTAGCAAATTGTAGAAGAAAAGGGGTAACAGACCAATACTGAATGGACAGTAGGGCCCATAGACATTGATAAGTAATGAGAAATTAAATTCCAATGAGGTAGAAGAACCAGATCACTAACAATCATAAATTTAATAAAACGTTTGGCTTCTTCTCTGAACATTCGTCATTTTTTATTAAGCTAAAAACAATAAATTATGTTATTTATTTACATCCACTTTATGCAAGAACAGCTAACTGGGACAGATTATCTACAGGTTACCACCCTTTTCTAGCAAGGGTTGGAGGAAGGATTTTATTTAATGACTTTGCCACTAAATAAATTCCTATTGCCCAGGTGGGAATTCAATAGGATCTACTGATCTTAACAAATTATTTTAATAAATTCAATGATCCTCCCCCCCCCCCAAATTTTAGTGAAAAAACAATATGCTTTGTTCATGTTTTCAGGGGTGCAAGTTTTTAGAGCTCCTTCCCACATAGAATATACCTATGCAATATTTTAGCAATTTTTGAAAAATTTCCTCATATATCCTTTTTCGTTTCACATGCCATGGACATGATATCTGTTTTTTGTAGCTTTGGTGTCTGTTTGCTACCTTTTTATGCATACACGGCTGAACCAAATTTTATGAAACTTCGTACGTATATTAATTTTAACTCAACTTAAGGCTATATTAATAATTTCTGAGACGACCAGGAGTGGAGGCTATAAGGGAGGCCTGAAATTAAATGTAGCAGTATTTAGTTTCATACTGCTTTTTTGGAAATAATGTACATAACAAATGTTGTTTATTTTTATTTAGATTAACTTTTGTTATACATGTGTTTGTCATATAACAAAGTTTAAACAAAATATACTCTAAAAACTAAAGCGGAAGTCAACAATTATGAAGGGCATTAAAGACTAAACCAAACTCAACGAAACTCCGTATCTAATTTAGTACTAACACCTCCCTGACAATGTTACATTAAAATTTAGAGGTACTAACAGGAATGGGGGTTATAAGGGAGGCCTGAAATTAAAAATATCGCTATTTCATTTTCTATTGGTTTTCGACAAATATGGCCATTACAAAAGTTGTTTAGTTTCATATTCAAAGCAACATTTGTTATATACTTTTTTGTCGTATAACAAAGTATAAATGAGATAAAAACACAACAGAGAATGTGAACACATTCTAAGAATGGCTATTAAATACATAAAATAGGAATATTTGGGGCTGCTTTTGAGAATAGAAATTGTGAATATTACTTGGTTTATAATAAAAAAATGCTATCCACTAATAAGATATTTGTGATCAATAATTTAAAAAGCAAGGCTACGTCAGAAATGGTTCTTAATAAATACGAATGGATGCAATCTATAATTATGATTAATATTGTCCACGATTTTTTCAACTGTGCTGACAGGAAATATTTTAAAAAATCTATAAGCTCGCTTTAGTTTTCAAACATTCAGGTATATGACCTAAACACGGAGATGGGAAAATATAAAATTATTGTGCACATTAAAATATTATTGCCTTGCCAAAAAAAAAAAAATAAATAAAAAAATAAGTACTGTCATCAAGTTTGTTACAGCTGAAATTTGACTGGGGGAGGGGTGTGGTTTAAAGGGAGGCATCCCAAAATATCTTCGTAATTTTGTCGGATCATCAGAAAATGGTATAGAGCCAATCTAATAGCAAATTGAATTGCCTATAAATGTTGTTATATAGATATTTTCTCTATCATGAATATTAACCGAGATATTTGGATTTTTTAGTTTTCAGGCTTCAGTAAACCCCCACTCCTACTCATGTCATATTAACAATAAGCTGTTATATCAGGAACCACCTTATTCAAAGCTTAAATACTAAATATTGTTTTCAAGAGACCTTTATTATGCGAGATACATGCAAATTTGTTGAGTGAAGATGTCACCAAGTAAGATTTTAAGTTCTAACTCAAAAATGTTTATTTGATCTATACCATCCTCCATATTTAACCGTTTCAGAGAACACTAAATATCATATTTGTTTTTGGCTGAAGTTAGAACTGGAATAATTGGGGTTTTTAGGCGGGAGGGGGTTCGAAAATTCAAAATACATTCGTTTTTATGAGTCAGAAATGTTATAGTACCAATCTTGATGAACTGTTGATGGTCTACAATTGTGGTCCTGTATATTTTTTCATAACTCGAATAATCAGTGATTTATCCATACTTTCTTCTTTTCAGCCTTCGATAATCCCCCCTCCTTGTATCTGTTTGTTTTTTAGACTAAAATAGGGAATATGTTGTACTATGAAATCAAAAGTGTGTTATACCAGCACAACTGGAAAATCTGCTTAGTTTGTGCAGCCCTTGCTTTTTTTTATTTTTAATAGCAATATAAAAGGCTAACTAAAGTCAGAAATAGTTTCTTAGTCCCATAAGAAATTTATTTTTAATAGGTCTTTTTTTGTGAGTGGTAAACAACAACCAAATGGTAATTTATTTGTTAACACATGGTACATTGAAGCTTTTAGCAGCATTATCCTGGATAAACTTGTATTATAAATGGGCAAATATAAACAAAATTGTATTCCCTAGTGTTCAACAATGATCTCAAAAATAATATATTCAGTCTTAATATGTGAAGGAGGTTTAAAATAACATTAGATTTTTAGAAGCATCTTTAATCACTGCACATATAACTTTTACTAGGAAAGTGGTGGTCCTACTTTAATCAGTCTTACTTTTAAAGAATGTTTTAATGTAAACCTTTAAATTAGCATTGCATTAAATAATAATACAATTTTTTTATATCAATTAAAAGTGTACTAATAAACTAAAATAATGAGCACACCAATAATTGTCTGGTTTACATTTCTATCTGAAATGAAGTATTTACTTATCTATTAAACATGTTTTTATCTGGAATAGGCATAATGGGAATTTATTTATTAATCTAAGTAATCTTTAATTCATAGAGAGATATTTTGCTAGCCACAAAGCTTCTTATAAAAATGCTAAGACAATTCTCAAATTTAATTGAATGTTTATTTTTGAATTAATTCACAGATTATTACATAAAAACGAATGATTAATGTAAATAATATTTCAAAATAGGGGCCTTACCTTTGTATTAAATTTAGCTTCTGTAGAGAAGCAATTTTTTGATAGTAAATAGGTGTGTTCTTGATTGCACTGCAAGAAAATTAAATTGATTACTCATTCCAATAACAGAGAACATTCTCATTTATAAAGGTAACCCACTTATTTATTTAAAAATAAAAATTTTGAAACATTACTAGTTTTCTTAGGAGGAATAACCTCTGAAGCTTCATATTCAGTTAATACTATATTTAGAAAAAAATATATAAATAGATTCTTAGTGTAAAAGCTAATGCCAGAATGTGGTAGATAATTAACAAGGAAAACAAAGATAAGTTTAGAAGGAAAATAAAGAAATGAAAAGTAACAAAGTAATATATAAATATATTTTCTAACAATTCAAGAATTCTAAACAGGGATTTACATATTGAAAAACAAATTAATATCACATAAAAAAATTTGACAATATTAAAAATATATTCACCAAAAATAGGTTATAAAATCTTAATAACTAATGTAACTCATTAGATACATTTTAATTATTTAAAAGTATAACAATGGTTATTGAAAATAGTAACTATAAATTTGTTTTAATAACTTTTAAGTCATTTATCACATAATTTTATACAATTGACAAATTAATTATAACTAAAAGCATGCTAAATATTAATACTATAACTACAATGTAACCAATTTTATTTAAAAACAATCTTCTTTTTTTTTAAAGCGAATATACAGAAAACAAATATGCCATATAACACCATCCAATTTTAAATGAGAGAATACTTAACTAATATGACACAAAATTAAAGCATTAAAAGTCTTTATTTTACTGGTGTTTTTCTCTTAAACACAGTACATATTATATCTCTGCATTTATAATTAAACACATATTAAACTTTAAATTATTCCAATATTAATGTTTAATATAGAGCTATTTTCCATCAATAAAAATTGTATTTGGTTGTAAACAAAGTTTTGTTAAATATGAAAATATATTCTTCTTAGTCTTAGTTTTAAAAAGGGTTTGTCTTAGTTTGTCAAAACCATAAAAACTTGGAGCCACAAATAAATCACAGAATTATATAAAGGCATATACATCTTATATAAAAAAAAAAAAATGCTACTACAAAATACAAGTCTTTGCTCAACAAACAAAACAAAAAAAAAATAAAGAAAATTAAATATAAAAAGTATAGTGCTTTCAGAGCTCACACTCCATCATCTAAGCCTGAAAAACACTTTAAAAAAACAATGACAATTGAAAATGTCTAGAATATACAAGTGATATTGCACAGAATGAATTCTATCAGATGTCTCTTTAAAAACTATGGTAAGTCCAAAATAAAATATGTTTTGCTTCATAAATCGATATAAGGAAGAAAAATTGATGTTTTAGGCTTTACATGAAATTAGATACACTGCTCAATAAACATTAGTGCCTTAATAAAAGCACTGTGATTTTTTTTATGGTCAGTAACACTGCACTCTGTTGAAAAACTTAAGATATTTTTATGCAATAATTTATTTTGATATATTTATTAAATCTAGCATAATCTACTTACTTCTTGTTCCAGGGATTACTAATTACATTTCTTTTATTTGTTTATTTATTTATTCTGTAGGCATTAATGATAATGTGAGCTCTGAAGGCGCTACACAATTAAAAGAGCCTTTTTAATTCAATCCTGTAAAATTCTAACTCTGCGCTCCAACAACAAATCATGGATAAATTTAGAAAAAATAATGTAAAGTGACTAGAACACAAATCAATAATTAAATGTTCACAACTGATCTGCCAAACATACATAAAATTACTTAAAGTTATTCAACAACTTTCTTTGCCAAATACAATGAATGATACCCCCCCCCCCCACCCAAAGAATAAATAGCAAATGATAAATAAACTTTATATACACTTTAAAGTACATGTGTATGCTTAATACTCTTTGAAATCAGTGAACATGACTGATACAACAATAAGTAGGGAATGAGCTGTCTTCGCATACATCACGTTTTATTTCAAGTTGTAGAAACCCTAGAAAAAGAAAATAAAACATTAAAAGTGAGAAACATTCGACATACAATAAATTTTTTGAATTGATTTTCAGGTCAAAAACAACAACACAAACATGCAAAGTAACAAAAGAGTTACAGAAATTATGACACTATTCTTTATATGTTCCTTAGTAATAATTGTCTAAACAAGGCAGGATTTAAAATCGATGAAGTCTTTAGAGATTTAATAGCCTAATCTGAAAATCTCGTCATTAGCGATTGGAAGTTTACTAAGGCTGAAAAATATAAATAACTTCCTTAATATTCAAGTAACAAAAAAACACAAATAATATTATTAACTATATAGGAAATATATTTTTCAATATAATGCATAATAAGAACACTGATTTTAACCATTTTATTTTTTGTCATCATCTACTCTACTTGATCTGATTCCAGCCATTAATAATTTTGATCTATAGTTTCACAAAATAACCTCTGTACACTTACTCAGACTTATTTTTCAAACCCTGGCCAGATAATAGGACAGTTTTTTTTTATATTTTTCATATTTCTCTTCCACTGTGCTAAAGGTTAGATTATTGTCTGGCGTGACTATATCAATAATTAATGCTTTCTTAGACTCTTTCTCCACTAGAATAATATCTGGTCTGTTGATTCTTAGCACAGCTTTATATTTTTGGAAGTTATTTTCCATGTCAGGCAGGGGACAAGTAACGATATGAAACTGCTTTCTTCTTATTACATTGGTTATGGTTCGAGAAAACCCTTAGACGAAAAATTTAAGCAGTATTGTTAGGTCTTTCCTTGTAATTGATGGTGGACTAAAAGTGAAGATCCATTACACCAGGTACGGGCAACCTTTGACATGTTGTGGGCCAAACTTTAATGCGCAAATACGTTCGCGGGCCGCTTTTAAAAGTAATGCATTTTAAAGTAGTTTTCATAATTTTTAACGCTAGATCAGACATGAAATTATAACGACAATGTAATTATAATACAATTTATTAAAATAACAAATTGAAATGAAAAAAATAGGTACAACATTATAATTTAATTAATAATATTAATTTTAATATTATAATTTAACCGTAAAATTTGGAGTTATTACAAACAGTGAAAGTTAAATAGCGACACCGAAATCAATGAGCTTGAATTTGGGAAACTAATCCATTGATGTTTGGATTAATTCCACTGATACAAAGACAAAACGAATTTTCCAAATTATTGTCAGTCAGCCTTGTACGATGTTTTGATTTATTAACTTTCATCAATGAAAAGAACTGTTTGCATTTATAAGTACTGCCATACGCACAAATCTGTCCTCATCTTCCTTATTTGGAGTAAGTAGTGTAGTATTTTTATTTAATTGGGTTTTTCAAAATGTCTCGCGGGCCAAATCAAACCTTACCGCGGGCCGGTGGTTGCCCACATATGCGTTACACGGTCACTAGACTCACTCTTCAAGTTATATTACCAGCTTGCATTGTCTCAGTGACCAAAATGACAGATTTAGGTGGATAAAAATTCAACTGACCTTAAAGCCTATAAATAAATCATGAAACTGATAATGATTACTCATAAAATAATTAGAGAACAATTGCCAAGCAGGAAAATATTAATGTATCTGAATGAGGTTACTTAAAGAGTTAAAATGATGTAAATGATGTCTGTTTGGTCATTGTCATTCTACAGGCTGCCCAATCCATTCATTTCTCATACCTGATCTTGTTGCATTGCCTTAAAGTTAAATATGGCTTGTCTATTATTCAAAAACTATATATAGATTGGCTTTTGCTAGCAGGCTCAGGATACTAGAGATATGAGAGGCCTTAGATATGCCACCTAGTTGTAGCTGTATGGGTGTGTGATTTTATCAGAATTTTTCACTAAATAAATGTCTTATGTGGAGATAGAAGAAACTACCCTTGATTAATTGGGATCATCTAATTTAATTGAGTATTAAAGGAGTTCTTAACACTCTCACTGCGGAGCCTCGCAGCATATGCGAGGTCCTGAGTCACTCCCTGGTGCGGGCCTCGCATACGTTGCGAGGAGCGTCGCCCTGCCCTCCATTCGTTCTAGAGACCTGAAGGTTGGAGTGGGGGGAACCTCCGCACTCACAAGCATTCAGTAGTGTTCTGACCACCGTCTGGCCAAGTTGTTTGCAGTTTCAAAAATTTTTGGGGTTATTATTTTTTATGGGCCAACTTGTCTCTCCGTCAGAGGCTCATTCATTATTGGAGGTCCATATTCCCCTATAGTACCCCTGCTTTCCCTTCAATGATGTCACGAGACACGTTTCTCCGTATACTGAGAAGCACTTCGTCACAGAACCACAAGACCCGAACGTTGAGCATGATCCGCTGCATAAAATTCGGCCTCTGTTAAATTTTTTTGTTGAGAGGATGAAAGAGATATACTACCCCTTCAAAGAATTAAGTTTGGACGAGTCCATGATGCTTTGGAGGGGTAGGCTATTCTTTCTCCAGTATATCGCTAATAAGCGCCACAAATATGGAATAAAGATTTATATGTTGACTCAACCTGACGGTCTTGTGCTGAAGACGTTAGTCTACTCTGGGCCAAGGGATCCACAAGTTGGAGGGAAAGGACACTCGTATAAAGTTGTCAGACATTTGGTTGATGACTATCTCAGCCACGGCCATGCCATTTACGCTGACAACTTTTATACGTCTGTCCCCCTGGCCCATGAGCTTCTGGATCAGGCTACCTATCTTACTGGTACTCTGAGAAAGACTAGGAAGGGCAACCCAGCTGATATAGTGGGGGCTAAGCTCAAAAAAGGAGAGATAAAAGAGAAATTTACTGTTAAGGGTGTGTCTGTTTTCAAATGGCGCCACAAACGAGATGTCATTATTATTTCATCGGAGTTTGATGCCCAGATAAAGGCGGTCACGAGCAGGGGGAAGAGCGTCGAGAAGCCCGAGGCAATTATTAATTATAATAAATATATGGGCGGTATTGACAGGTCCGATTTATGATTTCATAACCAATTACGAAATAAATAAATTTCCCATTACTAAACGAAAATTTCTGTTCAGGTGGCGTATTTTCAGCTATATAAGTTCATTTTGGATCAATATGATTTTCATATAGATCTATTCCATTATTATGTTTACTTTATATGCATTTGTAACCTAATAATCGTATTTCTTCCTCCCTACGCAACGTATGCAATGTCCGCACACGACAGTGCACTAGGTAGGGAAATACACACAAAATATTCTGTCTTGAGGGTTTGCCTACCTAATTCACTGCCGTGTGCGGACCTCGCATACGTTGCGAGGTTAAAAAAAATACGATTATCATTGTTAAAAATGCATAAAAATTACCACAAATAGGTTTTTACTTAGTTTGAACAACTTTAAAACAGAAAACAAAAAAAAAAAAAATCGTTTTTTGGAAGTGATTATCGGTTCGAGCATCCGCAGCGAAAGTGTTAAATGGGTGAGGAAGCAGTAGAAGCTGGAGTGAAGATCACAAGGCCAAAAAGTCTTTTGGTGAAATGAATAAAAAAATTTAGATTATGTAAGAGAGTGGTTAATAAATACTTTTATTTGTTGGTCTAAATCTTCAAAAATGCTGCCCCATATTCTGATATTTCTTTAGACAACATTGTTAACTTTTCTTTTCTCTTTGAGGGAAATCAGTTGTTATTAAGGCTGTGCCCATGGCATAATTTTTCTATTATATAATAATATATTAAAGATAGCAATATTTATCTGAACTCTTTTAATCTAAACATAAAATAACATTTTTTAAAAATTCTTATTAATGTCCACTTTGTGTTACTCGGCTAACTGGGAAGGGTTATCTACAGGTTACAACCCTTTTCAGCCAGGTTGGGACTAAGGATTTTATTTAATGAGTTTGTCACTAAATAAATTCCTATTGCCAAGGCGGGAATCAAACTCATAAGTCTAGGTTTGCCATGCGATATTAAAACCTCGCAAGGCTAACCTAAGCCCCTTTTCTTTAATATTTTTGTTAAATATTGTTTTAAAAATCATGTATTCCCAAATGCTTACGTTTCAAAAAATTTATTTTCCCAAACGTAAAAATAAAAAATAAATACAAAAAATTAACAGGATGTAATGCTATACACTAATACTAATAATACATACTACATATGTACATATGGATATATAAATATCGCACGAGCTACAATCAGATAAACCTTATCATTGGATATCTCCATCTTATAAGAAAAATAAAAAAATAATAAATGGTAAATGAAAACAGAATTATAACTTAAACAGTCCTCTTAATCAACTGAAGGATCAAAAAGGTCAAACACCTCCACTCTTAATAATTCTTTAATACAGGCAAAGTACTTTGGGGGCGAACCGTCCCATCATCAATGCTCTAGAGTTGGTCCCTATTGAGCCGACATCTCCGGCAAGACTCCGCCCGACATCTCGGAGTCTCGCCGATGTCGGCTCAATAGGGACCAACTCTAGAGCACTGATGATGGGACGGTTCGCCCCCAAAGTACTTTGCCTGTAATAAAGAAGTATTAAGAGTGGAGGTGTTTGACCTTTTTGATCCTTCCGTTGATGATGGACCTCCACCAGCCAGCACAAATCCAAAGTCCTCTTAATATATTTTCAGATATCGAGTCAATAACTAAAATAGAACAAACTTTCATTTCTCAACAAAATAAATTGGTAAGGTAAGTAAGATTAAATAAAAGAAAAGACATACTTAAGTGTTTGCAGCTCTTTGACCAGTTGATCCCCTGTAAACATAACAAATAGTACAAATTAATGTTTTAAAGTAATATAAAACAAAACAAAAAAATATAATCCATTCTTGAAGATAGGGACATTCAGGAACTAGAAGGTAAGAAATAACCCCGATATCCTATGAAATACGTGTCAGATATTGTCAAGAGGTACCAAATCAATTAACATGCTCTTTCAACAAGGTGTTTTTTATACAGCATAAGGCCTCCTAGCATTGAGTAATCTTACCACTGATGGTTGCTGCTTATTGTGAAACTATAAAATTTCAAGTAATGGAGCAGACAGATAGGGGTGATTTAATTAATCCTAAATCTATTTAATAAAAAGTTATATACATTTCTGTCTGAAGTAAAAAGAACTTGTGCTAATAATTCAAGTGACTCAACAAGCAATTTCACATTGTTTCAAATCATTGGGAATGATAAAAAAAAAGAAAAAAAGTTCGTCATGCAGGAGCTGCGTAAACTAAGCAGATTTCCCATGCAAAGGTTTCCAATAGATAAATCTACGTACTGCTAACACAACACCACCGTGAATATATACAAATTATAATAAGAAACCTCCTGAAGGAAAGCTTCTGAATTGTAAACAAACAGTTCTGCCAACTTCTTACCAGAAAGAAAAACAATTACTGTAATGTATCCGAATATAACGAATTAATTTGATTGAAAACTATTTACTATATCTAGTACTGTAATTTATTTTAATGAATCAAAATCATTTTTATCTCAATCAATTAAATTTAAGTAGTCCAAAAACTTAAAAAGGGGGGGTCACCAGAGCATATTTGCGTTTATCTCGTATAATAAAAGTCTCTTGAAAACAATATTTGGTATTTAAGCTTTGAATGATGTGGTTTATTACATAACCGAGTATTGTTTATGTAACAAGAGTAGAAGTGGGGGTTTGCTGAAGGCTGAAAACTGAAAAATGCAAATATCTCGGTTAATATTCAAGATAGAGAATAAATGTATATAACAATATTTATAGTAAATTTAATTTCCTATAGGATAGATTCTATACATTTTTTTGATATAGTAACGGAGTTATTTCGAATTTTCAAAAATCCTCCCCTGTAAACCCCCCCTCCCACTGGTTCGATTTCAGCCGTTAATGAACTTGATCTTTATTTTTATATAAAATTTTTAAATATCGAGTTTGGTAACGATCAAGTAAAATTGTGACCCCTAGAGCGTTAACAGACAAATATATATATCATTTTGAACGGACCTCATTTTCACCATCTCCTGGGTAGGATCGATGGACATTTGAATTTTGAAAATCACGTCATGAGTACGGCCTCAATAGCTGATTTCCCTTAAGGGAAATCTGCTATAAATGGAATTGGGTTCTATATGAAATAAAGCCTAAATGTTGAACGTCAATTATGCAAGAGTGAAATGCTGCTTGCTGGGCATAAAAAAAAGTTGTTTGCATCATACAGTCACTGAAAATAAAAAATGGATCCAATACAATGCCCCAGAGAAGAAAAAGACTTTGGTTAGCCCCATGAATAATAAACATTGACAGCTAAGTCAAATATTCAAGGGAAAAACTCATTCTGTGAATTTTGTGGGATCAGGTTGGGGTGGAGTATTATAAGTTCCTCAAACACAAATCACTGGAACTCTCTACCAAACACAATTAATGAGACTGAGTCAGTCACACTCATGGAAAAATGTGTCATTACTACTCCAGACCTCCTGGAATTATAATTATTCTCCTACTCATTAATACTCCTCCATATGTAGCTGCACAGGAATACTTGAAACTTCTATACTTGGAAACACTCATATGAGGAGTTTTGCGCAGCCATGTTCACAAGGCTTAGCCCTTTCTGATTATCACTTGTTCTGGTCAATGGCACATGGTCCTTCTGAGCAGCACTTCACATCATATGAAGATCCCAAAAATTGGATAGATTTGTGAATAGCGTCAAAAGATAAAGAGTATGAAAACTTATTATATATACACCTTATTATGTATGCATGCATGTATGAATACACAAACAAGTTATTATCTTCATAATAAAAACTTTCTGGGATTTGGCAAATAAACTATATGTTTGTAAAAAAAGTTAGCTGAAAGAAAATATATTAACTCGACATAATCATAACAACAAACTTTTCTGTTTTCTAAATGTCATCATGTCATGGTACTTTTTAACGCATATTTTAGGCATAAATAATTTTGCACCTAGTTCCAAAAAATCATTAAATAACCAAAAATCACATTAAAAATAAAATTAACTTCAAATTATAATAAATTATGATGTATTTTACTATTATTATTAAACTAATTTTTTATTACTTAATTATTGAAGGCACTCTAGAATTATAAAACTAAAAAGTCTGTCATGCAGAGGCTACATAAAATAAGCAGATTTCCCAGTATTAATAGTTTAATAAGAATGGCTCTATAGCATTTTTCGATCTGACTCATTACAGCGGTAAATTTTCGAATTCCCCCATCTGTTCCTGGGCCAATTTCAGCCATTAGTGACTATGAACTTGTGTGTTGAATTAAACAGTTAAATCAATCTCGATTATGGTATAGATCAAATAAACATTTTTTAAATCATAACTGATGTCATCACCACATAATGTATATGCTTTTATCACACAAAATAAAAGTTCATTGAGAACAACATTTGGTATTTGAGCTTCAAATAAAATGCTTCAGGGTATATCAGCATATTGTTAATATGACATGAGTAGGAGGGGGGTTTACTGAATGGTGAAAACTAAACAATGCATATATCTCGGTTAATAGCCTTAAGAGTGAAAAATCGTATATAACAACATTTATAGAACATTCAATTTTCAATTAGATTGGTTCTATACATTTTTTTGATCTGACATAATAACAGAGATATTTCAAAATTTCCCCTTTAAACTCCCCCTCCCACTGGTCCGATTTCTGCCATTAACATAAAAGGATTAAATATAGAGTTTTGTAACAATCAAACAAAAATTGTGACTGCTGGAGTGTTAACAGAAAATATATTGTTGCGAAAATTAAATACATGAATAATCCTTCAGAGAGAGAGTCGCGTTTTTGGGAAGTGTGAAATAGATCAAAGAAGCCGACAGAGGGTCAAGCCCCTACTAGACCCCTCCAGTCCAGACGTCGAAGGGCCCAGCCAATTACCCTTTGATGTATGCCAACAACCTATATAAAGAACCGGCCAGCCGCGAGCGAGTCAGTCAGCCTCCGCCTAAAACTCCCGATCCTTAAAGGCGTAATACAACCAGCCCTCCTATATGGATCCTCGGTCCTTCATTACCTCACCAAAACCTCCCTCTCCAACCTCCAATCCTCCCAGAACGGACTTGTCCATAAAATTGTCCAGCACACCTGCTTCCAAAGAGCTCCCAACCGGATAATTCACCCTACCCTCGACCTCGAACCTATCTCCCAATCCATCTCCCGCCACCATATAAAATTCTATGATTCCCTCCAGTATATGGATAACTCCCTCTATTCCTCCCTACAACCCCCTCCTCAGCTGGTATGTTGGCGGAAGGCGGTTGATGATGACGAACCCCTAGTCGACGTTACCGGCGGTTGAATCCCCATGGCACACAGTGGTGCAAAGCCGGAAAAAACCTATTTCAGCAAAAGTTGAAATTTGCTTTTGAGAATTTGATTTCTTTATAGTTTAGTGGTTGTACCTTTGTGTTTGGGTGGCCAATTAATATAATTTCAATTGCCAATAGAATAACATTTAAATCGACATTCATGTTTTTCACAAAATAATCTAACTTCTAAGCCAAATTTAAAAGATAAATTCTGACCCTGAAGACTGTCTATTGACAAATTTCATTCTGGCAACGTTAATACTGTATGTTTCAAGGTTTTTGTTGGTTTCTAATTTGTTTTTAATCCGTTACGTTTAAGCCCTTAAAAAGAATTCTAACAAAATAGAGATAAATTCCTAAATTTCTTTCTTCGTATAAGGTTTCAAAAAAAGCTCCACAAAGCTCCAAGCTCTAACTTATATTTTCTTCAAGATTAAGCCTATGAGTAACTATTTTATAAATATCTCATCCACCTTCGTCCACTTTTGTGAGAAATTGAGGTTTAAAGAAAATTTACCAACAATAAATACCGGGCATTATGCGCTCTGTTTATCTATAGCTTTGGGCATTTGCATTTTTATTTTTAAGTCATTTTGAACTAAAGTTGTATTCTCTTCATCAGAACTTACAACTTTTATACATATATATATATATATATATATATATATATATATATATATATATATATATATATATATATTCTTTTTGTCGGTTGGTTTTGATTGATGGTCAGCAAAATATGTTTTTTTCTTGAGAATGAAGAAAATATAATTATTGATAAAGAATGTATAATTTTTCAAAACTTTGATAGAATATTTCATCGTTTTTATGTCGTTGATGGCATCCGGATCTTTTCATTTTGATAGAGAATAGATGTCTATTCTTTTTCAATATTTTTATTTCGTAAAAGATTTTTATTCGTTCATTTTTTGTTGCTTATATTTTATAACTCTTTGGGCAGGATATGCTACTATGTAACTTGATTTGAATATGTATTATATATCTCTTTTATTATGTTTATTCAAATTTAAATAAAATAATTTATTGATTTATTTATTTAATGAATTATGAATTTCAATAAATAAAATAATTGAATATGAAAATGTAAATAAAATGTTCATATTGAAGGAAGAATGTTTTTATTTTTTCATTCGAAATAAATTTTTGTCTAAATTTTACTTGGATTGATTATAATTAATCCATTTCGTTATAATTTTAGCGATATCTGAAAATTTTTCCATTATCCTTAACGAGTAGAGGTTTTGCAACGTATTCATGTTCAGTTCTTTGTTTAATTCTATTACAAAACAACATTTTCAACAACGTCAACATATATTATAAATATTACAAAGTATTATATATTATAAATATTACAAAGTATTTTTTAAATTAGTTTCAAAGTTAATAGGTTTTTGCCGCGTATTGTGGCTTTTGGACCACTGTGCGGCACTGCTCGGGCACAGTGGCACTAACCACATAACATCATAGCCGACAATCTTCAAAAATGGCCGATTAGCATGGGTTAGATTAGTTTGATTTTTATTTTATAATTAAGTTAGGTTTAGTTAGTTTAGATTAGTTTTAAATTCCCATATTCGGCGTCTTCCTTCCTTCCCTCGCTCAAAGCGACTGCTTTAGGCCTGTGACCGGCTTGCGGTGTTCTTACTCTTAAGGTTAGGTTTATACTTTTATCTTTAAGTCTTTCTTCTTTTCTTTCTTACCTCCTCTCCTACTATCCCTATCCTCTCTTCTTTCATTTTCTCCTATCCTCACAACCCCCCCGGCACCACCAGTTGCCGGGTAACCCACTACCTTGTTCTATTTTACCCCCATACCAACTCACACCACCCTCTTAAAATAGAACATCAGTGTTCAGTAGAAGGGGAACTGTCGGGACAGCCATGGCAGGTCACTCAGTCTCCCAACCCTCATCTAATTCCCTCTGGATCTCCGATAAAAAAAAGAAGAGCGAGTCAGTTATCAGTATTGAGTACAGTTTTTCTTCTCAAGTGCTTATATGTGCGTTCGGTGCTACAGTGCGACTTAGTGCAGTGTGGTAAAATGTTTTTATAAGAAGAACAGTGTTGTGCCGTGACTGTAAGTAACAGTTTAGTGCCGTGTTTAAGACAGTGCAGTGCCGCGAAGTAAAGGACAGTGCAGTGCCGTCTTTTGGTGTACTTCAGTGACCGTGAGGTGAATTATTGGACTGTGTAATCTGAAGACCAGTGACGCTATCAGTGTATACTGTGAGTAGTAATTAATTTGAGTTAATTACCAAGTGTATTGTGAAATAAATTGTGCAGTGATAAAAACTGTGAAACTTGTATTTAATTTTGCAATTCAAAAGAACTCTTATTAACAACGTTTATTACTGGTTTTGGTAATAAAACATAACAATATATATAATTTTGAACAGACCTCATTTTCGTCATCTCCAGGATAGGATAGATGGACATTTGAGGAAAGTTTTCGAAAATTGTGTTATGAGTACACCCCAATAACTGATTTCCCTCAAGGGAAATCTGCTAAAAACTAAAATACTGAAGAGAAAATAAATATTAATAACTAAAAAATGATACTTACATAGAATAAAATATTAATAATATTCAAATAAAAATTTACCTTCTGATATGCTGCAAGGTGAAGGTACTGTGGTTTGTCGTTGTTTCATGAAAAATTGTTGAGCCTAGTTAAAAAACAAAAATAAATAATAATCTTAAATGCAATGCAATGAGCTAAAAAGATGAAGTATTAAGTAGAGCTACCGAGGGACCAATAAATAAATAAAGAATCTATTTTCTGAACATTTGATACTTCAATTAGACATCAGTGAAGGTAAGTGTTAACTTACGTTTCCAATTCCAGTTTATTGATTTTGTAATATTTCTTGTACATTTTCTTTCATTTAATATGAAAAACATGTTTTCCTTTGGTTTTTAGGAATAAATGTTCTCGATTTGATAAATTGCCTATACAATACAGTTAAACCTCAACCATTAATTGGTAATTATTGAATGAGAAATACTGGATAAAAACATGTACTGCAAATTGAAAAAATATGAGATCTTGACACTTTTGAGATAAGATAAAATTTATTTAATTTTTTGGGTTATGCACTAACAAATGTGATATTTATTTTTTACAAAAAATAAAAGAATGAATCAATGTATGTTTTAAATAAATACTTTAGTGACACTAGTAGCAGCAATAGCAAACAAGGAAGCTGTTTGAAAAATCGTCAGAGCTAATAACTCATTGAAGAAATGTTACAGGAAGATAAAGGTAAAGATTATTTTGACAATTTGTTCTCGATACAAGTAAATAACAATTAGAAAATATAAAAGTATTAGAATATAGAGAAATCATATTTTTAATTACCTTTTCATAAATAACTTTCTTCATAATGACGTTCTCAGAGTTTGATGAGTAGTCATAGGATGAAAATAAACCATAATTGTCGATCAATGGATTAGCTCCATACTGAAAAGTAATCAATGTTGATTTATTTTTATAAATATAACAAGGGTAATGCTAATAATGTTAAATGATGACTTACTTGTAATAACAACTGGACTAAAGCCAGATTTTCTGTTGCTACAGCTATATGGAGAGCTGTTTCCCCTGTTTTGTAATTTTGACCATTAGGATCAAAACGATTCTTTAATAACTCTTCAACTAAATCCAGCCTTTGATTTTTTGCTGCAATTAGGAGAGCATTGTCACCCGCTAGAACAGCAATGACTAGTTAATAACATAAATGCATAGCAAAATATTTGGTTATTAAGTAATTTTTTAAAAATTAAATGATTGTTTTTTTCTCTTCAATAAAAATAAGTTGTACTACTCTTTACTTGATTTAGCATGCTAACACATTAATACTAACAAGTAAGTTAGACTGCTTCAAACTTAAGACAATGTGTGCAAATACCCTATGTCTAGCATCCTTAATACTATTGAATTCAGCTATATTGTAGCCATTAATGTCTTAACATATAGTCTGAGCATGCTAAGACTTTGTCGACAATTAGCAATAGAAGCTTCCTTATAAAAGTGGAGATTCCTCCAGCCCCACTGAAATCATTTCATTCTTAGCACTCACACCACTAAAGGTTCCTTAACCCTTTCCACTCCAAGGCTTTAATTGAATTATAGTATCTTACGATTCTAGAATATGTTTCATTCATTCGTGACTCAAACATTTCGGTAACAAAAATCCCTCCTGTTTTAAAATTTTCCGCAGAGGTATTACACCATGTCGAGTACCACTCGACAGCTAGTGGAACAAAATCAGTGTCGAGTGACACTCGATATTGGAGTGGAAAGGGTTAAACCTCAATGCCTTTGCCAGGAAATACTCATAATTTTCATGTCATTTTTGATATTCTTTCATCAATGGTAAGTTAAAATGCATTTATGGTCACTTTTAAATTTAAAATAGCTGTAAATTATACATATTTATTTTTAAATAGTGCCTAATAAAAAAAACATCAGCAACTTCTTTAAATTTTTTGTTATTGTAAAATATTTTGTTGGAAATATTTATTTGAAATTTAATGTTCAATAATTCCTAGTAAGAATTATCTTGTTCCATTTTCTATAATACTGTGAGAATTATATATTATGAAATTATAATGCTGTATATATAAAAATATTTTAATTTTACAAGTTTCCAGGAATTTTCGTTGTTAAATGCAGCAAAAATGGGGTAGAAAAGGTTTTATTTGTGTCTGGACAACATCAACAATCAACCCTAAATAGATCATCTAAACATTTTAACTGGTTGAATGTGTCATTGCCCCTCCCATCTGAAAAACTTGATGTTTCACTGATGTAGCTGTCCTCAATGAGCATTGACAAAAAGAAATTTAATTAAAAATGTATGAAATACATATACAATGGATTAAAAATGAAATACTAAACAAATAAAATGTTTCTGTCTCATAGAGAATATTTTGATTAAATATTTGCACAGTGAAGGTGTATAGCTTCCTACAAATGGAAACAGGGCTTCCTACAGACAGAAAAGAGGGCTTCCTACAAACGAAACAGGGCTTCCTAGAATCAATTCAAATAATTGAGACCTATATTATGGTAATAAATAATTTCAATAATGTTACTACCACATTCAGTGCAGTATTTCCATTTTAACTGAAAATGGATAGTAAAAAATAGAAAAAAAAAACAACTGTTGTGATAATAAAACATCAAAATCATAATATTCAAACCATTAGAAATATGTATGTATCCATTTATATGTATTTTTTATTACTCTACCTAGGAGAGTGTCTTTCATAATTCTCTCAGAATTTTTCATTTATACTTAAATATGATTAAAATTATGGGTAGGTATCCATGATAAAATAAACATCTAATCCGAAGACAAAATAAATAAATTTATTTTAATAAGTTCTCTTACCAAGATTTTTTAATGATCTGTTCACATCTTTATGGCCAAGGAGAGTTCTAAGAGCTTCTTTTGAACACCCAGAAGCAATGAGAAAGACTGAGTTTCCTCCAAAGTCAACATCATTAATGCAATCAGAATCCAACTTCTTTAATATCTTTTCAAAACGGTGGATACGATCATCTGTTTTTATAGCATATATATAAAAAAAAAAAAAAAAAAAAAAAAAAAAAAAGCATAAAACAAGTTGTTAAGCCATAATAATTTGGTATGAATATAGGAGAATAAAATACCATGTCCTTGTATTTGTTGGTGTTCATTCCTCCAATGGATAAGTCTACAATGTCATCAGTGCTTGAAATTTCTTGAGATGAAATTTCACTACAAAAACAAAAGTATATGTAATTATAGCTTCTATAGGTCTAACATTTGGTAGTGCTAAGATTGACACTTTTAAAACTCAAAAATGGTCTTTGGGCAGAAGTTCAAAAATTATGAGGGGATACTTGAATTAACAGTTTTTTTAACTCTAAATATTTCACACCACAACAAAAAGACCCTCTTTTTATAAATCAATAAAATGAATTAGGCAATAACTTTTTCTAGAAGAAGTACCTTTCACTAGAACAATCGTAACAAAGCTGTAAAGGGATTTTGCCAGCTTAATGTGATTGCACTTGAATGAATTAAATTGAGGGGGGGGGGAAACAAATACATATTTCGACTTTGAATTTTATATGAGTGGGTGATTTCATTTGTTGGTAAAGCCCAGAAAACATCATTGTTACCCTTCTATAATGAATACAATACAAAAAGTATCACTCTTAGCCTTTTTTCCAATGTATATATATATATATATATATATATATATATATATATATATATATAAAAAATCAATGTACAGACAGAGGTTACAATTTTTTTTTATATATATATATATATATAGCTAAGGTACCCCGCTTCGCCCGGGAATTCATTTGAGGCTGAATGGTGATACTGAACAAGAGTAATGATGACTGCTGAAGCAGAAAGCTGGTTTGGAGAAGAAGAGCATTCACTCCAGCGAAAAAGTCTACAAAACCACATTAAATATGATTGTGTAAACATTAATACATATTAAATTACTATTTTTATATATCCAATGGTAATTGAATGTTTAAACCTTTATAAGGCAAGGTCTGCTCAAGAAGCCCAACAAACAAAAAATTTAAACTTGTTGGGAAAAAGGAAAGAATAGTTTCTAGGTGACTCACTAGACGCTGTGCCTTCAGAAAAATAGATACAAGAGGCTCCAGCCAATAGGAGTGAATCTGATCGGACCGAAAGTTTGTTCTTCCCTGGAAGCTCTCGTCTGTTCCAGCCCTTGGCATTTCAGCTACATCTTACCTGGTACGCATGTGTTATCTATTTTGACTTCCTTAATTCATCCTCTCCCACCTCAGAAAGGCTAATAATTATTTAATTATGTGTTGTTTAAAATATTCAAATTAATTTTCATTAATTTGGTGTTGTCGTCTACATGTTCTTTGTTGCTATTATGTTCGGAAATTGGTTATATTCAGAATTTTCAATTTTTTTTCTTTTTACTACTTCTCAATCGTAAAACAACCCCAACTTGTTATCAATTTTATGATTATCTGGTTACTTTACATCAAAGCTTCTTAGTATTTGCGATTAATTTTTAATTTTTCTAAATATGAATACATTTCTTTTCTTTTTTTTTATTTGAATTTATTTTCATTTCCAATTTGAGAACATCAAGCTATTTATTAAAACACGAAATATAATATCAAAATACATTGTGTTCGAAATATGTACATTGAAGTAGACAGTGCTGAGAGAGAGCTTCAGGTAAAAGGCCCCCAAAATGGATTCCGTCTTTTTTTAGCAGATTTCCCGCAAGGGAAATCAGTTATTATTCCTGTCAGGAAGGATTACAAGGGCTTGGGTAACCGCTGCCTAAGGTGGGCGAGTGACCTTCACTAGAACCTAATTGGGCAAGGGCTGCTCTGTAAGCCCATGAGTTTTTCGCTCAATGGGCAAGGGCTGCTCTGGAAGCCCACGAAAATTCTTTTTTATGATGTTGATGTTATAAAAGGTAACGAAGGGTCCCATAGGCAACATATACATTCAAAATTTGGTTCTAACTAACACCGTTAAAAGGAACTATCAGTGTGAGTCGAAGTACTGCTTTTTAAAAATGTTTTAAAAACTGAATTAGTTTATAATAATTCAACTTGAGAATATGACATATCTACATGACTAATGGATAGGGTCAGGAATTTTATCACATTTTAATAGTAAATAAATAAATTTCTTACTCAAGATTATTCTGATCCTCCTTAGAAATAGAATAAGCCATCTGATAACGGGGAAGTTCTGAAAATAAAAGAATTAAATTGTCATCTCTTATGTTACTGTTTGGATTTTTAAGAGACTATAACTAGTATGATTCAAAACAATTTTTGAAGGCTTGAAATCTCAACCAGCTTACTGAAATACTCTATAAAAATAAATTTCAAAACATTTTTAAGTTTGTGTGTGTGTCATGCAATTCTATCTCGGGAAAAACAACAAATTGATATTTTTAGATATATCAGGCTTATAGGATATAAATTTATTATTTATTGTTTGTTCCCAATAATTATTGATGCAAATAAACTCTTTTCAAAATATTTAAGTAAACTGAGTAGAGACTATGTGACAAATAGCTAACTGCTACCTCTTAAAATGGTGTAAAGAGTCAAAAGGGTATGCCTATTGGAGGACAACATTGGTCTGCTTTGCACATGACATCATCTACGAGATTAAATTCTATGAAAGGTGGTAGGTTGCATTCAGTGTAATATCATTGGATTATTTTATTTTTGAATGATATTTTAAAAATCTGTTACTAATATTAAACAATATGTTTTATTCAAATTAATTTTGTGACTTTATACATCCTTTACATGTTATCGTAAGATAGTTTGACTAATAAATTGTTTAATTTTTAAGACATTTAAACCAACCATTTTTATATTTTACTTTTTGCAAACACCTAACCTCTAGTAGAAATAAACATAAAATTTAAAAAACAGTTATAACTTCTGTAGCAGTATTGCAGATTGTTTTATAAGATAACATTTTGGTACAGTGAATAAGTGGTATAAAGAATGCTTAGTTCACAAGGCCACAAAATTATAATTCTTAGGTTAAAATAAATAAATCTGCATTGTGGATTAATATCCCTTATTAGCAAAGGGTATATTATTTAATGAATGCCTCATTACACAAAATCCCACATCTATCTCATCTTCTATTTTTTATTATACAGGATGTATAAAAAAGAATACGCGTATTACAAAGTATTATTTTGTCTTAACTATGGATCAGCTCGGCTATTGGAGGTACGAATACATAGTCTAGCTTATATTATAGCCATTAGATGTCAGTTGTCTTCTGTTTTGTTTGGTGGCCGTCATAAGTTTAAAATGGCTACACCGCAGCAGAAATCATTTTGTGTTCTCGAGTTTGCAAAGTGCAATTCCGTGATTACAGTGCAAAGACGTTTCAGGTTGAGGTACCAAATCGATCCTCCGAATTAGTGGAACATTCGCAGACGGTATTGACAGCTTGTAGAAACAGGATGTATCTGTAAAGGAAAGAACCCTGGCCCCCCTCGTGTTCCTGAAAAAAATGTTGCATGAATTCAAACTTGTGTCATTCGGGAGTTACAACAATTTGGCGTGTTTTGTGACATTGGTTGTATATTAAGCCACACAAGTTACAGCTGTTACAAGCTCTGCATCCTGAGGAAAAATGCAAATGTGTGGCATTTTGCAACGAGATACTTGATGCTATAGACAATGATAACACTTTTGCCAACGCACCGTGTTCAGTGATGAAGCGACTTTTCATTTTAGTGGTCAGGTAAACAAACACAATGTGGGATTGGTCGTCAAGGAGTTGGCGACTTAGCATGTATCAGTTGGGACCTCCGTCACTGGACTTGAGAACCTGTGACTTCTTCCTGTGGGGTTTCATTAAAGCAAATGTTTTTGTACCACCACTCCCACAGAACCTGGAAGAACTGAAGAACCAAATCCGTACTGCCATAAAATCAGTGACGATGGACATGCTTGCCCATCACTGACAGAGGACATATTCATATGTCTTAAAGTTTAATAAATATTCATTTGTTTTTTTTTTCTAGTAATGTAAAGTATTACTTAATATTATTTAAGCTTAAGAAAAAGGGAAAAAAAGAGAGAGATAATTAAATAGAAACCCACTCCCATTTCTATTGAACCAGAGCATATGTGTCTATGGGGTAACCTCTGTTAAGAAAAATAATGTTGAATGTTATTTATTAATATCCACGTTTTGCTACTATGCCTAATAATTATTACTGTCTTCCCAATGCCCTAATTCTGTCTGAGACCTTCAAAGCTGTTATTGACTTTGCCAGGGATATTTTATTATTTTTTGCCTCGTTTCCAAGAGAGTAAAATATTGTTACGTTTTATTACAAACCAGTAATAAACGTTGTTAATAAGAGCTCTTTTGGATTGCAAAATTAAACACACACAAGTTTCACAGTTTATCATCACACAATTTATTTCACAATGCACAATACTCTTGGTTAACTATTACTACTCACAGTATTACACTGATAGTGTCACTGTTCTTCAGATTTCACAGTCCAATAATTCACTCACGGTCACTGAACTTCACATAAAACGACGGCACTAAACTGTTGCTTACAGACACGGCACAACACTTTTCTTCACGGCACAACACTTTACCGCACTGCACTAAGTCGCACTGTAGCACTGAACATCCCTCGAAGACCGTCGAGCGTCAACTGAACTGAGGAGCACTGTGAGAGTCCCTTATATATACCTGTAGAAGGGCCTAGGCGCAGGAAAGGTCCAGAAGTTCCTGAAAGCCCTACTTAGATTCTGCTGGGGCCCTACTTAGATTGGCCCTAATTAGATCAAACACAAGGCTCTATCTCTCTCTCTCTCTGCCAATCTTTCACGCAACACTATTAATGTTAAATGTAAAAACATTTAATAAAAAATTGTCTTCCTGCCTACATAACTTGACCCCCTATTTTTAAATATCCTGATCCATTGGAAAAGAAAATAATTTTATGGGTTTTCCTTTTTATTGGTATTAATATAACCCCCAAACACTGCACAACTAGGAATTTTAACAGAAACTTCTTTTAACAAGCTGATATGAAAAAAGTAAGTTCAATACAGATATTTTGCATACATATGTAACAATCATGGAAAGATTGGCTGTTTTTCTCGAACGAGATGCCAACCCCCCCCATCTCTTATCAACTGTGTGGGCACCCTTTAGACTCCTTGCACCATCACTTTTTATATTACTATTAGGATATTTCAGATGTTAAAGATTTATTAATTATTCAACAATTATTTTTATAGAGATAATTAAAATTTTCAAAATTAAACCATTATATACAATGTAAATAAATACCTTCCTCATCATCCGCAATCATTTCTTTTTTGACAGAAACACCATCTGATGAATACTTGTCTGTAAAAATATTTTTAATTGTTAAAACAAATCGGTCAATGTAAAACTGAAATAAAGCAACGATGTTATGCACAAACCATTGGCCAATAATGTTTGAATATCAGGGTAGTTTTGAAGTTCTAAGTCAATCATTATATCACTAGCATTTTGATCTTGTGACCAATTCAATGTTTCTGGATCTACAAAATAAAACAAAAAAAAATTAAGTGAATGAAGTTCAATGAAATGTAAAGAATAAGCTAATAAAAATTATTCTAGTAAAACAAAAAACATTGTCATAAAAAGTAAAGGAAAAGTCATTAATTAAAAGATAATGGGTAAAATTTCTAAATTGTTCACTGTACTACTTTTTTTAATTTACCACAATGACTGTCACCTGAGGTATAGAGAAAATAAGATCACATCACAAGCTCATGAATGTCAATATATATATATGCATATACTACGAATAATTATTAATATTTCCCACATATCATATAATAAACACAGTGGTTAAAAAATATCCCCCTTTTGACTTTTAGAAAATTTTCCAATCTTTCAATCTCAAAGGAGGATGGCATGAATGTGTTATGCGAGAAAGAACTTTGTGTATATGTGTTTGAAATAAACTTGTTTTTTCACAGCCTCAATAAAAAATAATTACGAAGAACTATGCAATATAGCTAGGCAAAAGCTCTGCAGATTTGCCAAACCGCTGCTTAAGAAAAAGTCTTAGGGACTTGCTGAGTTGATAACCATTAAAATGAATTAATAACAGAAGTTAATGTAAGTGCAACAAACATTTCCCTGAATTCGATGAATTACGTATTATATAGCATCGTCTTGAGGGTGTTGACACACAACCTGAAAATATTAAATCTTTAAAGAAATGTTCAAAGTTTAAAAATTAATTTAAAATTTTCTGTCTGAAGGATGCGTTTATATGCAAGATGAATTCCATAATAATATTTTACTAATGACAAAATAAAACTTAAATATTATTTTTGTAGTTGGTTGAAAAAATGAATTATAGTTAGGAGCACTATCAAGATGGGAGGCATATTTTTTATCACTGCAAAGCCTGTCCCTCTTTTCCAACATATTCACAAATTCGGCATAAATTACCTTCTAGCTCTCGTTTTAAAATGTTTGTGTATGTTTAAATAGTTATATTTCTTTTACAAATTAATATATTTTAAATAAGGATAATAAAATAATATACGTATATGAACTTATATTAAATCATTTTTGAAAAAATAACATAATAAAAAACAATAACTGAAATGTTGAAAAAACTAATAAATATATTGTATAACAAAGTTAGAAAAACAGTTCCAGAATAATAAGATTCTCTTACCAATTTGAATGTCTGTTGCTCCATAACATTCTAGGAAATTCTGAAAAAATAAATTTCCAATAATATATTAAAAAAACATTGAGGAGGTAATACATAATTTCATATCAACATTAAAAGAATTGCAATAGAATATCTATAGATATTGGCCTTAAATCTTTATAAGACTCCCTCCCTTTAATATGTTACATTAATAAGTTTTATTCCAACTCAAAATTATCTAAGAATAAGTGAGATGAAGTAGAAGTACATTTGTTATAATGTATATCATCAACATATGACCAATTCAATCTTTGTTGAACGAGAAATGACTGAAGGTCAATAGATGAAAAACACATGAACTATCTCCACTGATTTATTTTTCTATACCCTCTAAGACGCCTCTTCAGGAATCAAACTCTGTATAAAGTACTGGCATTTTAGATTTAATGGCAAGATCATCAACAGAAAAGTGGATTACAGATGGGAAATAGTATACCAGTGTCTCAGCTTAATAGTAATGAGTAATATTTTAGAAGAAATTATCAATGACTGTGGCATTCACATACAATTATTTAGATATATTGACAACCTTTTCATTGCTGTCCATCAGAACATTTCAAAACTTTGAAATCGAGAGAAAAAAGAAGTTTCTGAAAGTAGAAATACATAGAACTGAGAGTACTTTGGAATTTAAATGGACGCAAAAAAACATTTTCTGGGAGAATGATTAAAATATTTGTCTAGCCAACCCTAAAATTCAAGAAAAATTCATTAAACAATAGATCACTAACAGCACTAGAAAGAACTACTCCTAAATATTCCAATGAGATAAAGAACAAATTAAGAACGATTTTTAAAGAAAACAATTATCCGGAAGAAATGATAGAAAAAGAAATAAAAAAGGTCGAAAGAAGAATTTCTCATGAGCCAAAACCAAACAGAAAATGTGAAAAAAGGAAGAAAAACAAAACAGGGTCGCATTTGACTTTCAAGTTTTTAAATTTAGTGGTGATATGATTGAAGAAACATCCAGTAAAGTTTTAAAAAGAAAACAACTGGATGACAGTGAAGATGTAGAAGAACAATGAAAAATAAGAAAATTAACTCAAGATGTCGAAGTTGAATGCTATCTTGTGGGTACAATATTGTCTATGGTTGTTAGACCATATATAACTACCATATGGTTTGTTATCTATGGTAGACCTCGGGGCTCAGGTTATAATATAAGTAAAAAGCATTGGTCTTAATCTCACTTGGTAAACCTAGAGTGGTGGGTTCAATTCCCAATTGGGCAATTAGAATTTATTTAGTGATGAACTCATTAAATAAAATTCTTAGTCCCACCCTGGCTAAAAAAGAATGGCCTGTAGATAGCTTGCCTCAATTAGCCATAGTAGTACAAAATGTATGTTAATAAGTAAAAACATTTAATAAACATCCAATGCCTGTCTATAGATATTGTACTATTCATAGAAATATCCAATACCAGATAACAATCATCCTCACTGGTTAGTCTTTAAGGGTATTAGTGAGCCTATAACAGAACCCAGTTAGCAGTTACTACCTCCTTTGCTCAATTTATGAATATCACAAAAGTTAAAAAAGCATGACCAAAATGTGTTGTTATAAAATTTACACAAAATACTGGAAGCTGAAAACTTAGTATTACTTATTAGATGCCCTAAATGATCAACATTTTTGACACTTCCCCCTTATCTCTCTCCCCCTTCCCTCCCCTCTCTCAAACCTGAATGAGTGGCATTTGAAAAATTTAGCATTTTTGGCATAAGTTTTTTGGACTAAACAATCTGAGTGTAAAGTCGAGTAAATAGTGATACTCACTTCGAAAAGAACTTCTTCAGATTCAGTTGGATTAGGCACATACATTGTTGTAGAATCAGGAGACATAGCCTCTGAAAACAAAATTGATAGTTAGTTAAAATAGCTGTCTGTGTGTAGATTAAAAAAAAAAAGAATGTCAACACTTATTAACTCTCTTTCAAAAGATAGTGTTTGTATACCTCTGTTGCATTTTGTTACTTGGAAATAATTCAGTCTTCACTAAGATATCCAAGCGTGATTTGCATATAATTTTATTTAACGATTCTAACTCAACTGGACCATCAAAAAGTGTGGGGCAAAGGCATTATTAGTGAATATACCATTCAACGATGGTTCAAAAATTTTTGAGAGAGAAAGAGAGAGACTTTAGCCTGAAAGACTAAGAAGGACTACTTTCCTTGATGACGATGTTCTGCGAGCTTTGATAGAAGTAAATTCCTGAACAACTGTTCGAGAATTGAAGGGAACTTAATGTTAGAAAATCAACCAATTACCATTTCAGGGTGATTGGAAAGGTAAAAAACCTCTAAAGTTGGTTTCCTCACTCATTAAATGATTGCAAAAAAAAATAGCATTATGAAATTTGTGCCGCACTTCTTTGCCAAAACAGCAACAATCCATTTTTGTTCAGAATTGTTACTTTCGATGAAAATTCAATCCTCTTATGATAACAGCAAATATTTTGGATGCAGGCACGACAAAGGAGGAGCAGCACATTTTCCAAAGCCTCCAGCTCATAAAAAAAGGTGATGGTTACTGTTTGGTGGGCATCATTTGGTTTGATTCACTACAGCTTCTTGAGTCCTGGCGAAACCAACAATGTTGAATTGTATTGTAACCAAATTGACATAATTCATCACAAATTGTCAATAACGAAGCAATCTTTGGTCAATCAGAAGGGGCCCTCTGTTCCCTAACAAATCTAGGCTACATGTGTGTATGTGTGTGTGTGGAGTATATGTATAAACTAGTGAAGGTACTTGTTTTTGCTTGGGAAGGCTTTTCTTTGCACAGTATTTTAATTTTTCCCTTTCTGAGTGTTTTTAGTCTACACCTGAATATTTAGTAACAAAAGTGAACTTATAGAATGTTTTAGTTGTGAGGAATAAAAAAAAAAAAAGTCCACATAAATCCCTCTGCACTGTTCAAAAGACATTGGGCAATATCAATCATAATCATGGATTGGGGTAGCTTTGCAGGGGAAATAATTTGACTGAATAATGGGTGTGAATGTTATTCATTGAAAGGCTATAATCAGCCCTATCTATTTATATTTCCTGCCTGTGCATTGACTATTATTAAATTTTACAGCTTTCTGGGAACATGGACAATCGATGTACTATAGCTAAGTCTGTCAGACTAAACGTTATCCAGTTACTGCTCATTCCTGATTCAATGGTTAAAACATTATGGGGCATAAATATTGTAATACAGGATAGGTTTTTTTTATTATAATTTATGTAATATTAAAAATTTCTATTCCCAAAAGCAGTTTCAATCATAACGAATAAATCTATTTTATTTATACAGTAACCATTATTAAAAACATTCTATTTTATGCCCGAAGTACAATGTGCAATGATAATAAATATCAGAAATAACTGTGTTCACTTTTCCAACACTTTCAAGCCCTTTAACATTGTTTTGAATAAAAGATTTTATGATATTTTAACAAATTTAATTTTCTAAGGATAACACAACATCACTAAAAGACTTAACATTAAATTTTGGGTATAATTCAAATCATTAAAAGAATAAGCATTAAATATAGTGTAAAACATTATCATCTAAAGTTTAATGAATACTTAATTACTTTTGATTTTTTTTTTCATTACACAACATTTACTGATTAGTGGTAGTTTTTTTTTAATTTATTAACATCCACTTTTTGCTACTACAATTAACTGGGATAGGTTATCTACATGTTACCACCCTTTTCTAGTCAAGGTGGGACTAAGGATTTTATTTAACGAGTTTGTCACTAAATAAATTCCTATTGCCCAGGCAAAAATTGAACTCACCACTCTAGGTTTACCGTATGAGATTAAAGTCAGAGCTTTAACTCACATGGCCAACCTGAGCCCCGTTTAGTTGTAGTTTAAGAAAAATTGTTGTAGGGAAATCTTTGTTGAAAATCATGTTATTTTAGCAAGGCTTCTATGTGTACAATTACATTGTTGATGTATTGTTTTTACATAAGGGCCTGGTAACTGAGGGGACTTATAGAATAGAAATTTTAGTTTTGAAGAATAAATGAAAGTGAGTTCCTAATCAATCCCTTTCCACTATTTGACATGCCGTGGATAATTCAAAACATAATCACAGATAGCATTTATTATAAGTAAATATCATCTCTAATGTACATATTTCCCGTCAAAAATCAATCCGAGAACACAATGCTTAAATTGATATATACAAAATATTATTTATGTAATAGTAAATGTGAGTAGAAAGCAATTAAAATTATGCCAAAATTTCGCAGGAAATAAATTTATTCAATTAACTGTGTTAGCCTCCTGACAACTTCCACTCCTGCACGAGGGTTATCGACATTGCTTTAATTAAATTATTTATTCAAAACAAATAAAAATTTAATTTTTGTAATAATTAATATACCTGGTGGAAATAAATAATAGTGGTACTCTAAAAAAAAAATTATATTCAAAAAGCGAGGTGAGGGGAAGAGATTGTAGTCCTCCATGCCAACTGAGTTACAAAGTTTAGACTTTGAACCATTATATTGCGTCGAATCACATAATGTCATAATATGGCATGCTCAAGTAAAGTTTAATAGTAATAGGAAGTACATAGTTGTTTCAATAACATCAACATTTCCAAGGAAATAAGATAATATATACAAGAAGTAAAGAGTTTGGATTCCCCACAACTGGTTTTTTGTTTCAGGCTTCCATTATAACCCCCACTCCTTCTAGTTCCTAGAAATGTTGATACACCTTAAGGTCATGGCTAAGTTAATGATAATTCACAAATGGAATTTTCTTTAGTTTGCATCAGTCTTTTGTGCCCAATCTAATTGATGACTCCCACAATAGTTGTTAGCGTATATCGTTTATATTTCAGCATACATCAAAAGTGTATATAGCAAACGTTACTTGACATATCAAAACAAACAACTTTTGCAATGTGCGTGCTTACAGAAAATTCAATAGGAAACGAAATACTGTGATTTTTCATTTCATGCCTCCCTTAAAACCCCAACTCCTCTTTGTCCCTAGAAATTTTAATATAGCTTATAATCATGGAGCAGTTGATGCTAATACAAATACTGAGTTTTGTTCAATCTGGTTTAGTTGTAATAAAATAAAAATTGATGACTCCCAGTATAGTTTTTAGCATATATCTTGTTTATCCTTTGGCATATGACGAAAGTGTACATAAAAAAACTTCACTCTAAATAACAAACTAAACAACAATTTTTATGTGAATGTTTGTCAAGAAACCAATAGGAACAAAATATACTGATTTTGCATTTCGTGCTTCTATTACAACCCCTATTTCTGTTCATTGCTAAAGATGTTAATATAGATTATAATCAAAGAGGGGTTCTTACCAACCCACATTCCGAGTACTGTTAGTAGTGGTAAGTTTGGCTCCGTCATTTGTATCCAAAAAAAATTGTTGTTAGTCCTTTGCACCCAGTAACATTGTTACTCCCACTATAGTTTTTAGCATATATCTCATTTATACTTTGGTATACGACGAAAGTGTATATAACAAAAGTTACTTTACTTAACAAAATAAACTTTTATTATATGCATCTTTGCCGAAAAGCAATGGAAAATGAAATATCAGGATTTTTCATTTCAGGCCTCACTTATATTATGTAAGTCTCTGAGAATATTAGTATAGCCTATAGTCTAAGTTGGGTTAGCAGTAATATATATATATACAGAGTTTCACGAAATTCGGTTCAGCCATTTAAGTGTGAAAAGGTAATAACCAAACAAACAAACAGACACAAAAGCCAAAAATTGTTGATATCATCTCAATTCCATGTGAAATGAAAAAGTTCGTGACATTTTGAGAGAAAAAAATCAATGTACAGACAGACGTTACAATTATTTATATATATATATATATATATATATATATATATATATATATATATATGTACACACACAAAATAAAATAACTAGCTTTACTAGGGAAATCATTTGAGGATGAATATTGATGGTATCTTTTTTTTGGCAAGCCTTTAATGCTTTAATGTGTACAACTACACTTCCCATCTGGGCATATTGTTTTTCCATAAGGGTCAGGTTACTGTGGGGGACTTGTAGAATAGAAATTTAAATTTTGAAGAATAAATGAAAATAAGTCCCTAATCAATCCCTCTTCACTGTTATACAATTATACATACATATATTATTCAAAATGGATTCAGAGAGGATCAATCTCAGTTGTGTATGCTCTCACTACCTAAGTGATGAAAAAGGAAGTAATCAAAATTCTAAATTCTGAGGCTAAACAAAATTTATTATTACCTTCACAAGCATGCTCAAAATCTCTTTCTCTCTCTCACTCTCATATATGCATTTGCGCACGTGCACACACACCCCTAGGTAAAATTGATGCACATTTGAAGAAATTTTTGGACAATCTCATCAAGAGTACAATATCAATAGCTAGTTTTTCATAAACAAAACCTAGAAGTCACCTAAAAGTATATGAATGCTTTATGAATGTCTTTTTTTATTTTTAATGAACTCTATGAGGAATAGTTAAATTCTTTAGCCATTGGATCAACATTAGAAGCAAGTTTCATGTTATATACAATTTGTTTTTAGTGTTTATCTCATTGTAAAAGAATTTTAGAATGGAACTAATGATCATTTATTACTCTGTGGTTGCACAAATTAAACTAAATTTCTCAAATAATATTTATAATACATTCATGGTGTACTTTAATTGCAATGAATCACCTCTATCTGCTAGTCTGAACTTTTTATTACTGCCTACTCTTTAAAAACAATTATTTTCTATAGCTGCCAATATTTCTATGCTACTTTACATAAATGAAAAATTTATGTAAAGTAGCATAGAAATGTTGGCAGCTATGAAAAATGGGGCTCAGGTTATCCATGCGAGTTAGAGCGTTGCCTTTAATCTCACATGGTAATACTAGAGTGGCGAGTTCGATTCCCGCCTGGGCAAGGGAATTTATTCAGTGACGAAATTCATTAAATAAAATCCTCTTAGTCTTACCCTGGCTAGAAAAGGGTGGTGACCTGTAGATAACCTGTCCCAGTAAGCCTTGCAAAAAGTGGACGTTAATAAATAATAATAATAGATGAAAAATATTCATTATTACTATTATGAATTTCAAAATGTTTACTGGAACTAATTCTGAATACTACGTCATCACTAACTAATAGATAAGTGATGATGTCAGTTCATTATTTTAAAATATGCAGAGTATTGAATGACTAACAGGGTAAAAATATAGTGTGAAAATCAAGAGGAAAAGTGTTAGCATAAAACAAGTCTGTCATGCTGATGCTGTGTAATCTTAGTCGACTTCTCAAGTGCTGGAATGGTCAATCATCTCAAATTCTAATTTCTCAATTCGATTTATATTTAGCTTTCTATTTCTCTACTCATACTAAGTGTACATAATCACAACTTCAAATTTAAGTTGAAGATGAGATACAATTACTGAAATTAAAAATCGGGGGGGGGGGGTTCCTGGTCTGATTATAACCATTATCAAATAGTACTGATCGAGTAAATATTGGGGTCTCAGGAAAATATAATCTTTATTGATGGTGTCTGATCAAAAATATTTGCATGTGCCTCAGTTGGTAATAGCTTGATTAAAACAAAATTTGTTATTTATTAAGTTTGAAAATCAATTTTTCAAGATAAATCAGCTTACTGTTAATATGAGATGAGTAGGAGTGAGGGGGGGGATGTTTATTGATGGGTAAAAACAAAACATGCAAATATCTTGGTTAATATTAATTATATATATATATATATATATATATATATATATATATATATATATATAATTAATATTAACCAAGATATTTGCAAGTTTTGATTTTTACCCATCAATAAACATCCCCCCCCCACTCCTACTTATCTCATATTAACAGTAAGCTGATTTATCTTGAAAAATTGTTTTTCAAACTTAATAAATAACAAATATATATATGAACAGAACTCAAATTCATCATCATCCTAGACAAGATTGTTGGAAAATTAAAAACAAATTTCAAAAATAACAACGAGTACAACTAAACAACCTGATTTCCCTGGGAAATATGTTAAAAAATCTGCTAAAATGATAAAAGGATAGGGAAAACAAAAGCATCTTTTTTTTTTTTTTACTTTTAAAGAAACTTTTATTTACAATATACTATACAATATTTACATTTTACAATTAATACAAAAACAATGATTTAATTTTACAATGAAAATAAAATTCATTATTGTAAAGTGAATGTAACAACAACAAAAATAGTCCAAAATATTTATTTGTTTTCATAGAAAGGAAATACAAACTAAAATTTACAAGTAAATTAAAATAACAAACTGTAAAAATATGAAGAGTAACAATAACTTCAAAACTGACAAAAATAAAGCCACAAAATTTTAACAAACAAAAAACTTTCTACAATAATTGAAACACCAGGAAGTAGTAAATACAAGTTTATAGTTCTTTATACAGGATCTGCTTTGTATAACAGCAAGGGGCTACACAATAACTATTAATAAGTAATTCTTTGTAAATATAACTAATCTGTATAAATAAAACTCTGGTTTGTCCGATATTCTATTTAAATTGGAGAGGACAAATTTTTTCCACATTTCAGAACTTTCTATAAACAATTGCATCAAAACTGAAAATCTTTACTATCTTTCTGCACACCCATTTGTTACTCAATCACTCAAAAATTCTATGAATTTTTATAAATGTGAGCCAACTATCCCAAAATAGGCTATATGAGAATTGGAATTTTCAACTAGGAGGGTGGGTTTACTTTAACATTGAAATACATATTCATCTGTATCTTCATGAATAATGGTTTAAACAAGAAAATGTAAAGAAAAAATTGTGGTCCCAAAACATCATTTATATTTATGAATTTGTAGGTTTTACTTCACACTCCTGGATGCTAAAGAATATATCATATTCCATAAAAATACCTGAATAGAATTGAGAATTTTTTTGTATGTGTATTTAGGGAATGAGTATTATTAATATGAGTTATTTTATACACACTCTGAAGAGTGGGGGTTTACTTGGATGTCAAAATATATATTCATCAATTATTTTCGTTAATATTCATTTTGATGGAAAAATATAAAGAAAGAATTGTGTTTGGAATACATTTTATGGTCCTAAAACGTTATTTAGATTTATGAATTTCTAACTTTTGACTTCTGATAAGTAATAGAATTTATTAGTGCTTCATGGGACTCCCTTGCTAGAATTGTGAATTCTTTTCTATATGTGTCCACAATATGAATATTGTCAATGTGGATCATTTTATAACTACTACCACTGATAGGAGTCTGAGTTTACTTACAAGTCAAAACTTGCGTTCAACAATATTTTTGATAGTATTGGACAAATATAAAGAATACATTCTGTATAAAGCTAAAAAATTTTACTTTATCTAAACAAATTGTGAACTGATTATCAAATGCCAGTGCTCATATTTGCTGAAAGTTCCTAAACAGAATTGTCTAGTTCCTGAACAAACTAGTTCAGTAAAATAAATTATACAGCAATTAGTTAATTAATGAATTCTAAATTAATTCAATTCTGAATGAAGTTATAAATATTTTCAAGGCAATAAATTTTTAACATGATAGTAGAAACAATGCAGTTAAAATAAGTTATTTAGAAAAAGTCAACAAAAAAAAAAAGATACAGTGATAAATAAAATCACGAGAAAACAAAAAGTAAAAGTACGTTAATAAAAAGAACATTAAAAAAAAAGAAAAAGACAACTGATTTGGACCTAGAATGGACATTATGAGACCTATGACAAGCACACATTCCCTTACGTGGAAAGTATACGGACAAAATTACCACAGCACTACAAAATCTTGGTTTTTGGAATGTTTTAAGTTTTTCTCTTTTTTTTTGTTGTACAAGTAAAATTAAAAGTAATTTAAGAGAGTTTAAACAAAATCAATCTTTGGTTCCTAATCCTTTTGAGAATTTAGCATGTCCAGTTTTTCTTATATACACTATTGCTTCCTCTTAATCAATGAGAGTACAATTATGTGCAAGTGCTCACTTTGCTTGAAGGGAGTAATAGCCAGCAGCAAGTTACGAGTCTTCTAGGAGTGCACATGAAGGAGAGGGGACTAGCCCTACAAAGGCCCATAAGCAGTTTAACTGACCACTTTATACGACTTCAGGCCCTCCATGATCGAGATTTCAATGTAACTTAGTTGAAAAAACAAGTGCAAAGGTCCAAAAGTTTAGATTTCCTCTAGGACTCCAGCTGAGGGCAGGCTTCTACCCATAGCTAACAGGAGAGTGCAAAGCAGCTTGAAGTCTGGCATTGCATCTTGAATAAATAGAGGCAAGTTTTCTGCACTGATGAGACACAAGAAGGTGTCAGATTTTCCAATGGTCGTCATCTCATGCATAGATAAGGCAATGAAAGCAATTTACTTTGTGTTGTGTGCAGCCACAGGTAGCTTTTTCTGTAAGATCTCTCATGTTCTTGAGAGTCATTTCTTATGTTGTATGCACAGAGGAAGCTGTTCTAGGAGGAACTCTTAATGTGTCACCGCTATATCAGAGACATCTTAGAAAATAATGTGGAGCCATTTGCACATATATCGTGGTAAATTTCTCCTAATACACGATTACGCCTGACCTAACAAAAGAAAGATTGTTGATGCCTGAAATGGCCTGGACACAGCTCTGACCAGAACCCAATTAAGCACGAGCATGAGCATGAGTGGAACTTCCTGAAACTATGCATTCCCAGTCCCTGAGTCCTTCCAACAACTGGGAAAGGTGGTAGTGAAGGACCAGGAGAATATCCCACAGGGAGTTGTACAAATCCTATTTCAATCCGTGCTTCTGATGTTAAATCCTGTCATCCTTGCCAGAGGACTTAACTCTGTTTTCTGTTGGACCTAATTTTCCTTGTATTTTTCAGAATGAAGAAATGGACTTCATTTTTGTTAAGAGTTAATTACTATTTCTAGTCAAATTGATGTTTATTGACGAATAATCATCTTCTAATAAGGCAGTTAAAATTAGTATTGTCACAAATTTTTTGTTGTTTCAACTGTGATTATTATGAACCACATTTACGTAGGTCACTACAAAAGTTTTGCAATACAGCTTTATTTATTTAATTTTCTCGAAATAATTTCAGCCAAATTCAATACACTTCTCCATTCGTCAGAACCAGTCCTTTATCCCACAAGTTAAACAATTTATAAATGAAAAAATTATAAATAAATTAAGCTTTCTGCTGCAAATAGCACAGAGAACGTGTATGCACAAACATACACAAATCAAGACTGTAAACAGTCCCGGGGGCAATTACAAGTATAAAGCTGTCAACTAATTTGACGAGGGTAGGGTCTGCCTCCCTTACACCCTACAGATCCATAGAAATGCAGCAAAACGTACTGTTGATGCGATCTAGTGAGGCTACAGGTAGTTACTAGTTCCCCTATTTGCCAACAGATGATTCCCTTCCGAGCCACAGCAGTGGTTTAGCGAAATCAGATGGAGAACGACCAAAACCACTATAGTGGCTCTGCGTGCGAGGGGCACGGCCATCCCTGAGCCACTATAGTGGCTTTGCGCACTGGGGGATGGTCTTGCTCAAGCCACTATAGTGGCTTTGCACAATGAAAGGGTTAAACCAGCTCTGCCAAGTTTCATCCGGGAGTGAGGCACATTTGTTGTCTCAAGCCCTCAGAAGGTCCTCGTCAGTAGAAAAACGTTTTCCTTTCAGCTTCATTTTCACATGCGGGAATAGTGCAAAGTCACAGGGAGCAAGGTCTGAACTGTAAGGAGGGTGCTCAAGAAGTTTCAGTCCAGTAGTGGCCAAATACTCGGTGCAAGCTCTGGCACTGGTGAGCTGGAGTGTTATCATAGTGGAGGTACCAGGTATCTATTCTTGACTTTGGTCTCAGGTTTTTCAGGGATCCTATGACTTCAGACAGGCACTGATCAGTATACCACTTAGCTAGTGGTCTTCTATGTGTCCAAAACAACACGCTTTACAATTTCACTCGATCTGAAAAATACAGCGACCATTTTTTTCTTTACAGATCGAGATTTTCTGAGATTTACAGGAGTATCCTCATCGTCAAAGTCCCAAACTTTGTTTTGAGCCTTGATCAGTACATCATAATAGTATAGCCAAGTTTCGTCCCATGTCACAATGCTATTCACATATTGGGATTATCCCTTATTTATCAAATTGTTTCAGCATCTTTCGGCACAAAGTCACACAATGTGTCATTTGCTCTTCTCTCAGACTATGGGGCACCCAAAGACAACAAAGTTTCTTCACCTTTAAATGGTCTCGCAGAATGAAATGAATTGCTGGTGCATGAAGGTGTAAGTTCTCCTCTATTTGCTGATATGTCACTTGCCAGTCTTCATTAAGCATTTTCCTCACAGCCGAAATGTTTTCCTCTGTTACCGATGTCCGTGGCCTTCCTTCTCTCTCAGCGTCCTACAGAGTGAAATTGCCCCTTTCAAATTCTCTGTACCAACTGAATATAGTAGTACAATGTGGACAATCATTATTCAATGCCAGTTTCATTTCATCTGAGTATTGATCTATGCTTAAACCACGCGTAAAATTATACCTTAAAATTGCCTGTACTTCACTACATGACCACGATGCCATAGTACACACTTTAATCTGTCACTGCTAATGAACAACTGAGCCCAGAGATATGCTGCTGCCTGCTACTATGCACACATAGACATGTCTGAACACACAGTAACTAGCCGCCACCTGAGTCTTTTTGTTAAGACATATTGCAAAACTTTTGTTGTGCCCTATGTATTTCAAGTACTGAGAGGGTAAAGAGGTGGAAAAAATAAAAAATAATGAAATAAATAAGAATTACACATAAATATCAAGAACACTTATTTGTCAGTCTTAAAAGCTTTCCCCAATAAAGAAAGTGGGTACTACAATTAATATGTGAAGATAAAGACATCAATAAAATAGATAAAGGTGTGAATTTTTTAACACTTTAATCAGAGGGGTTTTTTTTATAGATAATCTTCTTTTTCCTTTGTAAAAAAGTTATGCATTGTTTCTTAGATAAGGACCATAATTAAGTTTTAACAGTACTTTTATCATTAAAAAGCATTCTAATCATTAATAAAGAAAAGAAATCAGCAGATATCATTGATATTATGGTACCAAATGATAAGAATGTTCATAAAACAATTGCCGAGAAGTTGAGAAAATATCAAGTCTTAGCTGCAGAATTGAAAGATCAATACAAATTATAATCAGCCAGAGTTACTGTCATTGTTATTTCAACAAACAGGCTTGGGCATCATAAGATGATCAAAAGCACTAAATATTTAAATTTATGTGAAGAAATAATTAGGCAGTCACAAAAATTGATATTATTAGATACTTTCAGTATAGTAAAGAAATTCATGAATAACCCTTTTTGATGGTTGAAAAAATATTACCTCGGTAAAAAGACTTCCAGGAAACTGAGAATATACCCCCCCCCCTAAAAAAAATATTCAAGTAATTTTGTTTGAATATTAGAGATGAACTTAAGACTTTTTAGCAGAAACCATTTTAAAAAAAGAAAATGAAAATACTAAACATTCACAAAAACCAAAAAAAATTACTTAATTTATTAGACTTAACTTACAATCTATACAATAATATTCAGAAACAATAGGTGACTAGAAATGTTTAGGAATAAGCCTTAATATAATCATGATAATAATAATTCAAACAAAAAAAGAATATGTGTCAACTTAACCCAACAAATACATCATTATAAATAAATATATAAATAGAAATCTTAGTTAAACACACAAGAAAATAAAAATACTAAACTTAACAAATAATCTGGTAATCCTATAATTGACCCATGAAATGTATATAATTGAAAATACTGTTGTTTTCTTTTTTTTTAAATAAAATTGGCTTAACAAGATTAAATTACATTTTTATAATTTTTTAATTATAAAATAATAAATAATGAAATAAATAATTTCCCAACAATAAATCTGTAACATTAAAATGGACAATTTAAAATTACTTATATAATTAAATTATTTACATTTACCAAAATCCAAGTCCAGCTTGGAATAATATCAAATTCATTAGCTAAAATTACCACATTTAATCATTTCAAATTAATGAGCAACAAGTTTAACATAAACAAAAACAAAAATCAACAAGTTAAACTAAAATATATTTGTCATACCTCTCGGTGGAGACCCTTTATTTGAATTACTAATAATATATATTAGGCATTCAAATAAGTTTCCGCGGCTTGACAAAAGATGGCCCCTACCAGAAGGTTACGTTGAAATTGTCAGTTGTAAAACATAATATCCCAAGTTTCATCATCTGACAACAGTATAACCTTAAAGTTCAGCATCAAATTTTTTTTTTTTCGTGCAAAACTTTTTCGTCAAATAAGTATAACTGCGGGAACTTTTTATGTACATTAATTTGAAAAAAAATCAGCAGATGAGGTACATTGATTGCTTCTAGAAAAAAAGGGTGTGGCTGTTTTAAGTGAGAGAAGTTGTCAGGAGTGGATCGAAAGTTTAAGATCGGTGAGATTGACGTGGAGGACAAAGAATGCTGTAGAAGGCCGAAAGTGTTCAAAAACATGGATAGCAGTATTACAGGAGGAATATTCGCCTCAAACAGAACTTGTAATTACATTACAAATGACCCAACAAGCAAATTCACAGCATTGAAAATTATTACGAATGATTAAAAAATAAGGGAATTGGATTCCATGCGAAACTAAAGCCAAGAGACGTTGAACGCCAATTATTCATGAGTGAAATGCTGCTGCCAGGCATAAAAAGAATTTGTTTTCATTGTATAGTCACTGGTGGAAAAATATTAATCCTCTACAATGGCCCAACGAATAAAAAGGTTATCGGTTAAGCCTGACGAACCACAGACATTGACAGCTAAGCTGAAAATTCACGTGGAAAAAACTCATGTTGGTGGGCTTGGTGTGGTGTATTATGATTATTGATGATGTATGTATTGGTGTACTCTTCTTTCTCAATAAATTCCTAATTTTTTTTATAAATAACCGCAGAAACTTGTTTGAATATATATATATATATATATATATATATATATATATATATATATATATAAAATTAACAAATGCATATATAACAGGGATTTATGGTTTTACTTAACAAACTCAAGTTTTAAAAAATAAGTAGTATTCCATCACAATAAAAAGTGGTAATGATTGCTGATCATATGAATAACCACACATCATATCTATTAATAAATAAAACTTATCTAATTACATTACTATTTCTATTACTAGTTCTATAAATTATTTACAATCTTGGCTTTAATTATAATAACATGTTTATTTGATCTACTTTTCAGCCAATCACTGTACACTGAACGAAATGAATTCCCATAACTTCCTTCCAGCATCCCCTCGCTGTCTGTTTACAAAGAAAGATTGAAAGTTTATATATTGAAGTACAAATAATTACCGAAACAATTGAAAACATTGTTTTTTTTTTCTTCTTTGTATCACAGGCCATAATTCAAAGTCAATATATATATGTGTGTGTGTGTGTATACATATTGTAACAAATAACTGGCTCACAACTGAGACACTCTTTCTAAGTTACTTAATGTATGCTACTTCTATAACTCACTTGGTTGTAGTTAAGCTATTTCTATTTCTATTTATTTATTTACGTCCACTTTATGCTACTTTGGCTAATCGGGACAGGTTATCTACAGGGAATCACTCTTTTCTATCCAGGGTGGGAATAAGGAATTTATTTAATGAGTCTGTCACCAAATAAATTTCAAAGTAGTTAAGCATTAGGAATGGTTAAATGAACAAAGTGTAATTTATACTACAAAATTCTGACTCCACTTAACTCAAGAAACCAGTTGTGGCTAAAGGTCAACAGTATAAGAACACTTTAATATTCTTAATTGCCTTTATAGGGTTTACATGTTTCATGTCATAGGATGCCTCTTCAGAAGCACAATTGAACAGATCTATCATAGAGATAGAACATCCTTTTATGAGGTAAACTGTCTATCCCTAATGATTGACTGTTGATAATTTCTGTTCCTGAAGATGCATACAATGACGTGAAACATGTAGAACCGTTAAAGACAGTCAAGAAGAGTTTAGTGTTTTATGGTGTTTATAAAGTGTAATTTATGTTAGCAACTGTTTAAAAAAAAATGTCAAGATAATACACTTGAAGGCTCTGTTTTGTATAAAAAAACTCACTTTTAAACAATATATAGACTACAAAAATTATTATTATTATTTATTGACATCCACTTTTTGCTACTATGGCTAATCGGGATGGGCCACCCTTTCCTAGCCAGGGTGAGACTAAGGATTTTATTTAATAAGTTTGTCGTCACTAAAGAAATTCTTATTGCCCAGGTGGGAAACTCGAATCTTTAGGTTTATGACATGAGATTAAAACCAATGCTTTAGCTCACATGGCTAAACCAACAAAAATTATAAGAAAACAAACTACAAACGTTTCAACTAGGAGAGGTTATAATAAGACCTGGGCAATTACAGTTATCAGTATTAGTAGTAATCCAATACCCTTTTAGGCAATTAACCATCACTGTGATACAAAGCAGAAAGGGTCAAATATTCTAGTTAAGGCTTTTGGAAAATACATATTAAACATCAAAATCAACCAATTATTACAGCCAAAATGAATAAAAAATAATGAATGATATATATTTCGAACAATAATAAAATACACTTGAAAAATTGACAGGAACATTTTTCAACATAACTTATATCATACATGGAATCAGGGAACAACTAGAGAATTGGTAGATAAATTAGAAAAATGATAGATTTAGTTCAACCTTACACCAAGTATTTGACTTAATACTGCCAAAAACAAACAAATAAAACATGTTTAAATATCTTATAAATGGGTTTGTAAGAGGGGGTCTTGTTCCAGTTAGTAAAGAGTAACTCTTAAGAGGTTTAAATTTATCTTTTAAAAAACAAACGCAACAGTTCTAAATGAGATAAGTGAAAAAAGAAGCCTGATCAATACTTAGGCGAAACTTACTTAGGAGAAAAGGATAATGAAGCTAATTGCCCGTATACTATGACACAATAATTTCATCCCCAAAGCAGTTGGAGGTACGGGAAGTGAGAGGACCAGGAAATCTTTTTTCAAAAACATCCTGGGTTTTTGAAGGAATATGAAAAGAGTAAGTTCCAGCAGAGCCCTGTGGTTTCGACATAATTAAAAACATTGATTAGTTGTAAACAAATTTAATAATTGTTTAAGTATATGAGGAATTCAGATCAGTCAGTCTCTGCACTGCTATATGTGAAATTCAATCCATAAGTTCTCCAAATCTTTAAATAATAAGCGTTTTAACAGAAAGAAACATGCAGCAAAGAGAAAATAAAACATTTTATAATACAGATTTTAAACCCATATTGTTAATTTTCATAGTCACTAATAAATAGCCACTTTTAATTTGTGGCACTTATAAAGAAGAAGATAGAAACGCTTATGAAGGCCATCTGCAGAAATCTTCGAACTGAGAAATTAGCTTCAAATCTGCATGCAGTTCTTCGTCATTGTCAAAGATCTGTGTTGTGTGATACACTCCTATGGTGGTAAGCAAACACCACAAATCCAAGAACTCCAGTGCACGATAAGCTGTTTGTAGCATCAGATATTGTGAAAATCATATTTTTAAACTGTTTTGTATTCCTTAATCTTTGATTTGTGTGGCTCATTTTACATTTTTGAGTGATGTCTGTACTCATGACCCCATTTTCAAAAAATGTAATCGAACATTCAACGATATTATCAAGTAGATGATAAAAATGTGATCTGCTCAAATCATATCACACTCGCTTTTTCTTTCCCCCTCCCTTTCTCTCTCTCTCTCTCACACACACACACTTGCACAAATGGACGTGCACAGAGACACAATAACACGTACGCTCATGCACACATACACACGCACGAGCATGCACTCACACACAAACACATACACGCTTCTGCCTTTCTCTCTCTCTTACTTTTTCACTCTCTTACATAAACACATAGAAGTTTGTGACAGTGTAAACTAAGTATATTTCCCAGATGGTGGTCAGACACTCTATTAAATATTTTCTATTTCTGAAAAAAAGAATCTGATGAGTAGATGTGAGGGTTTGCTGAAGGCTTTAAAGTTCCGTCACGCAGGAGCTGCATAAACTAAGCAGATTTCTCATGTGCTGGTATAGCATACTTGTGATCCCATCACACCAAAAATTCTCTATTTATATGTAAAAAAAACAAACAAAAAACGATGAGTAGAAAGTAAGAAAGAACAAATAACTCACTTGATATTTGAGTTACGAAAAAACGCATAGAACAACAATTGTAGAATATCAATAGTTTAACAAAATTGGTACTATAACATATCTGACTCATAATAATATCAGATTTCAGCCAATACCAAATACCATCTTTAGAGTTGCATGAAATTGTTAAATATTGAGTATGGTAAAAATCAACTACACATTTTCGAGGAAAGAACGAAACATCTTAGTTGATGATGTCATCACATAACTTCTTTGCATGTATATCACAAATTAAAAATTCAATGAAAACCATATTTGGTATTTAACACGTTGACTGCCAACTACGAGATAACTCGTATATTCCGTTCTTTGCTAGGACGCCGACTACGAGTTATCTCGTACTGTGTTTACTTGCCATTGTCGCGTAGCTACGCTTAAACTCGTAGCATATCAGTGCTAATATGGATAGATGGCTTCTGGGAAGAGAACAAAAAATCAATGTTGGCGACATGAACAGAAATTTTATTAATAAATAAACAGAAAATATAATTATAAAAAATTTATTCAAAATCAAGAAGTAAAAGAATATTTTTATTGTTTGTGATACAACAATTACAATTGGCTTTTTAGACCGGAATTCTGAGAATGGTCGTGGCAGTCAACGTGTTAACCTTGGAATGAAGTGTTCCATGATATACCAACTTATTGTTAATACGACATGAGCAGGATTAGGGGGTTTACTGAAATGAACTTGATCTATATCTTTACATAAAACGTTTAAGTATGGATTTTGGTAACGATCAAACCAAAATTGCACCTGCTATAGTGTTAACAGACAAATATATATATATATATATATATATATATATATATATATATATATATATATATATATATAAACAGGGTGTCCCAACTTCCCATGCCACCTCCCCTTTAAATCACCAATTGTATAAATAAAAGGCTAACTTGGTGTGCAATAATTGTGACCCCTGAAGAATCTTTTCAGTCCATATTCAATCTCTTAACCTTCTCCGGAGACCAAAACTTTGGAATTTCCAATGGAATGCCATATTTTTTTATGACGGATTCTTATAGAATACCAAATTCTAAAACGAGTTTATATCAGTGAATTTTTTGATTAGACACATCCTTTAGCCATAAAATGCACAAATCTTTATTTCAGAAACGAGCCGTTTTATTGAAAAATGCTGTGACATAAAAGTTGCCAACAAAATTATCTTTGAAACAAGTCTATGGAAAGAGGAATAATTTCTAAAATAGAAAAAAAGAAAAAAAAAAAAAAAAAGTAAACGAAATTACGCTTGTTATGTTGATGTTTTTTGAAGTAAACATTTGTTTGGATTCATTCAAGTATACTTTTGTGTTATTTCGTTTTAAACACTTTTTTTAACAAGTTTATGGGAAATGAATTGATTCTGAATGTGTTTAAAACGCAAAAGTATTTTCGAATGAATCCAAACAAATGTTTACTTCAAAAAACATCAACATAACAATTGTAATTTCGTTTAATTTTTTTTGTTTGAATTTTATAAATTATTTCCCTTTCCATAGATTTCTTTCTAACATAATTGTGTTGGCTGCAACTTTCATGTTGCAGCAGTTTTCAATAAAGCGGCCCATTTCCGAAATAAAGATTTCGCATTTTACGTCTGGCTAAAGGATGTGTCAAATCAGAAAATTCACCGATATAAACTTGTTTTAGAACTTGATTTTCTAGAAGAATTCTTCATTAAAAATATAGCATTCAATTGGAAATTCCAAAGTTATGGTCGCCGGAGAAGTACTGCAGAAGATTAAAGGCTCAATAAGGACTGAAAATATTCTTCAGGGGTCACAATTATGGCACACCAAGTCTCAGCATTTTATCAATACAATTGACGATTTTAAGGGGGGTGGCACAGGAAGTAGGGACACCCTGTATAGTTTTGAACGGACCTCATTTTTACCATCTGGGTAGAATCAATGGACATTTCAGGACATGTTTCGAAAATTGTGCCATGAGTACAACCTCAATAGTTAATTCCCCTTAAGAGAAATCTGCTAAAAAAAAAGAAAACCTGAGTAACTCTCTTTATATTTGAGCTACGAAAAAAAATGTATAAAACAACAATTTTAGAGCATTAACAGTTTAACAAGATTGGTTCTTTAATATTTTTTAATACAACTCATAACAGGTATTTTGGATGTTCGAATTCTCCCTTTTACATCCTCCCTATTCCTCATCCAATTTCAGCCAAGAACTAATAATCATTTGTGTAGAATGGAGCAGTTAAATGTCGAATTTGGTATAAACTCAGTAAAAGTTCAATGAAAATGATATTTAGTATCTAAACATTGAATAAAATGCTTCATAATATAACAGCTTAATATGACATGAGTAGGAATGGGGGTTTAGTGTACTATATTTAAGATAATATTTAAGATATTAACAAATATGTATGTAACAAAATTTATAGGAAATTAAATTTGGAATAAGAGTGGTTCTATATAGTTTTTCAATCCAACATATGTATAATAATGAAGTATTTTGAATTTTCAAAATTTCTCCTAAATCCCACCTTCTCCCGATCAGATTTTAACCATAAATGAACTTAATCTTTAATTTTACATAAAACGTTTAAATATTGAGTTTGGTAATGATAAAAAAAGGGTCAGTCATACTATTATCTCAAAACGTAAAAGTTCAATAAGAACAATATCTGGTATTTAGGTTTCAAAGAAAGTGCTTCATAATATAAAAGCTTATTGTAAATAAGACAAGTAGGAGTGTGGTTTACTGAGGGCTGAAAACTAAAAAAAGTCCGTCACGCAGGGGCTGCGTTAACTAAGCAGATTTCCCACGTGCCCCACGTATTTGCGTTTATCTCAAAACTTAAAAGTTCAATGAGAACAATATTTGGTATTTAAGCTTCAAATAAAGTGCTTCATAACATAATAGAATATTGAAAATATTAGATGAGGAGGAGTGGGGCTTTACTGAAGACCGAAAACTAAAAAATACAAATATCTCAGTAAATAATCAAGATAGTGAAATAATGTACATAACAACATTTATAAAACATTACATTTGCAATAAGATTGGTTCTATACAATTTTTCGATTCGACGCATAATAACGGAGATATTAAGAATTTTCAAAATTCTCCCCCTCTAAACCCCCTCCCCCCTGGTCCGATTTCAGCCATTAACGAACTTGATCTTTCTTTTTACATAAAACAATTATATATCAAGTTTGGTAACGATAAGACAAAAATTGCGACCGCTAGAGCGGTAACAGACAAATATATATATATATATATATATATATATATATATATATATATATATATATATATATATATATATATAGAGTTTTGATCAACCTCATTTTCGTAATCTCCTGGAAAGGATCGATGAACATTTGAAGAAAAATTTCGAAAATCGAGTCATGAGTACAACCTCAATAGCTGATTTCCCTCAAGGAAAATCTGCTAAAATCCAAATATCTCAGTTAATATTCACCACGTTACAAAAAATATGTATATAACAGCATTTTTTCAACTTTTTCAATGCGACATATAATAATGAAGATATTTTGAAATTCCTCTTTTCTAAATCCCCCCCACGGAGTCCATTTTCAGCCGTTACGAACTTGATCTTTCTTTTTACATCTCTGGTTCATTCCTGTGACAGGAAAATTAGTTGTTTATGGAACCCATCCATGAAGGACTTCTAGAACGCTTTTATACATTTTTTTAGCAGATTTCCCTTAAGGGAAATCAGCTATTGAGGTCGCATTCATGACGGAATTTTCGAAATTTTTCTTTAAATGTCCATCGATCCTACCTAGGAGATGACGAAAATAAGGTCCGTTCAAAACTGTATATGTATATGTATATATATATATATATATATATATATATATATATATATATATATATATATATATATATATATATATATATATTTGCCTGTTAGCGCTCTAGCGGTCGCAATTTTTGTTTGATTGCTACCAAACTCGATATTTAGTCGTTTTATGTAAAAAGAAAGATCAAGTTCGTTAACGGCTGAAATCGGACGTGGGAGGGGGGGTTTAGAGGGGAGGATTTTCGAAAATTCAAAATATCTCCGTTACTATAGTCGGATCAAAAAATTGTATAGAATCAATCTTGTTGCAAATTTAATTTACTAGAGATATTGTTATATATATTTATTCTCTATCTTGAATATTAACCGAGATATTTGAATTTTTATTAAAAATGGGTGGCTAACGTACGAGAGTGACTTTCCCGCCAAAAGCTAGTTTGGCCGTTTCCTTGACTGCTCGGCTCTCATGAAATTTCTCTATTGTAAAACTTCATGTGGGAAATCTGCTTAGTTTACGCAGCCCCTGTGTGACGGACTTTTTAAGTCTTACTAAGGGACTAAATCTTTATTTATTTACCTTGACTGGAAAGTTAGGAAATAAGGAATATAATTTAAACAATATAATAATGAATTAATTTGTAGGGTACAAAGAAATATTTAATAAAAATATTAAATAGTAAATAATAAATGATTGATTTATAATATTAAGAATCAAAAAAACGAATTAAAGAAAGTGGAAGTCTTAAATAACCAGAAAACAAGAAGGCTAAGAGGTTAATGAAACATTAATAATAATATTGAAAGAGTAAATGTAAAAACTTTTAAACAGATTGAAGAAATAGCAGGAGCTTGAGCAATTTTCATTTCTTCAATCTGTTTAAGCTCTAGGTACTTACTTAACAAAGGGAGGCTTTCTCATAAAAATACCAAGATCTACTGGTAATATTTATTTGTTTAAAGCCTATTGGGATGTAAAAAAATAAAATTATCAGTGGAGGTTGGTCTTTCTAGAGCAAATACCCTTAATTAAATATCTACCTTAACAGTTGCATTTATTTGATGTCCTGATTTATTTGAATAGAAGTATTAGTGCATACCATGGACTGTTAGTGTTATATACCATGGACTGGTTAACGTAATCGAGGAATTCATAACCTCCTCCTTTTTCTGGCAGTGTCACTAATTCAATTGTGTTCTAGTCTAACACATGAAAACCACAAACCACCTAGTAAATTCTTTGTTTTTAATAAAAAAAATTCAAAGTCAGTATTGGACTACTTGAGAACTCAAAGGAAAATAAGCCCTGGTACAGCATACATATAGTTTTTCAATATATCTTTAATATGCTTTCATGCTCTACTACCATAATGAGCTTTTTATCTGTATTTACTACACTACATTGTATCATCTTAATACTCTAGCAAACCATGTTGGTCTAGAATGTATAAATTGTCGAGGTTTCTTAGACTTTTATTGGAGTCTATAGCAATGCCTTTGTCTCTTGAAAGTGATTTGCTCATGTTGAGATCCAATTTCTATTTAATAGAATCAGAAAATTATTATGTTTTACTAAGTTGATAGACATAGTTTTATTATTACTATTTTATTTGTGTTTCTGGATGATTTGCGAATCAGATGTTATTTCATTAACATTGTAACCAATATTGTGGAGGAAAGAACTTATTCTAAACATTCTTTTTCTTCTTATATTCTACATTCTTCTTATTTTTCTTATTCTTTTTCAGGTATATTAATCAAACCAAATAAGCTGAAAAATAATTCATTTTCTATCAAATTCCAAAAAGAATACTGATTTACTTTACTTTTGATATAGGTTCCTCTTATTTATTTTTTGAAATTCTCAGTGTTTATTAGCTTCATGTTTCTAATTGAAGTGAATTTTGGTGCAGTAGTGAGAGCAATGTCTAACAAAATGAGATCCTTTCAACAATAAATATACCTAGGCTAGTGTAACAGGAAAGCTAAGTGTAACAGTAGAGCAACGAATTGTTGTGAAATTTCATGTGAAACTTGGAAAAACCGCTACTGAATCTTATAATTTATTGAAAGAAGTGTATGGCAATGAATGTTTATCGCGCAATGAATGTTTATCGCGTGTTTTTGAGTGGTTTAAGCGTTTTCAAGATGGCCGAGAAGGCATTTAAGATGATTCACGCCCGGGTCGTCCTTCCACGTCGAAAACAGATGACAATATCGAAAAAATCTGTAATCTGATTCGATCTGACCGTCGGTTAAGCATTCGTGCGATTGCTGAAACTGTACGAATTGATAAAGAATCCGTACGGTAAATATTACATAAGAATTTTAACATAAATTCTATCATTTGAACAACTGGAAGCTCGCAAAAATGTTTGTACTGACACTTTGAATGCCATTGAAAATGACCCAAACTTACTGGAAAGGATAATAACATGTGACGAATCATGGTTTTTTATGTATGATCCTGAAACAAAGCGCCAATCCATGCACTGGAAGAGCCCATCTTCACCGAGAGCCAAAAAAGCTTGAATGAGCAAATCAAAATTCAAAGCAATGTTGATTGTTTTTTTTTTATATTCATGGGATTGTGAACCTTCACTGGGTTCCTGAAGGTCAAACGATTAATCAACATTACTACCTTCACGTTCTTGCTGAACTCCGCGAAAGATTAAGGAAAAAACGACCTGAATTGTGGAAGGTCAAGTCATGGGTTCTCCATCAAGACAATGCGCCAGCTCATTCCGCATTGTCTGTTAAGAGGTTTCTAGCCAAATTCAGCATCCCGCCTTCGCCGGATCTTGCACCGTGCGACTTCTATCTGTTTCCTAAGGTGAAATCTGCATTAAAAGGAACAAAATTTGAGTCTGTTGAAGCTGTGAAAGAGAAAGCAGCACACGTCCTGAAGGAGCTGACAGAAAAAGACTTCCAGCACTGTTTCGAACAATGGAAGGTTCGCATAGAGCGTTGTAGGGATAGAGGAGGGGAGGAGGGGTGTATATTGAAGGTGGTAATAAGTAATAATGTATGAAATAAAAATAAAATGTTTTACAGCGTGTCTCGTTATTTAATAGCCACACCCCGTATATATATATATATATATATATATATATATATATATATATATATATATATATATATATTTGCCTGTTAATACTCTAGCGGTTGCAATTTTGGTTTGATCGTTACCAAAATCCATATTTAAACGTTTTATGTAAAAATATAGATCAAGTTCGTTTCAGTAAACTACCTACTCCTGTTCATGTCATATTAACAATAAGTTGGTATATCATGGACTTCACTCAAAGATGTTTCCATATTTTAGATTTAGCCATTTGAATGTTATTGATCCAATCTTGTTAAACAATTGATGGTCTACAATTGTTGTTCTGTGCATTATTTTGTAACTGAGTACTAAGTGAGCTAGTCATACTTTCTTCAATTATGCCTTCAGTAACCCCCCCTCCTGTCATTCTACTCATCAATTATTTACGTATAAATAGAATATATGATAAGATAAGATCACAAGTGTGTTATACCAGTAGATATACTAAGCAGGAAATCTGCTTAGTTTATGCAGCCCCTGCGTGACAAGACTTTTTAATAATTGCACTTTAACAATAAATGAATATATCATGAAATGTTATATTCCAAACTTAAATGTCCATTATTGTTTTCAACAGAAGTTTACTAGATCGGGTACATGCAAATATGTTGTATGATGTCACCGACAATTATAATTTTATTGATTGCCCACTTCTACTCATTGGATTTTTATTTGGAAGTATAGAAAAAATGGAGAGGATATCAGTAATGTCATACCAGCACATGGGAAATCTGCTTAGTTTATGCAGCCCCTGCGTGGTAGACTTTTTTCTCATATATTTGGTGATTGGATTACCCAGAATTACATAATATCAAGGTTTAGATTAATAGGATTCTGCTGTATATAATCAAAACTGTAATGTTCAAGGGAAAGAATAAATTTAATTGTAAAATATAAAAATTCTAATATGATATTTAGTTTTGACTCAATGATTAGAAATACAAAGTGCTCCCCAGTGTTTTGGAGGAACTCGTCTGATAAACAGGCTACTATCTACCCAAAAAGGTATGCGAGATGCTCCTTACACATAATTCACTCATATTCATAAAAGTACATATTTTTTCAAAAATTCATATTTCTCTTTTTACATTTTTCTAAGGGAAGTTGCTTGTTAGTGTTTTATATTTTTATTTGTATTAGTTGTTATTAAAATAACAAGTGGGCCCAGATTGTGATTAAGAATAATGGCTAGTGTTTTCAAAAGTTCAATTCAAACTTTAAGAATTTGTTTAAAACACCACTTGCAATTATTCTTAATATTATCTCTTTCAATTTTGCAACCTTTAGTCTAAGAGTGTCTGGACTGGCAATCTGGGCCCCCCTGTTATTTTAATAAGTGTTTTTATTTTAAAACATCAATGTGGACGCCATTTTTCACTACTGTAGTCTTATTGCTAAACACATAGGTACGAGATAAAAAGATTTTTAAAATAAAATAAATGATGAAGTAATTCAAATGGATATTCATAGCAAAACATTGAAGTCATGAGCACATTATCATTCATAAAAATGTATAACTGTAAATTGAATCCTCAATAATAAATTATATTTAACAGTAGTTGCTTATAAAAAAAATTAAAACACTATGTAAGTGCTATTATAATCAATTTAGAGAGATTAAATCATTATGCAGAAACTATAAATAAAACATTGTTCAAATGATACAGAATTATGTATCAATAACTTACATAAAATTAGGCATAGTACTTAAAACAATTTGTCATTCTTCACTTTTTCAAAATGTTTCTGATTAAAAAACGAAATAAAACTGGAACTTATAACAAGAATGCTGTATGAGTAAAAAGAAGTGTTTAAAATAAAATAACTCTCTTGACATAATCAATATGAAATTAAATAAATGGCACAAAACAACAAAATGTTATGTATTTTCTATTTATGACGTCAGTGGTACAAGTTAAATAAAACATAGTTTTGCATATCATTTGATGCTACAACTATCCCCCCAATAAAAATTGCTTAAAAAGAAATTTCATTCTCCAAAACATTATACATCTATCTGCATTCCTTGAACACAATTCAATTTTCTAATTACATAATTGTACTAGAATAACCAGAGGTCAGCGTGGCTAAGTGTTTAGAGTACTGGACTGTAAAGTCAAAGGTTAGGAGTTTGAGTACTGCCCCCACTTCCCAGTATGACTGGTCTCTGAGGGAAGTAGACCATTATCCCCTCGTGTACGAGGGATCCACAGGTTGAAACATAATAGTAAAAAAGGATCTTATTATTATTACTAGAACAACCAACAGATCAGAAAAGCAGTTTTTATAAGTCAAAACCATTTGCACCTATAAAGTATATTCTTTATATACCCATCTGGTCAAGGTATAGTTCAAAAAGGACTAGTCTTTGTATGTTGAAATTTCATATTTAGGACTGTTGTGTCATACAGTTATATATCATTGTTATGATGAAAACCGAATGGGAGGAGGATGAAATAAAATATTGGAAATTTTTTCATAACTGTTAAGGTACAAAACATTTGTTTAGAACCATTTTTGTTATTATAAGATTCAATGACATTTTTTGCTTTGGATTGATAGATTGGAATAGAGATGTAACTTTCCAAATGAAATCATGTCAAATGGGCATTTTGGTTTTTTTTTTATTGGGTACTTGAATTAGTTTCTAGTGTTTTTCTCATAGATGGTGCTACTAATGGGATTTTCTAATTAATGGAGAGACTCCTTCGCCACAGGCTTTGATTTTAGTGTAAGCCATTCTGTTAAAGCGTAAATAACTGATTGTTTTACTTTCAACTTCAATGGGTAAAGCATTTTTCAACTTCTTGAATACTTTAACATGAAAAAAAAAGTGAAAATCAAAGCCATCGAATTTTAGTGGATGTTTATAGAGAACATGTTCTAGCTGGATAAAGTGTTTGGTGGTTTGCTTGGTTTAGCCCTTTATAGGGCAAGGGCCACCAACACAGCCTTGCCTGGCCTCCTCCCTTTTCAACAGTCAGCAAATGCCTGAAAGCCAAGGGAATGATGCAAAAGCAGGGAAAATGGAAACTATATGAATTGAAACCAAGACACGGAAAGGCGATTTTTCATTTGTTAACAGCTGCTTGAACAGTATAAAAGGAAGGGGGACAACAAAACTGGACCCATTACAACAATCCCAAAAGGAGAAAATCATGAGTTAAGCACGACCAACCATCGATATCAAGTGTGAACTCAAATATACTGTGGAACTAAGCTTATGCTCTGTATTTGTTGGGGTCAGTGTGGTGTAATATGAAACAATAATAGGGGTTCGTTACCATGGCCAACTAAAGCATTTGACTCTCACATTAAAAGGAAAAACAGACGGAATATGGAGGTAAGCATGATCAAATCCATTTTTCACCATAACAATGATGGTGCTCCTGTCGAAACGTACATCAATGACCAAATTGAAAGTCCTGCCCCACTCGCTGTATTCTCCATACATTACTTCATCTGATTATAACCTGTTTGATCGATGTCTGAGCAAAACTTTGCTTGTTATGAAGATTGCAAAAAAATGGGTCGATTCTTGGATTGTCTCTAAAGACAAGTCCTTCCTCCATCATGGAATTTGCATGCTGCCACGAATATGGAAAAATGAATGATGGACAATACTTTAAATAATATATTTGAAACCATTTTTGTAAAATAAAACCTCAATTTGCAAGAATAATTCGCTACGGATTAATTCAAACAGCCAATATTTAAACATTTAATAGGAGTACAAAGTAATGTCTTTCTCTCCCCTACCAGTCTGAGGTTGGCGGAAAAGCCATCAAAATCACTCCTTGCACAGGAAACACTGGATTTAAAATCCCAACTCTTGAGTCCGCACTCAATGATAACTTCAAATTGTTTGTGAGGGGGAGGGCTTTTATAAGGTAATTGTTATAAAGACAATTGATAAAGAAAGGATATGCTCGAATAACAGAATGACAAGAAGTATTTTGAGGTATAATTGTAGATGGAAGTATGCCTGTATGTCTTCTTGAAGCATTATTATAGGTAGTGTATTTTTTGAATAGCTTTAGTTTGCAATTGTAATTATGTAAATTGTAAAAAGTATAAATATTGTTAAAAATTTAATATAACAAAATTTTCAAAATACCTATCTACTATCTATAAGGTAGGTAACATCATTTACCTAGCTAGCTGCTCTAGCAATGCACTGGAGTAATATCTTTTCATGAAATGAAAAAGGGCCTCTTTATTTAAATAATGTGAATAATTATTAGAATAAATAGAGTTATTAAATTCAAGATTATCAAAATATAATTTTTTATTGTGATAGATGGCATTTATAATAAAGAAGATCAGGTGGAAGAGCTTGCAGCAAGGAGGGGAACCGAGACATTTTATACACTCCTCTCTTCCCCTCTCCTCCATTGCCACCCACCTATCATGCCATCTTTATCCTATTCTTCATCATAATGTGCATTCACTCTATTATGCCTTTTCTTGATATTATTTGCTGTATTTGTAATACAGTGCATTCACTCTATTATGCCTTTTCTTGATATAATTTGTTGTATTTGTAATACAAACTAAAAAAGGAAAGCTACATGGAAAAAAAGGATACTGAAACATACAGTAATAATATTCGTTTTCTCATTTAATGCTGTATATTCCGTAAGAGAGGAAATTAAGAAAGCAGATAAATACATGAAGACAAGAGATAAGTTGTTCTTAAACTTAAAAGATAAATTTGTATCTAGAAAAAAGTTTCCAATACCACCAAACATTTTAATAAAAGTAATAAAATTGAACGAAATGCAAATAAAGAATGTTTTATAAAAAGATAAGCTAAGTAAAATAATATCTTACCTTTACTTTTCTTAACAGCCGACTGCGAGAGCAAAATGTTTCCATTATTCTGTAAACATTTTAAAGAAATGCATAACTATATTTGGGTAAACATACATTTCTATAATCTATAAAAAATTATAAGAAACAATTAGAAAATTTTCTGTAAATGTATAAACTGAAGGGCTCTTGGGAACTATAAATAACTTCATATTTTATTAGCCCTATAGCAGGAGCGTTTAGACAGAAGTTAAAACATAAATTCATTAATTTCTCAGATACTTTTGTTTTATAAAGAAAAAGAAAACAAAAATTAAATTAAAATATATTTTTCAGCAATTTTATTATAAAAATAAAGTAAACTCTTTGATTTTTATCGTTATATCATGCTTTACATCCATTATAAAAGAATGACCAAACAGGATTAGAATATTTTTTGAACTTGTGAAATTGAAGAAGGATGAATAATCGTGTGTGTGGGTGGTGGTGGTGGTGTGTGTGTGTGTGTGTGTGTGTGTGTGTGTGTGTGTGTGCATTTGTTATTTAAAATAACTTTATTATATATACTTTTGTTGTATGCCGAACTATAAATGAGATATACACTAAAAACTATAGTGGGTGTCAACAATTTTATTGGTCACTAATGACTAAACTAAACAAAATTCGATATGTGAACTACAATTAACTCTTCTATGATTATAAGCTATATTAAAATTTCTAGAGATGACTTAAGAGTGGGGGTTGTAAGGGAGGAATTATATGAAAAATCATGTACTTCGGTTCTTATTGGATTTTCGGCAAAATTGCACATATTAGAAGGTGTTCATTTTGATATTTAGGGTAACTTTTGTTACGTTCGTAAAATGAAGTAAACACGAAATATACACTAAAACTATAGCGGGAATCAACAATTTTATTAGGACTTTTTTAATTGTTTTTAATACAGGCATATTATGACAAATGATGTTATGTTTTAGTCTTATATGATAGTTCTAAGTATGATTTGGATTGGTGAGGTTATAAATCTCTGTAGCCACCTTCCTCATTTATTTATTTTTCTTAGAAAATAACTTGGTTATTTATTTCCAATAGAAATGTAAACTATAAGAACATTTCCACTATTTAATTTGTATAATGTATTATTTAAACAAATTCATACTGAATTTGCATAAGATGTGATAGCGGAAGTTCTGGGGAATCAAAAGCTTCGATTCTGTTAATATATTATCTTATTTCCAATATCTTGACAATATTAAAACAAAATATACTATCATAACAATTAAACGTTATTTGGTAATATCATTATGCCAAGAGACAATATGCGTTTAAACTCAATATGGTTGTTTAAAGCATATGTGGACAACAAACGCGCCCGCTGTAAGATTTGATCCGGGCCATAAGACATTTTGTAAAACCCAATTAAACAAAAATATAACACTACCTACTCCAAATGAGGAAGATGGGGAGAGATTTGTACTTTTGGTAGTACTTATAAAAGTGAACACTTCTTTTCAATGATGAAAGTTAATAAATAAAAACATAATGCTGACTGACGATAATTTGGAAAATTCTTTACGTCTTTGTATCAATGGAATTAATCCAAACATCGATGGATTAGTTTCCCAAATTCAAGCTTCATCTCATTGATCTCAGCTTTGTCTCATTGATTTCAGTGTCGCTATTTAACTTTTGGTGTTTGTAATAATTCCAAATTTTACGATTTAATTGTAATGATGTACCTATTTTTTTCATTTCGTTATTTTAATAAATTGTATTATAATTACATTGTTGTATAATTTCACGTCTGATATCTATCGTTAAAAATTATAAACACTACTTTAAAATTCACTACTTTTAAAAGTGAGCCATGAACATATTTGCACACTAACGTTTGGTCCTCAACATGACAAAGGTTGCCCATACCTGGTTTAAAGTATTACTTAGGTTGCAGGGAGGGCTACAATCTCTTCCCCTCACCTGGCTTTTGGAATATAAAGGAAATTATTTTTAGGGTACCACTATTATTTAATTCAATCAGATATATAAATTATTAAAACATTCCAGGAGTTTAATATTTTGAATAAATAATTTAAAACAGTTAATTGAGTTAACTTATTTCCCGTAAATGCTGGCATTACCGGAAGTGATTTCTACTGAGATTTCCTATTACGAATGTAATCTTATCTACAAAACTCTATTCAAATTATATGTGGTCGGATTGGTTTTTGACAGGAAATATGTACATTATAGATGATATTTAAATATAATAAATTCTATTCATGATTATGGTTTGAATTATTCAAAAACGGAGTGTCAAAAAATGAAGAGGGATTGATTAGGAACACATTATAATTTATTCTTCAAAAGTAAAATTTCTGTTCTATTAGTCCCCAAAAATTTCCAGGCCCTTTCGGAAAAACAATACGTCGTGGAGGAAAGTGTAATTGTAAACATTGAAGTCTTGCCATAAAAATACCATCATTAGTCAGCCAAGAATGATTTCCTGGACATCGTTGGGTACCTTAGCTAGATTGTATGTACAAAATACGTACATTATATAAGATATTTAATTATAATAAATGCTATCCATGATTATGATTTGAAATATTAACAGTGTGTCAAACAATGGAGAGGGAATGATTAGGGAATTATTTTCATTTATTATTCAAAACTAAAATTTCTTTTCTGTAACTCGTTCAACTGACCCTTACGGAAAAACAATGCGCCTAGCTAAGAAGTGTAGTTGTTGAACACGTAGAAGTTTTGCCTAAGCCAAATACTATCCTCCGCCTCAAATCATTTTCTGAGCGAAGCAGGGTATCTTAGCTAGTGTAAGTGTATGTATGTAAGTGTGTGTGTGTGTGTGTGTGTGTGTGTATATATATATTAAATTAAACAAACACAAATCTGCATCAATTAAGGCACCTACCACTGTAAATCTATCAGGAGAATGCGGCCTCTTCCTGGGTAAATCTGTAACAAACATAATATATATAATACAAATCTTGGAAAAGCTTTTTAAATGAGCACAAAAGAAGTTTTGTGTCAATCACACCATACAAATAATAAAATTAAAAACTTCATTTTCCAAAGAAAAACTGCTGAAAACAATAAAAAATATTGTTAATTTACAATAAAAATATATCTCAGAGAGGCTCAGGTTAACCAATGAGCTATGTCATTGGCCTTAACACTCCTGGTAAACCTAGAATAGTGGTTTGATTCCTACACGGGCCAAAAAATGTATTGGGTACTTGAATTAGTTCGTAACGAATGAAGTCATATACATAGGTGGTGGCATGCAGGATTCATACTCAAATAGCAGAATTTTCCCCCTAAATTTCCATGAAGTTTAGCACAAATACATCCACATTTGAGGCTTTTAATTGCCTGCCTTCTCATGTTGCTCAGAACAAACAATTTCTTACAAACAGTGCAGTATGCTTTAAATGGGCAATTTTTACTTTTTTTTATCCAGGCACTCCATTTGGGATTTACTTTGTCATCTGTCCATTTCGCAACTACGCCTTTATGTAAGGAAAGACTCCTACATGGCGATGAATTAATTCTCTATAGCTGAAATGGAAACACTTCAGTGGTCACAAATTCCATTTTTCCCTGACAAGGAATAATTCCGTGTTTCCCTGACAAGGAAAACTCCATTTTTCCCTGATGAGGAAAAATTATATTTGCCCCTGATCCTTTCCACTTTCCCTGGCTTTTCTAACAATTCCCCCTACCACTAGATCTGTATCATGGAAGAGTCCTAAAACTTCATTTGATAAACACACCTTAAAAAGATGGAAACTAACAACAAATATTTTAAACTAAATATTTAATTTCTCCTAATATTGAACTATTGGGCATAAAAAAAATTGAAAATTTAGAGTTGAATAACTTTGAGAGTAAAATATTAACTTACCATGCATTCGACAATATTCATCTGGCTTAAATGTAAACTTTACAGGTTCACTAAATGCTGAGTCAGTCTTTCTGAAGAGTTCAAAATATACTTGAACATCCTTTTTAATATGTTCATCACGATAGCGAGGAGTCCTAAAACAAATACAAAAAATCTGCACTTGACTCTCAACAACTCGCCTGTAAAATAATACATTCTATAAAATTTAAAATTTACATATAGCTGTTTTTTTTTTAAAGACATATACTTTGTACTTGTTTCATCTAAACATTTCTTATTATCATCTAATGATAAACAGATAAATATTTGAGTGTGTGTGTGTTTTGTACACACACAAATGCGCATGCACGCACACACACATAAAATTGTAACCTCTGTATGTAGATTGATTTTTTTTTCTTAAACGTTTCACGATACTTTTTCATTTCACATGGAATTAAAAAGATACTAACTTTTATCTTTGGTATCGATTTGTTACCTTTTCTTGCCTAAACAACCGAGCCTAATTCGCTGAAACCAGAGATGAGAATCATTATAAGCTATATTAACATTCTAAGAAATGAAGAGGAGTAGGGGTGTAAGGGATGCTAGAAATGAAAAAGTCCGTCACCCAGGGGCTGCGTAAACTAAGAAGATTACCCTCGTGTAGTTTAACAATAGATAAATCTATATAATGGTAACTCAATAGAACAGCCAATCTCAAGTGAATAAATACAAACGATAATGAGAAACCTCCCGACAGGAAATGTCTGAAATGTAAACAAATAGGTGTGCCAACTTTTCACCGGAAAGAAAAACAATTACTGAAATATATCAGAATATAACATATTAATTTTATTGAAAACTATTTACTATATCTACTGTAATTTATGATGGATTTATCTCAATCAATCAAATTTTAGTAGCCCCAGAACTTAAGACAGGAGGAGGGCAGCAGAACATATTTGCATTTCGCAATAAAGGTCTCTTGAAAACATATACGGTATTTAAGCTTCGAATAATATGGTTTATTACACAACATGGTGTTGTTTATGTAACATGAGTAGAAAGAGGGTTTGTTGAAGATTGAAAACTGAAAATGTAAATATCTCAGTTAATATTCAAGATAGAAAATAAATGTATATAACAATATTTGTAGTACATTTAATTTTCAATAAGATTGGATCTATTCAATTTTTTGATCTGACGTATAGTAACGGAGATATTTAGAATTTTCGAAAATCCTCTCTTCTACTTTAAACCCCCCTCCCACTGGGCTGATTTCAGCCATTAACAAACTTGATCTTTCTTTTACATAAAACGACTATATATTGATTTTGCTAACAAATTTGTAAACAAAAATTGCGGCCACTAGAGCATTAACAGGCAAATATGTATATACAGTTTTAACGGATCTCATTTGTCATCTCCTGGGGAGGATTGATGGACATTTGAAGAAATTTTTCGAAAATTGCGTCAAGAGTACGACCTCAATACAGAAACACAATATCACCATTAAGCCACTACAATGGCGTTGCGCAATTAAAGGGTTAATACTTTTTACAAATTAAGTATATTGTAAGCAAAATTTTACTTTAGGCTGTTAAATTAAATTACCTATGCATAAATCAATTGATAAGAACTCATTAAAGTTTATTTTATTCTAGTACATTATGACAAATGACTACTTTTTTAGACTTAAACCATGATAAGTCATTTGTCATAATATACCAGAATAAAATAAAAGTTTAATGAGTTCTCTTAGAACTATCATTCTAAGTGTAATTTGAGTTAGTAGGGAGATTATAAAGTTCCCCCTCCACCCACTTTTATATTCTAAACTAAGTCATAATAATGCAACATTTATCAGAGTTATTTATTCCACAAATAAGTAAATTATTAGAACGTTTGTAGTATAACTTGAGGTTTAATTTTAAAATAGCTTAAGAAACAATAATTTAAACAAAATAATGCTGAATTCTGATAATACATGCGGGAGCAGAAGTTATGAAAACACAAACAAAGTTGGCTCCTAGGCCAGCTCCGTCACACCTCCTGGCTCGGGTCAACTTTTGGAGAGAAAGAGGTAGATGTTGATTAATTATGATGGATGCAATCAATGATTATTAATTACATTCCCCAAATTAAAACAAATAGGAAGTAAGTACTCATTAAACTTTATATGACAATGACATGCACAAGATTTAATGTATACTCTTTCAGTGATGTATTATCTTCAGAAATGTAAATTTATTTAAATTTCAAAATCATTTAAACAAGGGATTGAAAGTGTTTGGGAAGTGCACCCAGGTATGTCTGCTATTTATTAACATTGCTCTGTTAAATATGTTACACAAAACAGAGCAATTGTTAAAACTAAGATTCTTCTTCAGGGATACAGAAGAGTATTTTTAATAACGGTTATTAAATACATAAAATAGCTACAGTAGTTGTGCTTAAGACCCCTTTGGGAATAGAACTTTTTAATATTACATAGTTTATAATAAAAAAAATTCTAACCATGATGATGCTATTTAAGACCCATAATGTTTTGAAAAATGAAGTGGAATTGAATAGAAGCCGCCTAACTTTAATGCTCCAGAATCAACAATTAGTACATAAATTATTCATGTTCACAAAAAGCTGTAAAATATAATAAAAGTATATACACGGAAAATGTAAATAGATAGAGCTTATTATAGCCTTCCAATGAATAATATTCACACTCATCATTCTGTCTAAACATTTTCTGAACAAAGCTATATCAGTACTTAATAACGATAAATGCTATCAATGATTGTGATTTATATTGTCCACAGTATTTTAAACAGTGGTGAGGGATTGATCAGGAACACATTTTTCTTTTATTCTTCAAGAATAAAAAATTCAATAAGTTTGTTTAGTTGCTAGATGATCAGGTATAACCCTGAACACTGTAATATGGAAATGTAAAAATATTGTGCATAGTAAAGCCTTGCCAAAAAAAAATACCTTGATTATTCAACCTCTAATGATTTCCAAAGCAACATCAGGCAAGCCTTTTAGAAATATATCATTGGGTATAACGCTAAATTCTCATCAGTTAGCAAAAGATTAAAAATAGTTCAATTAAAACGGATTGGAAGAAAAACAATTTGGAACAACTAAGCATGTGAGCCTGAGGCAAAATCCAATCAGCAGAATAATTAGACCTCTATTTGTAAAAAATGTAGGTTATTCTTTCTGATTACACCAAATTTTTTTTTTATATTTAAATAAAAAATGAATTTGTATTGAATCTCAGATTGCATTACATGCAACTGTCATAAATGTCTATATATTTTATTTTATATTTTGAGTAATGCCAGCACAAAGCTCAGTTAGATTATTATTTATGATATTTAAATGTAGAGTTTTTGTACCTGCATTTAGAGTTTTATCCAATCTGGAGTTGCCATGTGTTCAGGCATTATGGCAGTTAACGTCAATAGATTTTTACAATAACATTCACTGCTTTTAAAGTCAAAACACTGAACAACATTCAAGATGAATTACGATAATTAAATTTCATTTAGGAGGCTTTTTAAGTATTTTTGATCAGTGGAGACAAAGGTTGTCATGGGCTCAGGCTATAAAAGGGCGATCTCGCAAAGTGATTAACACAGTTAGACCTTAGACATTCTGGAGGAAAGACCTGGCCGGTGACATCTCACTAATCCTCTCAGCCATCAGCTGGTACATCCTCACGGCAAAGCCTGTTCTTAGGGAGACAACTAAGAATCTGCTTGGTTCTTTCTTTGTAATTTAGTTTAATTAGTCATAAGTGTCCCCATTATATTGCTTAAAAGGTGCCTATCTCATTTTCAATTTTATATTTATAATTGATCAGTTTCTGATAATATAAATTAATATTTACTTAAATTTGGTTCAGTCGATTTTTGTGATTCTTTCCTAAATTCTTTGTAAGTGATTTGGTTAGGGGAATTTTTATTTTTACAGCTTCCACTGCCAGATCACTACAAATTTTAAAAACTAACAAAATATTTAGCTCACCTAAAAACAATAGCATACTGATGATGTACATTCTGAGGGCCAAAGTCTGCTCGAGCTTCCCATATCCTTTCACTGGAACCTCCCTTTAGCTCAAAAAATCTAACTTCAACATCTAAAATTCACAAAGAAAATAAACATATAATACTGAAAATAGGTATTAATAAAAAGAGTAATAACATATATAAGGGTTGAAGAATGTTATTTATAAACAGTGAAGATTACACTGTTCTTAATACGATAACTCCATTCAAATGATATTGTTCTATATCAAGTAACTTGAATATATTTTGTAAGCTATTTCTTCCAGCAGGAATTCAATATATTTTACAATTTATAAGTGCTCTAAACTGCAGTTTTGATATCTCAAACGATGAAAAAAAAAAAAAAAAAATTTAAACATTTATTTGTCTGAATTCGCAAGTGATAGGGAATACTGATTATTTTGAATAAAACTAATAGAAAATAGGACTCCAGAAAAAAAAAAAATTATTATACCTTTAGAGATCTTTTCAACTAGGACAAATACTTCATCTCCTCCTCTGCATGTTCCATAAGTCTTGCTATAATTTACAATTTTCAGCATTGCAGTTTCAGGATTATCTGAAAGAAATTCACGACAATCACTACTGTTGTATTTATAATTAATTTAAATTAAATATTAGTTGGTCTTAACCCACAAGAACTCACTAGAAAATCTGTTACACAAGTATTCGCTGTGACATTTTAGCAGATTTCTCTTGAGGATTATATTAAGTAATCAATTCATAAATGCCTAAAGTTAGAATTTCTTAATAATTTCTATAATTATAAATTTTTAGTACTATGAGCATAAGCCAAGTACAGTATGGACCCGATTAACCGAGGTTCGATTAACTGAGGTCCCGATTAACCGAGGTGCCAAACATTTAAAAAAAAAAAAAGTAGGTGCGGTAACCTTTGGAAGTGATTATGAACCTTTTTAAAACCCTCAAAACCCTAGGCCGGATGCAGGTGTTCAACAAGCGGATGCAGGTGTTCAACAAGCGGTTTATTGAAAAGGAAGCTCTAAGACAGTCGTTAATTGCCTTCTGAGAAATGCATCTCTAGCACCCCGTCCAACCCTCCTTCCCCTTGTTCCGGGAATATTGTATTTACATCTCTACTTGTCACAACCATCCTAGCTCAATCATTCACAGTTTAAGTCCGGTCACGCCATGGATCACATCGCAGCTAAAAAACGTAAAAGAGTGGTTATTTCGCTTGAAAAAAAAATTAGAAGCAATTCATCGCTTGGACAAAGGCGAGTCTTTAAAAAAGGTGCTCAGGATTATGGTGTCGGTGAAAATACTGTCGGTGACTGGAGGAGGAATAGGAAGCAAATTGAGGAGACGAGGTATCTATCCCCACGAAAGTAAGCCATGAGGAGGGTTTCAACCTACTTGACAGGTCACTACTCTATTTAGAAGGCAGAGGTGATGTGCCTTCATATGAACTGATGATGTTAAGGAAGGGGAGAGGCACTGCAGCTGCTGATAGAAGCAGTTGTTTAAAACAAACATCAATAAATGATTTTTTTTAAATCAAAGTACATACATAGTTTTCCGATTTTCCATTAATTTTTTTTTTTTGTGTTCGATGTTATTTTATACTACATATGTATGTATGTACATACATTCTACTTCTATTATTAATTTATGATTAAAAAATGTAAATATGAATATAATTATTAAACTTATAGGTACTAGTTTTTATTCTAAAAACCTTACATTTTCAGCTGGTATTAGTAGGTTCCGATTAACCGAGAATTTCGATTAACCGAGGTAACCGCGGTCCCGACAGACTCGGTTAATCGGGTCCCTACTGTACTTATTTGCTCATGTTAAGAGAGCCTTATTTTCTGTCTATAATAAATAAATAAATGAGATTTATTGGACACTATAAAATACATTAACCCATAAAGGGATAATATATATATATATATATATATATATATATATATATATATATATATATATACATATATATATATATATATATATACATATACTAGCTCAGATACCCGGCTTCGCTCGGGAATTCATTTGAGGGTGATGTTATATTTTTGGCATGGCTTTACTTTGCACAATATTTTGACATTTACCCGTCCCAGTGTTTAGGGTTAACACCCGTCGTTTCTGTGGATTTGTTAATAATAAAATTATTTTGTTATGTAAGACTTCACTGTCCTGCATATTGTCATATTTCCCGTCTCCTGTGCATTATGCATAGATTTGAATTATTAATGAGAAAATATTGACATACATTTGAATCATTTTTTTCATTTGAGGTACCTGGTAGTTCATATTGAAAAGAAGTGTTGAGCAAATTTCTCTAAATAACAAAATAAACAACTTTTGTTATGTGCATATTTGCCGAAACCCCAATAGGAAATCACTATTTTTAATGTCAGGCCACCCTTATAACCCCCACTCCTGCCCGTCCCTAGAAATAGTATGGCTTATTATAAGGAAGGCGTTATTGCTTAATACACATACTGAGTGTTTTATTTTGTTCGGTTGAGTCTTTTGTGCCAAATAAAATTGTTGACTCCCGCTATAATGTTTAGCGTATAACGCCTTTATACTTCGGTATACGACGATAGTGTATATAAAAAAAGTTTCTGTAAATAACAAAATAAACAACTTTTGTTATGTGCATATTTGCCGAAAATGCAATAGGAAACGAAATATCACTATTATTAATTTAAGGCCTCCCTTAAGCCCCCACTCCTGCCCGTCCCTAGAAATGTTAGTATGGCTTATTATAAGGAAGGCGTTAGTGCTAATTCACATACCGAGTTTGGTTTAGTTCGGTTGAGTCTTTTGTGCCAAATAAAATTGTAGACTCCCGCTATAGTTTTTAGCTTATAACTTATTTATACATCCGTATACGGCAAAAGTGCATATAGCTCGAGTGAGGATTTTTGCTCCCGTTAAACGCTATGGCGGATCAGAGTGTAATACAGCTTGAGGAATAGCAGTTATCTCGTCGGACGAGAGGTACCAAAGTTATGATTATTGTGTATACACAATCAATTAAAAGAAAAGGCCTATTAATTTGTATTTAAAAGTCCCCATGGGAAATATTGTTCAATCATTTATTTATTTAGTATTTTCTTTTTACTGCTCAAGGGATAATTAGTATTGATTAATTATTGTAAATAAACTAATTTGTTTTGAGAATACTGGTTTTGTTGTTACCAATGAGAACAAACAACGTGGCGCCCATACTATATTCATTTCTGCCTATTGATATGAGGCTAGTTAAATTTAATTTATAAACCCACACCCTTCTCCACTGAGCTTGGCAGTTTTGTTACCCTGTCTGTGCGGTAACACCTTGTGTGACAGACTTTCCAGACTCCATAAAATTTGTATGTTCTTTTGCCAAAGGGAGGGACATGAAATAATTGTCCATGGTGATATTACTCCCAGTGTTCGAAATGTGTTTTGCTAACATATGAGAGACTGGACAGCTATACTTGTACTGTTCTCGGCCCTCGGGCTGTTGGCCAGCTTTCTTCTCAAGATTGATCGTGTATATTGTCCAAAAATCCATAAGGGCATAATTTGAATGCCATATTTTACCAGCTTACTTGGAATATTTGGCCAAATTTGCATCGCCCTCGGAACGGTTTAGAGCTTCTCATTGATTGTACTTATCAACTTGGTTATTTTCATTGCATTTCACAATAGACACATCAAATAATTCTCAAATAGGAGGTTATTGTCATGATCATTTTTTGTCTCCCTAGTTTAAAATCATCAAAACGAAGGGCTTTCAGTCAAAAAAGAATCCTTTCTTCAGACATTGTGGCTCCTTCCCCTTCAACCAGCCAGTTAATGCTGAAAGAATTTGGGTGTGAGAGGCACAAGTTCTCATGAGTTAATACAATTTTGGTAGGTGACTAGATGTACAAATATAATTCTCTTATAATACTGACATAATGGTATCACATGACAAAAATAATCACTCACTATAATAGTGGATTTAGCAGACAGGATGGGTATGAAATATATGAGTGCTAATTTTTTAACGTCTGTTCAAATCTTTCTAACATTCATTTTTCTCTTTAGGCTAAATCTACTAATTAAATAGAACACTGATTATCTGGGTATAATCTTCTGAATGAGGGATAGAACTCCCCCCCCCCTCCACACACATACTCTATATGTTCAACTACTTATTTAGAATATTTTATGTTTGGGATGGTAATTACAATTGTCAGTTTGACAACATTTTATTTTAACTATGCCAATATACCATACCAACTGATTGAGATTGTGTTACATGGAAAAGAAAGTCAGTCACTGTGGGTCATTGTGTTGCTCAGTTTCTTCAACAGGGAAATCTTAAAAAGAACTTACTGTTTTATGTTTTGTGGGTCATAACGCTTTCTTTAATAGCTCTATATCTGTCAGCTGTACAGATCTATGATATTAGCAATGTGAGTAAACATGTAGGAACAGGAAAAGAAAAATTTAGAAAAGAAAACTAACAAGAATACTCACGCAAATTTTTTATTTTTCTGGAAACTGCTTCACACAATTTTTCCCCAGTGTGCGCATCATATGCTTCAAAATATAACACAGACTGGTTTCTCTCAATGTGCTTCAATTCATCCTTGTCTGGTGGTGACAACTGAAGAAAAATCCCAAATTAAATTACATTTAATACATGATGTAATATTATAACATAGCATAACTAGGTAATTTAAAAAAGTGATATAAAACACTAATGTAATGGTCTGGATGTACACATTAAGCCTGTTTTCCTCCAGAATCACGCATAGTAGAGGAAATACGCCTACTGTGTACATCCAAAATTAAGATTTTATGTTCTTTACTAAACTCTGTTTATTTGATCTATACCATACTTGATATCTTATCGTGTCATGGAACGCTTATTTCACAGTCATTAAAGGCTGAAATTAAACTAGGAATAGGGGGCGGGGTTAGAATATTCAAAATATCTCCTTTATTATGAGTGTTTAATACTATGTTGATCATTACATTAGTCCTTCTAGGGAAGCTGGGAAGTAGAGGAATTCAGACTAATTCGTTCCTTTACTTCCCAGCTTCCCTAGAAGGACTAATGTACGAGGTGTGACAATTAAGTAACGGGACTGTGCGTACGTCAGATGTCAGGCTTGTGTGTGGGGAGTGGGGATGGATCATGATTGATCCTGTTTATTACTGCACAGAGTCCACTTGATCCCGTCTCTCTATCTAGTCTAGTTTGGTTTTAAATCTCGTTTGAGTAAGACGTGTTGTTATTGGCGTGCCGGAAAAATGATCAGTTAAAAAATCGAGCAGCGTATTAATTTGAAATTTCTGGTGAAATTGAGAAAACCTCCAAGTGAATGTTTTCAGTTATTGAAAGAGGTGTTTGGTGACAACTGCATGTCACGTACTAGAGTTTTTGAATGGCACAAACGATTTTCTGAAGGCCGGGAAGAAGTTGAAGATGACGAACGGACTGGACGACCTGTGACGTCAAGAATTGAAGAAAACGTTAAGAAGGTTAATGAAATTGTGCGGAAAGACAGGCGTTTGAGTCTTCGAATGATTTCAGATTTATCAAACATTGACAGAGAGACGGTGAGAAAAATTTTACATGAAGATCTGAAAATGACTAAAGTTTGTGCCAAAATGGTGCCAAAAAACCTGATGCCTGAACAAAAGGAGAACCCAAAAAACATCTGCATTGATATCATGCAGCAATTGGCAGCAGATCCAGCAGGGCTGCTGAAAAAAGTAGTCACATGTGACGAAACGTGAATTTTCCAATACGATCCCGAAACAAAGAGACAGTCCATGCAATGGAAGACTCAATCATCACCAAGAATGAAAAAAAGCTCGAATGAGCAAATCAAAACTGAAGGCCATGTTGATAGTTTTTTTCGATGTTAGGGGTGTCATTATGGTTGAATGGGTGCCAGAGGGTCAAACTGTAAACCAAAAATATTACATTGAGGTCCTGGAGAAACTGAGAGAAAGAGTGAGGAAGAAAAGACCAGACATGTGGAAAAACAATTCATGGATTTTGCACCAGGACAACGCGCCCGCTCACAATGCGCTCTCGGTGAAGCGGTTTTTAGCGAAAAAGTCAATTCCAGTGCTTGAACATCCGCCGTATTCACCAGATCTGGCTCCCTGTGACTTCTACAAAAGTTCATTGAAGGGAACACGTTTTGAGTCAGTTGAAGATGTCAAGCAAAATACGGCAGACTTGCTGAAGAGGCTGACACTTAATGACATGCAGCACTGCTTTGAGCAGTGGAAAACCCGTATGCAGCGGTGTATAGATAGGGATGGGGAGTATGTTGAAGGGGATTAATAGTTATTTGTAATAAGTGTTCAATAAATTATGTATTTCAGATCAGTCCCATTATTTAATTGTCACACCTCGTAATGATCAACATAGTATTAAACACACATTGCCCTATTCCTAGTTTAATTTCAGCCTTTAATGACTGTGAAATAAGCGTTCCATGACAAGATAAGATATCAAGTATGGTATAGATCAAATAAACAGAGTTTAGTAAAGAACATAAAATCTTAATTGATGATGTCATCACACAACATATTAGCCCGGATCTCACACAATAAAGGTTGGTTAAAACAGCATTTGGTATTTAAACATTGCATAAACTGATTCATAACAGTAAAGTGGGTTTATGGAAGTCTAAAAAGTAAAAAAAATATATATGAAAAAATCTTTGTTAATATTCAAGATCGGGGAAAAATTAATATACCAATATTTACAGGAAATTAAGTTTGCAATAAAACTGGTTCTATACAATTTTTCTATCTGAATCACAAAAACAAAGTTATTTCAAATTTTCAAAATTCCTCCCTCTAAACCACCCCAACCACCTATTCTGATTTCAACTGTTAAGGAACTTAATCTTTAGTTTTACATGAAACGTTTAAATATTGAGTTTGGTAACGATGAAACAAAAAATGTGACCTCTAGAGCGATAACAGACAGATACACACACGTACCCATACACGCACGCACCTACACACACACACACTCATGCACGCACATACGCACACATACATACAACACACACTCGCGCATGCGCGCACACACGCACATACACCACACACACACTCACACACATACACACACGCACACTCACTCACACACACACACACACACACACACACACTCACGCACGCGCGCACACACACACACACTCACGCACGCGCGCACACACACACACACTCACGCACGCGCGCACACACACACGCACATACACCACACACACACACACGCACATACACCACACACACACACTCATGCACGCGCGCACAAACGCACATACAACATACACACACACACACACACACACAAACATGAACGCTTGCATGTGCACGCACACATAATTTTGAGCGGACCTCTTTTTTGTTATTTCCTAGGTAGGATCGATAAGACATATGAAGAAAGTTTTCGAAAATTGCATCATGAATACAACCTCAATACCTGATTTCCCCTCAGAGAAATCTGCTAAAACTAACAAATTAAGAAAAATAATTTATATGAAAGGTAAACAAGCAAATGCATTATGTTAACATAGTCTCATAAGAGTTACTGAGGAATCTACATTAAGACGAAATGTCCAGAGACTCTCCACAAACAATTTCTGGAAATATTTTTTTTATTTATAAATCCAAAATACACTTACATCTGTATATTTTGGGCGATGAAACGATCCACTTTCCAGCCATGTCCTTTTCTGTTCATATATTTTCATATCGTTAGGATCATTCATTACTGCATGGACAATATATAAGTAATCAAAACTGCAACAGATCAAATTAATCATTTCAATATGCTTGATTATATATAAAATATTTTAAAACGGTTTAACTTTAAATACAATAAATCATTACTACAATTAGAGTTACTTTTTATTTTTTATATTTTTAAAGCAGGAAGTAATGGATATACATGTTATGTTACACCATAAAAAAGGGCATTTTATTTAAAAAAAAAAAAAAAAAAAAAAGTAGGATTACACTGGTTGATGCATGTTGAAATGAAAGTAAGTAAAAATCAAAACCCAAAACAAATATAAGATTAAAAAATGTAGCATCCCTCCCCTATTGGTCTCTAAGGCAGTAATTCTACCGACTAGAGAGAAATTTAAATTAAATTTCTTATGTTACTTCTAGGTAAAATACCAACAATACTCTAGCTGACTCCTGAAGCAATTTATATCTTCTTGGCTAGCCTAAGAAGTTCCATTCATGTCCCGATCATTACAGTCAGACCTTCTTGATAACATAGATGATGTCAGACTCCTTGTGAACTGTATAAGTTTTGCATGCTATTGATGCATTATCTGAGCTAGACAGCTTGAAATATTTATTTCAAGGCTCTTCTTTATCAGGCAAGCAATGCCCTCCTGTTTTCAGTGGCGAGAGAGCATGCTTCATAACTATGCATCACAATTAGTCACAGTTTTGTGTATTATAGAGCCGTCTGTGGGGCATAAAAATATATTGTGCCTTCAATAATCGGCCCAATGCCAAATTCTATGATATTGCTCTCCATTATCATTTATTTCAGATAGACCAGGTTGAACACATATTATTCATACTCCTTTAATTGAGAGATCAGAATAAATCAGTGAAGAAGGCTTCATTCAAATGAGGTAGAGCTTGTAAAAAGGCAGGAATGATGAAGGTAGAAAAGTAATTAATAAGTAAAGCATATTTCTGGTTCAAGTGCCTAAAAGAGAACTTCCTATGAAGGTTCCCAACAGCTATGATCCTATAGTACATTAATCAGCTATATACGTATACTAAAAAAATGGTTTTCATTTTGTGTTATTTTAGCTATTAACTACATAGATGTCATTGTTTATATTATTTACCAATAAATAATTTATAATGTATAAATTAAAGGGATAAAAAAAATCAAAACATGCGAAAACATTTAAGAGGTGGAAAAACAGTAAAATAAATAAAATAATCTTAAGTTTTTTAATCCATGTTCTAAGAGTTAGATGCAGCTTGTTCCAGTTCCACCACCTCAGAATAGAAGAAAACTCATTTTAATAATAGCTTTTAATTTTAGTTCTCCATACTTTTTCATAAAAATAAATAAATAAAAAAGCAGTTATAAGCAGTAGTTAAAAACAGTTTCATCATGTATGCCATGAAGGTGTATAGTTGTTTGAGATTTTAGTGCCTCTTTGGCCTGTAAGTGAAGCCAGATATTTCTAAAATTGTCATTATAAATTTGACCATCTTTGAGATAATGTCCAGTTGCATATCAGTTAGTTGTGATAACAAATTGTTCAAATAAGATATATAGGAATGCAGAGGAAGCACTTAAGTGTTGCTATGCCATAAAATCCAACAATTCGGTAACCAGTTTTTATTAAACAAAAGTATAATTATTTTGCATTTTAGCATTAAATAATAAACTAACAATAGTTTATAAATATAGTTTTTAAAAAACAATTGGTTACAAATAAAGCATAAGAAAATAAGAAAAGGACAGAAAGCAGCAGGAATGGAGAGGTTGCTAGAGTGATTGGTCATAAGAAGACTGACTGGCACTAGGCCCAGCCAGAACCCTGTAGCAGAAAATCTAAAGGGTCTAAATTGTTGGTACGTATGAGTGTATAAATAAAAAGTATCCTAAAACCCCACAATTATTACAATGTAAGGCGAAAAGGACAAATTATTTAATTAAAAAAAAAGATATAATGTTTTTCAGGCACTTTTCAAAAATCATTGCTTCGTTAAAAAATATTACATATTTTAAAACAATGTTGTTTTAAAACTGCAATTAAAAAAAAATAGTCCAAAAACTAAAATTAAAAAACTGGATTACAAATAATAATAAAAAGCCAGGGAATTAGTATTTTATAATATTAAAAGTGGATGTTAATAAATAATAAAATTAATTGTATGGATGAACAAAATAGGCCTCTTTTCCTCTAAAATACGTTTACGGGTATTTTGACAGAGTACACTTTCAGAGCAACAGCTCCATCTTCAGTGCCTTTTTTTGGAGAGAATTTGCTTGTACCAAGGCTGCCAGGGGATTGTCTGAAGATGGGCCTGTGGCTCTGAAAGTGCACTCTGTCAAAAAAAAAAATAAAACGTATTGCAGAGGACAACAACAGCCCTACTGTGTACATCCAGACTAATTTGTTCCTCGATCTCCCAGCTTCCTTAGAAGAAACATTAATTATGTTTTTTATTTATTTATTTTTTGTCTAATCAGGCGATAGCAATTTCAAATTCCACTACCCATAGTCCTGGAATTTTCAAATACTTTTAATTAAAGAGTAATCAATACAAGTTTCTCAACATATATTACAGTGTAATATGCCAATATAATTTCTAGATATCACGGGATAGAATGGTTGGCACATAAAACTCACAGATACATTCTATGCAGATCAACCAACTTAGAATGAAACATGTCTAGTAATACAAATTGTTGTTCATACAAATTGCAATAATTAGAAATTATGTAACAATGGTATTTAAACATTTTTTATTTACTTTGTTTAAGCTCTAAAACATATTAGACAAGTTAACTTACGTTACTACAAAATTATTCCTTTCCGTTGCAAAAAAATCATGTGGTTCCAATTTCATTTCACCTTTAGGTAGTTTTCGTGCCAGCTTATGGAAATGTGCAGTAGGTTTCTCAAGTTTAGATGAAATTAGCCAACAACGGACAAGTACATCATTCTTATAATTGTGCACCTAAAAATAATTAAATATAAAATGAATTAAAAGTCCGTCACGCAGGGGCTGTAATTATTATAATTTCCCACATGAAGTTATACAATAGAGAAATCCTCATACAAGAGCCGAACAGTTACAGCAAGGAGCCGAACTAGCTTTTGGCGGGAAACTAGTCATCCGTTATCGGCCCACAATTAATAAAAATGCAAATATCTCGGTTAATATTCAAGATAGAGAATAAATGTATGGAACAATATTTATAGTAACTTTAATTTACAATAAGATTGGTTCTATACAATTTTTTAATCCGACGTATGGTAACGGAGATATTTTGAATTTTCGAAAATCCCCCCTCCCACTGGTCCGATTTCAGCCATTAACGAACTTGATATGTCTTTTTGCATAAAACATTTAAATATCGAGTTTGGTAACGATTAAACAAAAATTGCGACCGCTAGAGCGTTAACAGACACATATCTTTATATATATAATTCTAGCGTACGTGTGTATGTCACTGAACTCCTCCTAAACGGATGGACCGATTTGATTGAATTTCTAAATACGCGTTCGGGTGACGCCCCGGATGGTTTAGCGCCGCAGATCGGCCCGGCAGGTGGAGCAGGAGTGGGGGTCGTGAGGGAGGCCTGAAATTAAAAATAGCCGTATTTCGTTTCCTATTGGTTTATCGGCAAATATGCACAGGATAAGAGTTGTTTGTATTGTTATTTGGAGTAACTTTTGTCATGTTCACTTTTGTCGTATAATAAAGAATAAACGAGATATACAGTAAGAAAGTAAAGTGGGGCCAACAATTTTATTAGGCTCCAACGATTGAACCGAACTGAACAAAACTCGGTATGTGAATTAGCGTTAGTTCTTCCATGGTTATAAGCTGTACTAAATTTGTTAAGTTTGAACGGGAGTGGGGATTTACTGAAGGCCAAAAACTAAAAAACGCCGATATCTCGGTTAATATTAAAGTCAGTGAAAAAAAGTACATGTCGACGTTTATAGATCTTTATAGAATTTGCAAAAAGATTGGTTCTCTACAAAATTTCGATCAGACTAAAACTAACGGAGATATTTTGAATTTTCAAAAATCCTCCCCTCTAAATCCCCCCTCCCAATGATCCGATTCCAGCCGTTGAAGAACATGATGACCGCTAGAGCGTTAACAGGCTAATACACCTCTATCTTTATATATATAATTCTAGCGTGCGTGTGTATGTCACTGAACTCCTCCTAGACGGATGGACCGATTTGATTGAATTTCGAAATACGCGTTCGGGTGACGCCCCGGATGGTTCAGGTGGAGCAGGTCTCCGGTCGAAGGGCGAAGGGCGAGGTTATTGGAAATGTAATGAAATGTTAATATGTTTATCTAATGTATGTCCTTAGAATTTAAGTATGTCATCTAAATAATGATGTTTTCAGCTGCGAGAGGTTTTCACTTTCAGACATATTTATTTATTTTCCAAATTTATTTTAATTTGATTTGAATGTTGCGATTATTTTCTTTTCTTTATTTATATTTATGTATTTGCGTTATTATTGTTGAGGGTTTTTATTTATTTCAGTTATTGGTCTACAACTGTTTGTTTTTAAGAACGTGTAGTGCGCATTCTACCAGATAATCTCAGAACTAAAACGTCTTCTTTTCCTTCTCTCATTTTTCCTTTACTTTTTGCGTAACAAGTTTTTGCGATATTTTATTTACTATTTGTTTTTTAGGCAAACGTGCACATAACAAATGTTGTTTTTTGCGTTATTAAAAGTAGATTTTTTTTAAACATAATATTATTAAATTTAATATCCTAATCGCTTGATATATAATGCAGGACAACGTCTGCAGGGTCCTCTAGTATATATATATATATATATATATATATATATATATATATATATATATATATATAATTTTGAACGGACCTCATTTTCGTCATCTCCTGGGTAGGATCGATGGACATTTGAAGAAATTTTTCGAAAATCGCGTCCTCTGATTATAGGGGCCTATAGTAAGGGAAGACAAAGTTTAGGTCCCCTATAAGGGACATATGGTATACATATTTGTACTTGTCAGCTGGATCACAGTTTCACTTCCACAGCCAACATATTAAAGACTGCCACAGAACAGGGCTAATAAATAAACAATTCCATTCAAGAATCAACAAAACTTTTGTATCACCTTTTATACATAGCAATTTGTCGATTAGTGCTCTAATATTCACTGTTTTTCTTTGATGATTATTAAACTCTATATTTAAACATTTCATGAACAACTAAGACCAAGTTCGTTAATGGCTGAAACTGGACAAGGAAGGATGAGGTTTGAGATGGGGTAAAATGCAAACCACTAACATCTCAATTATAATTCATCGGATAGAAAAATGTAACATAACCAATCTTAAGGAAAATCTAGTGCCAATGGATTTTACTGCATTAACTAAGCATTTTGGGATGAAATTTATAATCTGAATCAAATTATTTATGATCTGTGATTTAGGTGAATCTTCCAAGAACAATCAATGTATCTACTTTTAGACCTCTAGTTAGCTAAGAAATGAGATAAATTAGTTTCATAATATATAGAGGAGTAATAGATCCAAATATTCTGCAAGTAGAATTAGTATTTGCATGTAATATAAATGTGACAGTTTTTACCTTTATCGAAGGGAATTTACACAAGTCCTTTTTCTTAGTAAAAGGAGAACTAATTCCTAATATATGACCATGGTACTTTTCTTTTTCATATCGGTATCTAAAATCGCCTGGCTGTTCAACGATCTCTATACTTGGTTCTAAAAAAAATAATAACAGATTGCATAAGTGTAAAAATAATAATGATGTAGTTGAAAAATAATACAAATACTAAAGTGCAGTAAAAACTTATCTATATACTTGACAATAAACTGGAAAAGTCATAACCTTAAAATTAATTAATGTTGCTTAGTGATATCAGAATGCAAAATAAGATAAAAAAGTTTGACATGCTTCTCATTAGCATAAAGAATAAAGAAAAAAAATACGTACAAAAATAATGAAGAATTAGAAAATTGTGAAACATAAGAAAAACTAAAATGCTTCTAAAAGAATTAACAATATGCATTCTCAAAGAATTTCAATTAGAAGTTTAAGTTTTCAGTATTTAATTGCGAAAAGCTAAAGCTAAGGGTTTTTATACATCACAGTAAAAATATCTCAAAATTTGATTCAATGAGTAAATCTGAGCATCATCGATTTAGATGAGCAACAAAGATAAACAATATTTGTCAATTTATGTAAATAAAAATTAACAGCAATACAGCAACATTATCCACTTGTCATTTTTATCTGATAATTAATTGCTAGCAATTGTATTGACCAGAGTAGCTCCACTTAATAAACAAGAAAAAATGCTTCCAACAGAAAATCCATTATAAATTTCTCTTCAAACCGAGCTAAATTCTTGTTGCCTCTTGTCACCTCTTCATGATTAGTTAATAAAGTCATCCTATAGTAATAACTATTGAAGAATCCCCATTCTCTTAATTGAGGTAAAATATAGTTTAATTCTACGAAAGAAAATTTTTTTTGGCGTTCTTGTGTCAGTGTTGAAGAAGACTAGAACCACGATTGTAGTGAATATATATATATATATATATATATATATATATATATATATAGTGTTGCAAAAATTAAATACATGAAGGATTAGCAGAGAGAGTCGTGTATTTGGGAAGTGCGAAGTAGGTCAAAGAAGCCGACAGAGGGTCGAGCTCCTACTAGTCCCTTCCATTCCAGATGTCGAAGGGTCCAGCCAATTCCCCTTTGATGTATGCCGACGACTTACATAAAGAACCGGCCAGCCGCGAGCTAGTTAGTTTCTTCACAAGTGCTCATATATGCGTACAGCGCTACAGAGCGACTTAGTGCAGTGCGGTAATGTGTTTTTATAAGAACAGTGTTGTGCCGTGACTGTAACAGTTAAGTGCTGTGTTTAAGACAGTGCAGTGCCGCGAAGTAAAGGACAGTGCAGTGCCGTCTTTTGGTGTACTTCAGTGACCGTGAGTGAATTATTGGACTGCGTAATCTGAAGAACAGTGACGCTATCAGTGAATACTGTGAGTAGTAGTTAAGAATAATTACCAAGTGTATTGTGCATTGTGAAATAAATTGTGCAGTGAAGGAAACTGTGAAACTTGTGAGTGTTTAATTTTGTAATCCAAAAGAACTCTTATTCACAACGTTTATTACTGGTTTAGTAATAAAACATGACAATATATATATACCTAAAATTGTCTGTCTGAACATTGATTTTTTTTTTCTCGAAATTTCACAATATTTCTTTGTTTCACATGCCATAGACATGATATCTGCAATTAGTGGCGTTGGTGTCTGTTTGATACTTATTCAAGCCTAAACTACTGAACCGAATTTTATGTAACTTGGTATGTATATTATTACTAACCCAACTTATCCCTGATTATAAGATATTAAAAAAACTCGGTATGTGAATTAGTATTAAGTCTTTCGTGATTATAAGCATCTTAAAATTTCTAGGGACGTACAGGTGTGGGGGTTATAAGAGAAAGAAGCCTGAAATTGAAAATAGCAATATTTCGTTTCCTATTGGTTTTTCAGCAAATATGCACATAGCAAAAGTTGTTTATTGTGTTATTTAGAGTAACTTTTGTTATATACACTTTTTTAAGATGAAGTATAAATGATATATACGCTAAAAACTCTAGCAGTGTTCTCTACTGTTCTTAATTTCCACCAGGTATATTAAATATTAGAAAACTGTTTTATGTTTTGAATAAAAAATTTAAGTAAATCAATTTTGATAACCCTCAAGTGGGACAGGAAGTAGTAAGGGGTCTAACAACACAGTTAATTGTTTTACTTATTTACTGTGAAATGATGGCATTATTGGAATTGATTTCTACTTACAACTGACTCTTTCTAAACAAATAAACAAAGTGTGCTCGGACTGGTTTTTGACAGAAAATATGTACATTATAGATAATATTTAATTATAATAAATGCTATTCATGATTATGATTTGAATTATTCACGCGTGTAAAGCAATGGAAAGGGATTGATTGGGAACTCATTTTCTTTATTCTACACAACTAAAATTTCTATTCTGTAAGTCCCCTACAGTTACCTGGCCCTTATACACCACATTGAAGCCTTGCTATAACAATTCCCCTCTTATTCAGCCTCTAATGATTTCCTGAGCGAAGCTGAGTATCTAAGCTAGTAAAATATTAAGCATATGCTAGTTTAATTTAAAGAACCATCAGACAACGAGGCCAGGGTCAATAAAAACATCTAGGATTATTACTTACTCTGAGAGTTGCTAGAATCCGGAGAGAGCTGAACTGAATCAGAGCAATAACCATAAGATCCTTCACTATCATCTAAAAAATATACAAATTAAAATAAATAAACAATTTTATTAATTGTTATCAGATTAACACAGTATCCTACCAGGTCCCCGCAATATGATTTCTATGGTGAGAGGCATATAAGTATTTTTTTTTTTTTTTATAAAAAATTTTTGCATCTTAAAATAAAATACAATGCTTTCTAACACATGCCATTGAAAACAATAATTGCTGAATGGCACAAATTTGATTCCTTCTATGGATGAGCTTACTAACAAGAGATCAAAAGATTTTGTTCTACATGAAATTTTGTGGCTATTTTAGCAGGTTTCCTTTAGGAAATCAGCTATTGAGATAGTTCTCATGATGTGATTCTTGTACAATTTCATCAAATGTACCGATGGACTACTACTACTACCTACTAGATGACGAAAATGAGCTCCGTTAAAAATTATGTATATAAAATTGTAATCTCTGTCTGTACGTACATTGATTTTTTTCTTGAAATTTCACGATAATTTTTCGTTTCACATGCCATAGACACCATATCTGCAATTTGTTTCTTTCGTGTATGTTTGTTACCCTTTCACGCATAAACGACTGAACAGAATTTTATGAAACTTGGTATGTATATTATTACTAACCCAACTTAGACATTAAGCTATATTAATATTCGACGAGACGAACAGGAGTGGGGGGCTATACGGGAGGCCTGAAATTAAAAATAGCGACATTTCGTTTCCTATTGGTTTTTCCGCAAATATGAACATAACAAAAGTTGTTTATTTTGTTATTTAGAGTAACTTTTGTTATATACACTTTTTTCGTATACCTAATTATAAACGAGATATACGCTAAAACTATAGCGGAAGAGAACAATTTTATATGGAACAAAAGACTCAACCGAACTAAATAAATCTTGGTATGTGTATTAGCACTAATGCCTTCATTATAATAAGCCACACCAAAATTTCTAGGGACGGGCAGGAGTTGGAGTTGTAAGAGAGGCCTGAATTTAAAAGTAGCGGTATTTCGTTTTCTATTGTTTTTTCTGCAAATATGCACATGACATAAGTAGTTTATTTTGTTATTTGAAGTGACTTTTGTAATATTCACTTTTGTCTAATTACAAAGAATAAACAAGATATACACTAAAACTTTAGCGGGAGCCAACAATTTTATTGGACACTAACGATTGAACCAAACTTAACAAAACTCGGTAAGTCAATTAGCATTAATTCTTCCATGATTATAAGCTATATTAAAATTTTTAGGTTCGAACGGAAGTGGGGGTTATAAGAGAGGCCTGAAACAAACATTCGCGATATTTCATTGTCTATTTGGTTTTCATCAAACGTGCACATAACAAAAGTTGTTTACTTTGTTATTTAGAGTAACTTTTGTTTATACATTTTTCCAGGAACAATGTATGAAGCAAGTAATTTGGGTAGAAATATTGATATGCTCAACAATTCTTTTCAATATTAGCTACCAGGTACTTCAACTGGAAAAATTAATTCAAATCTATGTTAATATTTTGTCCTTAATAATTCAAATCTATGCCTAATGCACCGGAGACGGGAAATATGACAATATGGAGGACAGTGAAGTCTTACATAAAAAATTAATTTTATTATTAACAAATCCACAGTAATGACGAGTATAAACCCTAAACACTGGGACGGGGACATGTCAAAATATAATGCAAAGTAAAGCCTTGCCAAAAAAATACCATCACCATTCATTCTCAAATGAGGGCGAAGCCGGGTATCTGAGCTAGTATATATATATATAAAAACACACACACACACACTCAAAAAAATGTATATATTTGTGATAGAATTTTTGAAATTTTAGAAGTCAAGTTTCTGGATATAATACCCTTATACTGGGTCACAAATTTATGGTAAACAGAATACCTTATTGTTATTTATAGGTCATTCCAAAATTTTAGAACTGTAGTGGGTGTCACCTTGAGGATTTGAATAACAATATATATTTTCCTCTTAGTTAAGTAAATTAAAGACAAGTGAATAACTGAGATATTGGAATTATACTATTATAATAATTGTGGAAGTGAAAAACCATCATGCTTTGAAACCACACTCATCTTAGTTTTAATTTTTCACAATTATTTGGTTAAGTAGTGATTTCATCTGTGATTTATATAATCAAATTTTATCATTTTAAGTAGAGTATTTCTATTATTTTTAATCTAAATTTCAAAGACTCATTTAGAAACCCAAATATTAGTTTAATTTTAACAAAAATTGTCAACAAACGGTGCACTATGATGCATACTTGTTAGCAAATACAATAGCACATTTAGCATAATAGAGAGAATATGAAAAAAATATCCTGGAGAGCATATTGGCATTTTGTTACAAAATTAAATTTTTAAAAAAATTCAGATATTTAATAGAAAAAGATTAAATTTTAAAAACCAATCACCATGGTTTCAACCCCATATAAAAATATGGAGAAACTGGTGTAATTGTCAATCGGAATCTCTAAACATTTAAAAAGGAAAAATTGTTTTATAAATAAAAGGGCCTTACCACTGCATAAACTTAATTCGTAGGGAAGATTTTCCAAATATTGGTTCATATTAACAATTAACTAACACTACCGACCATACAACTAAGACTGTGCACCACCAACTAGCAATCACATAACCCTGAAATGACAAGGCTAATGACTGTGATGAACATAAGATAATCAGGGTGATATCGCCTAGTCTTCATTTATTCTAAGTAAAAATATCACTAATAGTATCCAGAACTAAAAAAATAATCAAACAGTTTATATTTAAGTAAAGGTAAAGTGCTTTGACAAAAAAGAAAACAGGAATATTCCAAATACACAGAGCAGAGCATCGATTTGTGTACGTCACTGAATAAACACATCGATTATCGCTGCAAACCTTTACACAAAAAATGGATATGGGAAACCCCAAAGATTCTGTGCAGCACAGAAGTCATGGAAATAACTAACCAATTATATAATTCCCAGTCGTAATTAATCTAATCCCTATTTTATGATCATTCTTATCCATTTTAGAAAAAAAACTGACTACTGATATAATTCCTGGATAAATTTAACCAATAATATTGAAATTCATATGAAAAACCTAATAATCAGACTAGGTATTTTTAGTTTAACTCTTTCATTACATCGAACTGTATTACTTAATTTTGTATATTATTTTGTTTTTTATTAATATTCAAGATAATACTAATAATATTAAGAGGACGAAAATAAAGCACCGAACAATTTTAAAACCCTTTTTGTTTCTTACTAGGGGGAAACGACTTGAATATCCAGTTAAATAAATGTGCAATATGCGAACTTATGCTACAATAATAACTCTAAATGTTTATAAAACAATTAAAAGACACTATTGCAAATATTAAATATAATAACAAGAAATCAAATAAACAAAATATTTTTAATGAAGATATATTTGCTATTTATAATATGTATTCTATTTCATGAGTTACTTCCGTTAATAGGTCATTATCCTTTATTTTTCATATCATTTGTAGTGTTTGACGTTTAGTCTAGTATGGCATTTATTATTGGCGTCCCTCCCCCTTCTCTGAGCTTTGCCCGCTGCTTCTCAGGCTCTTGCTGGCTAGGTTTTGGGAAAGGAGTCAGTATCCCTCTAGCTTTAGGCATGCACGTATCGCTTAGTATGGAACTGCCTTCTTCGGTCTTAGCTCAAAAACCATCATAAACATCCCCGTCACACCTCCAAAGTATTACTCCCGCCCGCCCATATCAAGATTGTCTAATGAAATAGTTTATTCACATAAACTACAATAGCCAGTCAACGAATTAGCCATAGAATGGGCGTTTTCCTACCTCTGAAGTTTCCTTAGCTTACGACTAGGAAAATACGAGCAGGAATCTGCTATTGACCTTAAAGTTAGAAGATTCCAAATTTGCAGATACCATGATTAGGACTGAGAAAAAGACATAGGTAAGTTTCAAATAGCTGTAGAATGACCTTTGGGATATAAGAAAGACCCAAACTGCTCAGTTTTTGTATGCAACCTTTTGAAAACTTCCGAACTCTGGAATATAACATGACCACGAATACATTCTTCCATTACTCACATCTTAACACAGGTATCAATTGTATACATTTTGATTGTACCATATCTCATGTGTATCAAGTCTATACATCGAAAAGGGTCGCACCGAGTGCATGTTTATATATCACACTGATATTTGATGAAGAGGTAATTTTAAAGTAATTGACTTGATGAACAATTTTTATCTTATCATAACTGAACAGTGGCGTTGAATGGCGTCTGAATGACAATCTAATGCAAGCAGTATTAATTTTCCCCAAAGGGTATAGGTACTAAAGGCAGGGCCAGATTTAGAGAAAAGAGGCCCTTTCACCTCCCCCAACTGATCAGTAAGGGATATGTCAGGAGTAGTATCTACTTGAAAAGTTACAATAGCCCTCACCCGCCACAAGTGTGTCTTTCACTTTATTTGCCGTAAGTTGAATAATTTTCTCACATACATATACTACAATTAGAATGTAGGCCCCTCTTGATCTTGAGGCCCTAGGCTGAAGCCTAGTTATACTATAGGAAAACCCGGACTTGACTAAGGACCTCTTTGTTTGAACCTCTATCAAGGTACGTATAAGATAAGGTAGTGCCATTTGACGAATAGCCAATCAAAATGCAGGGAGCCTGCTACGTCACTCGGATCCTAGCCAACCAGCTTAAAAACGATCAATATACGCTGTTTTCTGATTAATTTGGTGAATACAAAATTTATAAAATGGTATAGGTCAATAAATGGTACAAATTACTCTAGCTGAATATATTTTACTTTAAATAAACCATGTACAAATTAGATTCCATTAAAAATAAATACACAATAGTTCCTTAAAATTGAGATATATTTAAAATCGTAATTTTTCTACATAATCAACACAATACAAAGAAAAATTTTACTATAATAAGATAAAATGTTCAAAACATGAAAACAGTTATGCCTAATATTATACAAAGAAATTAAAGTCAATGACATTGAACAAACCAAGCAATAAACTAAGATACCAGTTACTAGAATATGTTAGTAAATTATTTTAAACATCAACTAGTCCATTCAGGTACAAGATTTTTAAAGTATATCATTGGCATGTAATCCTTCTTGTCCTAAAAAGATGCATATATTTCAAGTCGCAGGGATGCCTTGGTTCCAGTTAAATCCTTGTGAAGAGAATGACACTGATAAGGAGCCTATGCATTAAAATCCCACAGAATAAATAACTGTGAAAGAAACAGGTAATCAAATTAATGATGGAGCATGGGAAATTAATTCCTATAGTGCTCTATAGGATACACTGCAAGAAGATAATTCTTTTTCTTATATTTTAAATCTTATGTTTTCAAAAGCTGTCATTGGCATGTAGTCTGTCTTGTCCAAAACAGTTGTTGCTGATATATGTGGTGTATGAATTTAAACCGCACTGTCCTATAGAATAAAAATCTGTGAAAGACACATGTAATATCATTACTAATGGACTATGGGAAATAAATTCCTATAGAGCTCTATAGGATACATTACAAGAAAATAATTCTCTTTCTTACATTTTAAATCTTACCTTTTTAAAAACTGTCATTGGCATGTGAGTAGTGCCATTTCAAAACTTGTCTTCTCCACTTTTCATAATTTTCCAGTAGGGCAAAAAAAACTGATTATCTTAAAATTATCCATATTTCTGTTATAATTTTTTTTTTCGTTAGATAACTTAAACTGCTTATTGATTTAAAAAAGGTGCAAACTAAATTGGAAGAGTTTTCCAGCAGCAATATGTGTTTAAAATTTACACATAGCTAGTTTTGCTCTGGCAGCTTGGAGAAGACCAGTTCTGAAACAGACTACTGAGGATAAGGCAAGTTGTGTTTCAGTTAATTTGTAAAGTATAATTCTGGTTAACTCATCTGAATTACAAAAAAGTAATGAAGCTGAGAAGAAATAATACACTTTAATTATATTAAAATTTAAAATTATACTTAGGATGATAATAAAATAATATTTTTTATTTATTTATTTTTTTAATTTGACAAAAATATGGTTACTTACTGGAAAAATGACATTTTATTAAAGGTATAATGAAAATGTAATAATTACTTTAAACATTTTTTAAAACAGAAGCAATATACATCTTTAAAAAAGTAAAAATTCACATTTCTGTCTTAAAAGAAAAAAAAAATTACGTAAAGCCTTCAAACACTTCAGGATTTTCTTGTTGTTCACAGTAGCCATCGAAATCTTCATCGCCATCTCTGCAATTTACTGAAGAAATAGTATGAAATAAATTCACATAGAAGTCCAGGTCTTCTCTTTTGGTCATTCCTTTTCTGTTCTGACGACATCCACCAGGCTCAATGGGAAAAACTGCAACTGTTTCATCCATCTTCTTTTTATTCAATCAAATAATATACCAATTATTTTACACAGAAGCACACTTTAAAAGAGAAAAACCACAACCTGAAAATTTCAACAGTTGCTGCTATCAGCTTTGTGGCACCCATATGCAATTTTTAAAAAATGCTTGCTTCTCATTGGCTGGAATGGAGAAGGCAAGTTTTGTTTCAGAACAGATCTCTATTAAAGCCAGTTTTGCTGTGGACAGTGGTTTTCATATTCTCCTTTGAACTGTTTATAGCCACTTTTTATTCAAACAGATATTTTATTCAGAAAGAGCAGGAAAAATACTTCAAGAATACACTGCCACTTATATTTTAATTTTTTTTGGATAAGACCAGTTTTGAAATGGCGCTACTCATGTAGTCTTCTGTATTAGCTGAAAAATCACTTATCTACTTTTTGGGAGAAATCTCATTAATGTGGCACAGGGCACTTTTACATATTTTCACTCCTACATTGTCTAGATGTTTCACTTTTTGAGTCAGAAGAAGACGTTTGTTTACTTAAGGACGACACTGGTAAATTCAGGTGGGGCAGAGCTTCTTCTTTTAATTTCAATCTATTAGGAACATAGCCTAACAATTCTGCTTGTAAATTCCTTTCATAATCACTGTCGCTGAAATGTTCTGAACAAACCCGAGAAGTATCAGGATTAAAGTTCAAATCTTCTTGTCTGCACAGGACTACTCACTGTTTCTTAATTTCTGGGTTTTTCGGGAACTGGTGAAAAGATACTGACTTGCCTGATTTCCTAGGGTTGTTGGAACATGTTGCTACAGCACAATCACTCGGCATTTTGAAAAAAATAAGTTATAACACTAAAAAGATAGAGATGCTTGCTATGTAAACAAAGCTCAAATAGGTATTGGATGACGTAATGCGCCAAAGTCGCAAAAAAGTCACGATCTGCGCACCTGCCGAATGGCACCCCCTGAACCTCTATATGTAGCACATCATTCTCCCTTGCCTTCGAGAATCACAAGATTCTTCAGCCTTGTTACTACTTTTTGTGTTCGTCTTATTATTAGTAAATAACTCCTTAAATGTAACTGTTAAGATTGTTTTTGTTTTTAAAAGGATTAATAGATGTGTAGGGGCGCTAGTAATAGACTGGTCAAATAATCGCAAATTCTACCTCTATCTCTTTGGATAACCTCGCAAATGTTACATCCGGTGTATTTATTTAAACGAGAGTCGGCTGGAAACTCGGGATTTAGTATATTTTTGTGTTCAGTGAACACTGATCTTTACGTTGCTGCTGTTCAAATGTGGGAAGTGCGGATCAAATTTTATGTGAATCCATGTTAATGAAAGCAGGCCTGCAAATAATAATAATATTACAATATTTGGTTCCCCAACAATGATAATTTGAGTAGGTACACATACATTGTATGAAACAATTTATAGAAGATATTAGTTTTGTAGCTTATTATTATTCCGATTATTTATATTATTTTGTTCATGCCAGTAGAGGCGGCCTATTTAAGTCATTTATTTTTGGAGACTAATTATCTGCATATTTTTGTTCAGTGGTTAATGTTGAGATATCCCTATTCATTTATCGTTATTGCTGTTATTCCGTATCTAGTATTAATAGAGATTATAAGTAACAATTTTCCTGAGAGAAATAATTTGTTGCCTGTACCCGTGTGAGTGCGTGCGTGTGTGTGAAAAGATAACAGACACCATAGCCACAAATTGCAAAGAGTATGAGTTATATAAAAAGAATTAACAATAAGAGCATTGAATAAAATAAAAACATATAAAGATAAGATTAAAAGTCTTGAAAAATAAAAAAGAATTATTGAATATCCATAAATATTTTAAGTATTGTATCAGCTATAATAAGTATTCAACCTATTAATTTTATTAAAAGCATGTTCTGCAAATATTTTAAAAGCATTAATATATTTTTAAAATAACTTCTTCCATTGGAAATTTGCATATTTTTTTTTGTTCAATGTCTTGTTTTAGTTTTGTCGTTCGTTAGTCAATAGTCTGCAATAGTATATGAAGTGTTAGCTTGTTTGTGGAGTTGTGTAATCACAGGGTCAAGTATTGTATTTTATGTTGAATCGTTGGTAGTAAGAATGTAGTGTACTATGTCCTGTTTCTAATTGTGTAATGTAGAAGTCTGTATGTATTTGCTGTTGAAATATGTGTTCATGTGGAGAAATTCAGAGAATGAGCCTTCTCCAAACAGAGTTATAGGATTTCTCCAGATCGAGGGGTATTACTAACATTAATTTGTTTCCAAGGAATGCACTAAGTATTTCGCTTTCCATCCGTGATATGTGGTGCATAGTGGAATGTCCTGGTTTAAATTCGCATTGGAAAGGCGATAATAATTTTTTATGATTTAAGTACCACAGAAGTCTTTTGTTGATTATCTTTTCTGTGACCTTGCAAAGCGTATTTGTCAAAGAAATCGGTTGGTAGCTTGTTGCTAGATTCTCGTTTTTCCCAGGTTTTAGAACTGGTATAACAATTGCTTCATTCCAAATTTGAGGGAACGTACCTCTAGTGTAAACTTCAATCAATAGGTGAAGAAAAATTAGTAAGCCCTGTTCCGGGAGATTTTTCATCATGTCATATGTGATAAGGTCAGGTCCTGGTGGTCATTTGTACAGTCGATAGTGAGAGTTTTAGTTCTGTGTAACTGAAGGGATCATTAAGTGGGTGTGGGTAAGTTGGAATTATGGGGAAAGTCTTAGTTTCAGTTAGTGTTTTGTGTCTGGAGAACTGTATCGTATATTTTTCGTAGCTGCATCCATTAAAGAAATATTCTCCGAAGATATTAGTGATTGTCTGTTGGTCGGTAATGATCTTGTTACTGTGTTCTAGTCCTGTAATAGCTTTGCGGTATTTTTTATGAGTAATTTGGTGAATTTTAGTCCATACGTCTCTTGCGGGAAAGCGAAGATTTCTATTAGATAAAAAATCTACCCAGCACTTTCGATTACTATTCTTAATACCTTTAAGGATTTATTCCTTTTATAGTCTTGGAGGTTTACGTCTGATGGATTTCGTCGGCATAAATTAAGAACTCTTTTTCTGTCCATTACAGCAATTCTACATTCATCAGCCCACCAAGGAACTGGAGGTTTTTTGTATGTCCGTGAAGTTTTTGGAATACTTATCTAACCTGCTTCTAACATTAGAGATGTTAGCTCAATAATGTTTTGAGGGTTAAAAGACTTAAGCATTCCAGTGATATATTCTTGATAAGTATCCCAAATTGCTTCTTTTGTGTTGAATCTTGAAATGTTGTGAAATAGTGAGTGAGAAAAGTTAGTTAATATGTGTAATGGAAAGTGATCACTTCCATGGGAATCGATCAACTCTCCATGAAAACCGTGTGATGAAAGAGGGAGAAGATAAAGAAATGTCAATGTTAGTCCGTGTTCCAATCCGTGGGCATTAATGTGTTGATGAATTAGTATTAAGTGTAATTAAATCAAACTGTTCAAAAATGTTTCGTAACTGTATTCCTTTCCTATTACTTACAGGAGAGTTCCACATGGCACTTAATGCGTTTACATCTACTAAAAATAGCAAAGGAGTAGGTAATTGTGTCAGTAGGTTGCGTATTTCATGTAAGTCAAAAGGTTTCTTTAGTGGAGCATACTGTAACTTGAAAGGGGACGTGAACTGAGACTGCTACTGCTTGCAGTGTTGTTCTCAGCTGTAAGGGTTCGCTATATGTGTTATCTCTAACAAATATAGCTACTCCTCCGCATGCTCTACCTCCCAAGAAGTAATATTTCTATAGGTAGTGTAACCATGTAAACTGAATTCCTTACCAGGTGTGAGGTGTGTTTCTTGGATAGCAACTATCTCTGGATTGTCATCCAGTAAGCGCTTCAAATCACCAATGTGATTTTGTACACCATTTATATTTCACTGAATAATTTCCATTGAGATGTATCTAGAAAATTTGAAATTATAATAGCAACAGGAGGATCCTACTATAAGCTCGAGAAATATAATTAGGAGAAATAAATTGGGAGAGTAAAATTGGTCGAAAGGAGTAAAAAATAAAAACGAACAATAAAAAAAAGATAATACATAATAAATAAAATAAAAGCAATATATGTTGGGGCTAAATAACGCTGCAATTCATCTTTTCTTTCCGCTGAGATTGTCTTGATGTTCGTTCTTCTGAATTCCTATGTTCTTATTATTCTTTCCTTTACTAGTTTCTTTCTTCGGTTCTAGTGCCGTAATTTCATTTAGTTTAGCTCCTCTTTTGTTCGAACCTTAATTTTGTTGGGTTCAACTATTGGGGGATCTGTTGTTTCCTTACTTTTTGGAGGACTGCATTTTGACATAATAAAATTTTCTAACATTATTAATCTTTGGTTCATATTTTCCATAAGCCCAGTTAGTGCACTCACAGCTATTAAATCTGTTTGATTGGTTCTAACCTTACTTGCATAAGAACTATTATTTTCGCTCAGAGTTTTTTAGCTTCCTGGTAACTTATTTTATTCATGGCCATCTTCTTTTTGATCTCAAATTCTTTTGCTTATACCGGGCATGTTTTATCGGTGGTGAGGTGATCACCTTGGCATAATCAGCACTTCTGTGCTAGGGTAATCGTGTTTCGCTTTTGAGCATTTCCTACAAACTGGTTGACTCTTACACGATGATTTATGGTGTCCCAGTAAACCACAATTGAAACAGATAAGTGCCGAGGGAATGTAAATGCGAACGACCACTGAAAAATAGCCAATGTGGATTCGCTCTGGGGTATTCGGCGAATTGAAAGTTTTAAGAAATAGAGTGGATTTCTTCGTGGTCATTCTTCATACTTCTATACCTCCTTGATCCTTCAACTCGTTAAGTATTTCACTGTCTTCGCAATCTCGAATTTCTCCACAGTAAAATAAGCCTTTAGAGTAATTCATACTTCTGTGTGGCTGGACTGCGATTTTAAAGTCGTTAAAGGAATTTGCCTCCACAACTTTAGCAGCAATTTGTGGAAATGGACAGTCTAATAAAAGAAACCCTTCTGTTTGATTTTTTTAAACTTTGATTTGATTTGAATAAGAATGAATCCATTTGTGTATCGCAAAGGGGCTGATGTTAATTAAAGTTCTTACCTTCATCTAGTACCTTTACTACAAGGTAACGGGGAACAGAGTTTGGTATATCTTCACATTTCTCGTACCAATGTTTCTTTTGAGGATTCTGAATTCCAGCGTTACTGCTCACATTCTTATCTATTTCTGTGGTATTATTCGTCATAATGCCACTGATATTAACAGTTTTCTTTAAAACAGAAATTTTTGAAGGCTTTTCAATTGCTTTAACCATAATTTTATGTTTGAGGTTAAGTTGGAGAAAATTAATATTAGAGTGAACATCTGTTACTCTCCTATTCATTGCCATAGCAACGTAAAAATGATAATATTTAGGTTATAACTATATGAAATAGTTTAAAACACATTTTTTTTCACCAAATACTTCATAAATAGATAATATATATCATACTGGGGGCTCAGGTTAGCCATGTGAGTTAAAGCGTTGCCTTTAATCTCACATGATAAACCTAGAGTGGCGAGATCGATTCCCGCCTGGTCAAAGGAAATTATTTAGTGACGGAATTCATTAAATAACATCCTAAGTCCCACCCTGGCTAGAAAAAGGTGGTAACATGTAGATAACCCGTCCCAATTAGCCTGAGTTGCAAAAAGTGGACGTTAATAAATAATAGGGGCTCAGGTTAGCCATGCGAGTTAAAGCGTTGACCTTTATCTCACATGGTAAACCTAGAGTGGCGAGTTCGATTCTTGCCTGGGCAAAGGAAATTATTTAGTGACGAAATTCATTAAATAACGTCCTAAAATCCCACCCTGGCTAGAAAAGGGTGGTAACCTGTAGATAACCCGTCCAAATTAGCCTAAGTTGCAAAAAGTAGACGTTAATAATAATAATATATCATACTGTAGGTTATGTTGATTCCATAGTAACTAATATTATACATAGCAACCGGTGAGTGTCGTATTTTTGTGAATGTGTGTTATATTTAACGTGATAATGATTTATGCTATTATATAATAAAGGATTATTAATTCAGTGATCGTATATATATTCATTATTATTCTGTATTATTAATAAGTCTATTTAAGGCATTAATATAAGAAGGGCAAGTTTTGCTTAATGCAGAAGGTGCTGTTGATACCTTTAATTGAGGCTTGCAATACTTATTATTAAAGCTGATGCAGTTAATTCAGGCATGATCTTCAGGCTTCTCTTTTTTCGGGTAGTCCTTGGCTTCGTGTTCTTTTGAGCAATGGGGGCAGGTAAGGTTCCCGGTGCATCTTCCAGAATTGTTCAAACGCTGGCAGTTGCAACAGCAGCGAACAGACAGGAAGTCAACGGCTGAGCAGATTGATCTTTCATGATACTTTTTCGTTTCACATGCCATAGGCAGGTTATCTGCAATTTTTGGCTGTGGGGTCTGTTTGTTACCTTTTCAAACATACACATTAAAATGTGTGTGTTAGAAGGTGTTTATTTTGTTATTTAGAGTAACTCTTGTTGCACGAGATTTGTGCTAAAAATTATAGAAGGAGTCAACAATTTTATTAGTACTCACTAAAGTGTTTTTAATAAATACATATTATGACAAATGATGCTATGCTTTTAGACTTACATATATGATAGTTCTAAGTATGATTCGCATTAGGGAGTTATACATCTGTGCCCCTACCCACCTCATTTGTTATTTATTTTAATTAGAAAATAACTTCACTATTTATTTCAAATAGAAATTTAAACTATAAGAGCATTTCAATTATTTAATTTTATAATGTATTAGTTAAACAAAGTCATGCTGAATTTGCATGTGTGATAGCGGAACTTCTGCGGAATGAAACTCTTAAATTGTGGTATACATAATCTTATTTACTTCGATATGTTGACGATATTGAAATTACTATGTACTGTCCATAACTACAGGTTGCGCCAGAGAAACTTACATATTTGAAAAATTCCAACAGTTGCGGAAACAGCCAAACTAATTTTCGGTGGAATCACGAACAATACCGACAATGGCCGATCTCATCTCGTCCGTTATCCCCGCACACTTAATAAAAATGCAAATATCTCGGTTAATATTCAAGATAGAGAATAAATGTATATAACAATATTTATAGTAAATTTAATTTGCAATAAGATGGGTTTTATAAAAGGTTTCGATCCGACGTGTAGTATGGGAGATATTTCGAATTTTCAAAAATCCTCCCCTCTAAACCCCCCCTCCCACTTTCCGATTTTAGCCATTAACGAACTTGATCTTTCTTTTTACATAAAACGATTAAATATCGAGTTTGGTAACGATCAAACAAAAATTGCGATCGCTAGTGTTAACAAACAAATATATATATATATATATGACTACAGAGATGAAGAAAATGAGGTCCATTGAAAATTATAAATATAATTTTGAACAGACCTCATTTTCTTCATCTCCAGACATGTGGTTTCAATGGACATGTGAAGAAATTTTTCGGAAATCGCGTCATGAGTACGACCTCAATAGCTGATTTCCCTTAGGCGAAATCTGCTAAAACTCCAGAGCGGTGAGTTGGGCGGGTGGAGGTGTGCGAGAGGGAAGTCCCCAAGTTTGTTCCCCAATCTAGTCAGTTGCCATCATGAGTACAACTTCAGTAGCTGATTTCCCTTATGTAAAATATGCTAAGATGTGAAATGTAGTGTCTCTTGGTAAATGTTATAATTCCTCAGAAGCAATAACGGAATAATAATATTGATTTTAGAAAAATATCTTCTATAAAGTTAGAAATATGTGATACTCCCTCTTGAGTGAGAGCATGCTGCGTAGTTTTGGTGCGCAGAAAATAGAGAGCTCCTGCTTAGAAATGCCTCTTGAGAACATGTTTTTTCCTTGAATAGCAAACAATGTCATAGGTGATGAATAACCCTATCTACTAAACAGGCAATTAAAGATTAGAAAACGATAAGATAATACCCAATGAATATCTTAATGACTCTCGGTTTTACGGGATCATTAAGGTTCTTCTACCAAGAAATAATGCAATTTTACACATGGCAGCCATTTTCATCTTAAATTACTTTCTGGTAGGGCTCACATTTCTTGTATGTTATAAAGTCAGTTCATAAGCAGTCTAGAGTTCCAGATTCAGGAGCCAGAAGCGCAAGTAAAAAGTTCCGTCACGCACGGGGTGCATAAACTAAGCAGATTTCCCACGTGATGGTATTACACCCTAGTGATCTCATCTCATCACATGCATATAAATATAAAGTCTGGATTAACTTATGAAGAAACTCTCCCGTTATTTTCAACACGTAACAGAAATGTCCTGTAACATGTACAAGGACTGTAAAGTCATTCAGCTTTAATACCCGTGAAGTAAAATTTGGCAATAGGACGTATTGAATTCATAATGGTTTCGCGTCGAATTATAAATATTGGGTTAACTAAGCTATGAATAATCCCTTTGACTTCCGGAGATCTGAAAACAAGGAAGCACTAATTACTCGATTTGTATTTGAGTCACGAAAGAACGCATAAGCCAACAATTGTAGACAATCAATAGTTTAACAAGATTGGATATATAATATCATGTGCCGTGCGGGTTAGGGCATTAGTCTTAATCTCGTATGGTAGTAGACCTTGTGGCAGGTTCGATTCCCGCCCTGGGCATTAGAAATTTATTTAGTGACGGGCTCATTAAATAGACTCCTTTGGCCCGCCCTGGCTAGAAAAGGGTGGTAACCTGTAGGTAACCCTTCTCAATTAGCCATTGTAGCATAAAGTGGACGTAAATCAAACATAACAAACAAACAAATTTGGATGTATCTCTAATAATAAAGGTAAATGTTTGGTAAATTAGCTTAAAATAATGTGGTTCATGACATAAACCGCTTATTGTTAATATTACATTAGTAGAAGGAGTTAGCTGACAGCAGAAAACTAAAAAAAAACTATCTCGGTTACTATCCATGAAAGACAAAATGTGCAGGTACAACATTTATAGGCATTTAATGTTAAGAATCTCCGTTATTGTACGTCGGATCGAGATAGTGTATAGAACAATTCATATTGTAAGAAAAATGTTCTATAAATGCTGTTATATTCGTTTTTTCACGATCTTGATCAGGGGGGAGGGGAAATCAGCTATTGAGGTTGTACTCATGACGGAATTTTCGAAATTTTTCTTCAAATGTCCATCGATCCTACCTAGTAGATGACGAAAATGAGGTCCGTTCAAAACTATATATATATATTTGTCTGTTACCGCTCTAGCGGTCGCAATTTTTGTTTGATCGTTACCAAACTCGATATTTAGTCGTTTTATGTAAAAAGAAAGATCAAGTTCGTTAACGGCTGAAATCGGATCACGGGAAGGGGGGGGGTTAGAGGGGAGGATTTTCGATAATTCGAAATATCTCCGTTACTATTTGTCGGATCGAAAAATTGTACAGAATCAATCTTATTACAAATTAAATTTACTATAAATATTGTTATATACATTTATTCTCTATCTTGAATATTAACCGAGATGTTTGCCTTGTGCCCAAATTGAGGTGAAGTACGACCTCAATAGCTGATTTCCCTCAAGGGAAATCTGTTAATAACTAAATAACAACACCTTTTATGTCCATTTTTGCAGTAAAACCAATAGGAAACGAAATATTTTCATTTCAGGCCCCGCTTATAACTCCCCACTCCTGCTCATCTTGGTTCTTGGTTACAATAACTATAATCTAAAGTTTAAATTGGGCTAGTAGTAATATACATACCTAGTTTCATAAAATTTGGTTCAGTAGTTTAGGCGTGAAAAGGCCAAAAATTGTGGATTTTTTTTCAATTCCATATGAAACCAAAAAGTAACAAAGTGTCTTGAAATTACTTGAAAAAATAAATCAATGTACAGGCAGAGGTTATCATTTTTTTTATATATATAATATATTTATTGTAATCATATTTGTCGGTGCATACCGTCATCGCTGGCAGATGGTCGATTACAGTTGGTAAGGGCTTTCGATGCAAAGGCACCATCTTCAAGCCGTCTAGAGTTGTACTGTACAACTGTCGTACCACTCTAGACGGCTTGACGATGGTGCCTTTGCATCGAAAGCGCTTGCCAACTGTACTCGACCATCAGCCAGTGACGACAGTATTCACGGACAGATATGACTACAGGATCATCTATACTGGCGGTTCCAACCCTTTACTTGATATATATATATATATATATATATATATATATATATATATATACTAGCTGAGATACCCGGCTTCACTCGGGAATTCATTTGGGGCTGAATGTTGGTGGTATATTTTTGGCAAGACTTTACTTTGCACAATATTATGACATTTACCCGTCCCAGTGTTTAGGGTTAACACCCGTCGTTTCTATGGATTTATTAATAATAAAATTATTTTTTTATGTAAGACTTCACTGTCCTGCATATTGTCATATTTCCCGTTTCCTGTGCATTATGCATAGATTTGAATTATTAATGAGAAAATATTGACATACATTTGAATAAAGTTTTTCATTTGAGGTACCTGGTAGTTCATATTGAAAAGAACTGTTGAGAAAATTTCTCTAAATAACAAAATAAACAACTTTTGTTATTTGCATATTTGCCGAAACCCCAATAGGAAATCACTATTTTAATTTCAAGCCTCCCTTACAACTCCCACTCCTGCCCGTCCCTAGAAATAGTATGGCTTATTATAAGGAAGGCGTTAGTGCTAATTCAAATACCGAGTTTGGTTTAGTTCGGTTGAGTCTTTTGTGCCAAATAAAATTGTGGACTCTCTCTATAGCTTTTAGCATATAACTCATTTATACTTCCGTATACGGCAAAGGTGCATATAACAAAAGTTACTCTAAATTACAAAATAAACAACTTTTGTTATGAGCATATTTGCTGAAAAAGCAATAGGAAACGAAATATCGCTATTTTTAATTTCAGGCCTCCCTTATAACCCCCACTCCTGTTTGTCTTAGAGAATATTAATATAGCCTAAAGTCTAAGTTGGGCTAGTAGTAATATACATTCCAAGTTTCATAAAATTCGGTTCAGCCGTTTATGCGTGAAAAGGTAACAAACAAACAAACAAACACACACGAAAGGAACTAACTGCAGTTATGGTGTCTATGACATGTGAAACGAAAAGTTATCGAGAAATTTCGCGATAAAATCAATGTACAGACAGAGGTTACAATTTTATATATATATATATATATATATATATATATATATATATATATATATATATGCACATGTAAATTAGCATTAATTCTCCCACATGATTATAAGCTAAACCAAAATTTTTAGGTTAACGGGAAAACAATACGCCCAGACGGGAAGTGTAGATTAAAATTGAAGCCTTGCCAAAAAAAAAAAATATTAACATTTAGCCTCAAATGGTTTCCCGAGCGAAGTTGAGTACCTTAGCTAGTTTATATATAATTCTCCTAGATAGGACCAATGAACATTTGAGGAAATTTTTCTAAAACTTATACATGAGTACAAACACTATTACTGATTTACCTTAAGGGAAATCTGCTAAAACAGAAGTAGTTATACACAGATCTGTAATGAAATCCAATAGTGAAGTTCAGTGAATGGGGAAAAAAAATATTGGGAAAAAAAGGATATCTATTTATTATTTCTTGACAAATACTTTCAATCAAATATATAATACATGTTTTTACAAGTGAATCCAACAATAAGTAGTGAAGGCAGCATTTTTTTTAATTAGCACAGAGCAACATAAGATATCACAATTTTTTCAATCGTAAATCAATATACCATCTACTATTGCTTTGTGTACAATACACTGGGTATCGATACCGTGGAAGTACTATATCTAGCTAGTCCTTGTTTAAAACTAACTCCACTTTTATTAACAATTGCTTGCAATCAGCCTCTAATATTGAACTAAATATTTCTAAATAAAAGCACTCTAGAAAAGTATCTTTCCTTCCATAACCTTAAATTTTAAGGTACTTTGAAAAGAAATAAGGCTCATTTTAAAAGTAAAATAAAAGAAACTATGAATTACTAATCCACATTCTCATATTGTAATGAAGTAAAAAAATAAAATAAATAAATAGATTAAAAAAAAACTAAATTTTAAGAAAAGAAAATTTAACTAAATTGAAATCAATGTTAAAGTATTAACTTTCCAATGAATGAAAACATTTACACAAATGCTTTCACCAAATTACTTGCATGATCGCAGAGAGGCTTTGAGGGGCTCCAGGGGGCTTTTTGAGTCAGGCCCCCTCCACAGTCCAGTATATCAAAATCTAGCTGTACTGTGGCCCCCAGGAGATTTGGCCAAATTATCCTAGCAGCCCTCCTAGCTTCATTTACATTTTTTCTTTATTATCCTGTTAGTGAACAGTGGTTCCAATCAAATCTACTTCAAAAATAAGAGTCTGGATCACAAAAAAATATCTTTGTTTTTGGAGTCAATGACACACTATTCATCTAAATTCAATCAACAATTAATTTGAGTTATTTTAGATCTTAATGCAGATAGGTTATAGTATATCCAGAATTTTATTTCTAAAGTAATTGATTTTGGATGAAACATCAAATTTCAAAATCACTGCACTGTTAATCCCTATATTAAAATTTACTCAAGTTAATATTTAACCACTACAAATTACATAAGCTTTAAAATATATAAAATTAAATATTTACATTATTATAATTTTATTTCAGAAATACAAGAATAAACTACATGCTATCAAAAACATGTAATGTTTTCAAGAAAAGGGTGTATTGGGTGTTAACTATTAATAATTTAATGATTTAAAAAATTAATGTATTTAGTATTCATTGAATTTGGTTACTCCATAATTAAATTAATGAAAAAAATATCAGTATTTTACAATATACTTCCAAAGTAACATCAATATAAACAAATTAATATCCTAATTTTATTCAGGAAATTTAATTTCCTATAATGTACAAATAATTTTAATATTAGCCTTTTAAGACTCTCTACATATATTTTTTTTTTTACTTGAAAATAAATTTAGTTTGTATAAATTCCACATTCATAATTAACAAGAATCTTTATGATTTTAAATTTAAAAATCTCATAATTAACTAATATGTTAAGAAAACTTAATTTGTTTATATCAATTTTACCTGGATGTATCTTTTGTTTCTGTACATCCTTCGAACTTTCTCAGTATGTCTGGTTTGGTGTTTTTACATCTTTTCAACTTCATTTTCATATAAAATAATTTATATATACAAGTTTTTAGTTAATAATAACATATAGATTAACATATCTTCCATGTTTCTCTTTTTTATTTGTTTACTTTTTATTGATCTTATAATTTTAACGTAAAGCACGGTTTGTATTTTATTAATGGATATATTAATATCAAATACACATTTGACTGTTAAATAATATATTTTTTACAATTTGTATTATTAAATCATTTTTGTCATCATGAGCTTGAAATGCTAGTTTATATCACAGTACAAAAAAAAAATATATATATATCTGTAGGGTATGACATTTAATAAGCACAATGTTTAAAAAAAAAAAAAAAAAAATTGATCTTATTTTTAGTGTTAATTTTATAAGTTTTAAGAATTATTGGAATAACTTTATTAAAATTCTTTGTATGATGAAATCATGATCATGATGATTTGCGTATCTCATGAATGATGAAACAGTCCTCTCTCATACCCATGTCCAGAATAAAAATGTCTCTTAATGTGTTTTAGTTAGGTCATGTGTTAGTTAGTTAGCTCATAACTTAATTTTTTCATTTGATATCAAATGAATATATTTATTTATGTCAACTTGGAAATAGATAAACTGCATGACTAATTGATTCAAAACCTTTTAAGTCATTTTGGCTGCACTATGGCAAGCTTGATTCTTTACTAAAAACGCAATGACTTTGTGCTATGCATATTAAAACGCATCCAGAATTTTGTCTACATACATGAATTTTGAAATGAAACGAGATGGAATGTATTGTTCTACCTGGTACATTTTCTTTTCACAGCAAAAATTATATTAATCAATATGTAACACATACATAAACAATGCTTATATGTAAGATAATGTTTCAATTTCATAATCGGTGTAAGTATTAAAACACCCTTATCGTATAAAATCTTATTTATAAAATCTTAATCGTACCATAGAGATCAGTTACATAAGATGTTACTACTTGGATCAAATTCTAAAATAGCTTAAATAACACATTCACTATAGCATACATTTTTGGAACAATGATTTTCAAATGTATTAATTAGAAAACTGGAACTTTAGAACTTGAAATGAGAGAAAAAACTTCAAATATAAGGAATCACAAATTTAAAAAAAAAATAAATAAATAAAAAATGAAATTTAACAGTATTTTATTTCAAAGTATTAAAAGAACAAAATACAACAATCAACGATCAACTCCAAATATATTTGAAATAGAAGCGTATATTTTTACTTTAATTGAAATTCTACAACACCTATGGTATATGGATATACTTGTATTTCCCATTGAACACACAAGCAGACAATTGCCCATTATATTAAATTTCAGTTTATTTTACAAAAGACCTATAAAGTGTACTCTTACTTTTTATTTGGTTTATTTTAAAGAAATGTAAATATTAAAAAAAAAAAAAAAAATAAAGCAATCAAAGTTGGCATTGATTTTACAGCGACTGAAAACTTATTAATCGACTCATCTATTACCAATATTAAGATTTTTAACATTGATTATAGTGATTCCAATGAGTTCAGATGGCAGAGTGGTTAGCAAATCAGTGTGTGAAGATTCCAATAATAATTTTTGACCACATCTTCCTATAATGGCGTTTCTTGTTCAAAGTACAATCAATTACATCATAAATCAATCCAAAAATAATTTTTTTTTTTTTGAAAATGTGTCAAAGAATAAGCCTTTGCCAAGAATGATAATAGTTGCTTATATTCAGATAAGTTTGATGGAGTTTACATGTCACATATATTACATAACAACTTAAATTAATTGTCTCCAACACATTAACGCTTGCCATGGGGCATCCTGCTTAGGAAGCTGGGTTTGATTCTACTACCCATTAACCATAGTAATAGCATCGTTGATTCAACCACTGATCTAGATAGCAAGGAGGCCTAGGTTCAAATTGAGATGAGTGTAATAAATTGAAATAAAAAATTATAGTAATGAAGTATTCGTCGCCTTTTAGGTTATGGTAATTCTAACAATGATAACAAGACAGTTGGGTGTGGAAGACAAATTTATGCTTTACATTCTAACATAAAATAAATATTCAATAATTGTTAGATATTGGCAATCTGACATTTTAAGAGTGATCCATCTATATAATATAAAACATTTTTATTCAATATTTTTTAGGTATTACTCATTTGCCATTTGAATAGATATTCAATTGTGAAATGTACGACTCTTTCCACAAATTTTCAAAGTATTTTTTTTTTTGTCTTTTGTTTTCTCTAAGTGCTTAATTTAATTCTGCTTATAGCATTCAGATTAAAAACTGTTTTAGACTTTTATAAAATGGTGCCAAAAAGTATATAAATAACAAAAGCAGTTCAATCCATGAGCTCCGTTATAGCCTTCTCTTCAGGGCCTTTGTTTTTTCTAAAGCAAAATGGACAGCAGACATTTTATAATTTGTATGTTGGAGCTGCTAAGGCAGTGTCCATGCAGAACAAAACTATGGCATCTTCCATCTGCTAGCCTGTTGACAACTTTTAGCTCCAGCCAAGTTAAGTGATGGGAATTATTGTAGGAGGAACCTAAACATTCAAGTACTATAATAATGACAGAAATAAGATGAAGGATGAGCAGAGACCTGAATACAAATTTAAATGAAAATTTTAGTTCATTTTAATTTTATGCATACCTTCCCCAACTATTGGCTCCACTTAGCTTTCATTCTTTTGTAGCACTGAGCTTTTACCGATAAAGTTGTAATTTCATTAACTAATTTTTTTTGAGAACATTCTTTGTACATTTCTATTAATTTTGATACACACACTAGTATAAATGTCCCTGGCCTTTCTTGATTATTACTGTATCAAATAGACATTATAGTGGTCCATAATTTAAATTTTGATAGGTAAATTAGAGCTTTTAAGTTGAATTCTTCATGTAACTCAGTGGAAATATGGTGGGGGACTTCGAAAAAAAGACAACCCACATTTTTTAAATCTTTAAAAAGGATCACAGATTTTCTCAAAAATCAGCTCAAACCAAATTATTTTTAGTTGTATGTATTTAGGTAGTGAACATTAATTGTTTTCTTTTTGTATCAGAATTCTTTCAACACACAGATTAAAAGCCTGGAGAACTTTCTGGACAATGTGCCAAATGTTTAAAAATTGGACTGAGCTGGTTTTGATACTAAAGACTTCAAATAATCTTTGCCATAAGAAGACAGCTATAGAATGAACATAATGAATAATATCATCCCTTTTTAAAGCTGCAGATATATTAAAGATGGTGTAATTCTCTACAGAGGGATTTTCTGACCCAGATAGGTAAGGGAGGGGATACATTACCCCTCTTGCATGTATCATCTCATTTCTGGAGTATTCTACCTACTCCTACCAAACCAGAGCTTCTGATCAAATATTAATATTATAATTTGACAGAATAAACCATTACTCATTCCCTCACAATGACCATTTCCTACTAGTGAACACCTTTGTGTACTACATAATATTTTTAAATAACGGTAAAAATAATAATTCAAAATTTGTTTTTATTTTTTTCAGCTTCTGTTGATATTTTCCACAATTGTGCCCTGATTACAGCATTTTGATTCTGAGTAATTATTGTTTAAAATAGATATATTTTTCCTGCACCGAAGAGAAACATGAAAGGAACAAACTCATTGGGTTACGAGAGATCAATTACAATAGCTAATAAGACTTTTTAAAATGTGTAAGTTTAATTAGAAACAATGAAACTCATTTTCATATATAAACTATTTTATCTAATTCATCTATAGTAATAATTAGTTTAAGAATTGAATATTTAACAGATTGGTTTTAAAAAGATCAAATTAGAGAAAAAGAATATTGCAGCCTTATTAAAAAGTCATATTTAAGAATACTTGATGTCTGGTAACCACTCTCAAAGTACATATATGTTAGAGGTATAGTTATTAAGGTAAATGTTGATGATTATAGGTAAATATGGAAGCAATATGCCTTTTTAAAATACAGAAGCGGAAACAATTGTAACAACCCTTCAAATTTGTTATACCATCAAATATCCTTTTTATTTAACCACATACGTACAAAAATAAGTTGATTCAGGTTCAAGTACACAGTTGATTAAAACTATGACTGTGTCATAAAGATATGAAGATATATTTATATACAATTATATATTTCTTTTCCTTCAGGACATTTAATTAAAGGTAACAGTTTCAGCTCGTAAAAATTGCCTTCAACTGCACCTGATTGACTTCCACAAATTAGATAGGTAGGTGGCAGGAAGAAGAGTGAGCAAGACATCCATGTGAGGCAATGCTGCCATTTGGAAGAAAACAACCATTCATAGTTTTGTGATTACATTTCACACTCCATTCTTACAATCTGATATAACCATAAAATATTCTTTTAACAAGAATTCTAAAATGATGATCAAACATTTTTAATGGCTTTTTACATCAAATGAAAATTAAATCAAAATGAATAGAATACAAATAAATATCTAATATAAAACAATACCTGGCAGCCCTAGGTATAAAGAGTGCCTAAGAATGGCAGTGTTTTGTAGACAACCAAAATATAAATAAATTTTGTCGTTAAAACCAGAAGAAATTTATATTTTTTTTTTTATTGTTCTGTTTTCAATTAGTATCAATAAGGAGAGTGAATAAATTAAATATTCTTCTATGGTTATTTGTTATTAGAATTATTGCTTAAATTTTCAGAAGCATTATTGCTTTGAGTCAGTATTTTACCATTAAATGTCTTACATTTATCATTTCTGACATGATCTCAAACAACTATTTTTAAATTAACATAAGATTTACCTTTGAAGTAGAGATATAATTACGCTCACAGAAATTACATCACCAAAGATTAATACATATATTTGGTTTTGAAAAGTGAATTAAAATGCTAAAGATATGTTTAAAATGATGTTATTATTAACAATTATTGCATTTAATAATTAAATAATTTTTTTTATAATTTTTGATTGAACATTTTATCTTTAAAAAAATAAAGTCCTAAAACAAATCACTAAAACAAGCTATTATTTCAATAAACTAAAATAAGATACTTAGTGGATATATTTTCTATAACTGTTCAAATTAAAAAAATAACAATGTATTTGCAGTTTTATATTTCCCTATTAGGAACTGGTTTAAAAAGGAAACTGAAAGAAAAGGCTTTTATTTAATTTTGGTTTCTAGAATAAAGCCAGTCTATCAAATAACTATTGTTAAACTCAGGTATGTTATAACAAGGCAGCTATTGATGTGAGGCCTAAGAGTAACATAGAAATTGTTTTCTGTTCTGCAAAGTTACACAGGTTTCCAGTGCATGAGCAGTAAGCAGCATTGACGTTGAATGTACCCGATCTGTATAAGCATTTCTGGTCTTTATATTGATCTTCTATGTAACCACAGCCTCTTACCACTCTTATTTTTCCATAAACTGAAAAAAAAAATATATCAAAAATATTGATTGTCAAATATAAAATACATGAAATAAAATATCTGTGCAAATTACCTAAGAGTTCCTGATTACCACAAGGAGAAAATATTATTTATTTGGGAAATATATGAAATATAGTTGAAACCCATAAGTAATTCATGTACTCTTTTAACTTCCTTGTTTGCAGTAAAGGAAGTATTGCCATTGAGAAAATTTTAGGAATGCATTGGAACGGAGATATTAAAATTGCCTTTCCAACAAAAACATTTTAAATGAAGTGCAGCAAAAAAAAAATTGTTTATTTAGTTTAATAGGAGTGCAAGGAAGTCATTTGGTGCTCACATCAGATTTTTTCAATAAAATCAAATAATTTTTATTCACTTTTCCAGGTACCATAAAATTATACTTCATGGAATTGTAAGACAGAGAGCATATATATATATATATATATATATATATATATATATATATATATATATATATATATATATAAGAAGAGACCTTATTTTTGCCTTCTGCTAGGAAGGACTAAATGGATGTGAAATGTTTTTTTCACACATGTGAAAAATTTTTCAATTTCGCGTCATGACAACTAAAATAGCTAATAATCCTTAAGGAAACTGTACCTACTGAAAGAAAAGAAGAAAAAAATTATCCTTTTAAGCGACGATGGAAAAATTTATCAAGAGATTATTACTCACTTTTCTGAACATTTTTTCTACATATTGTCGGTTTCTCTAATGGAAGATGTTCCAGACGATCACGAAGACTACAATTAATTATTCCTATTGAATATGAATCGAATGGATCTCCACATCTTGGATCATATTCTGAATTACATGAATAGCATAAGATTGGTGCTGGTTCATTTGAAGACTCAGCGGCATTAGAACTACCTGAAAAAGTAATATAAATTAGAAAATAGAAACAAAAATCAAATTTGTACAATTCTTGAATTATTGAATATAGTAATGAACAGTTATAATAACAACTGACTGTAATGATATCAACAAATTCCAAGTTAGTTTTCCAACAAGTTCCAATAGCTAATTTACTGATAGCTTCTTTAGTTTGTCATTATTTAGTTATTTAAAACTCCCGTAAGGAAACCTGCTATTGAGGTTGTAATCTTGAAACGCTTTTCAAAACATTTCTTCAAATGAAAACGTCCTAGATGGAGCGTTGCGTTACTAGTTGACTTCTAGGACGTCTCGGGCAAATACAGCAAGGCTGGGTACACAGTGAGCCACTGAGAAAGCTGGAGTGTTAGGAGCTGCGTCATTAGTGAAGAGAGGCACTGCCCCTAGAGGGAGTACCCATGAGGTCCACGTAGTGACTCATATCCGACGGGGTAACTTGATCTGATTCAGTCCCGCAACATCACTCCCCCTCCCCCCCCCCCGCACCCCTAGAGACAGAGTCTCCAAAACGTAGTTTGATGGGCGTTTTGACATGTCGTCCGGATCTATTCCTGTATGGGTCCTGCCGTTTGGACAATTCCTTTATCGATAAAGAGGGTTGTTGAGACTTAGGTGGGTGCATCGGAGCAACGCCGTCACTGGTGTCCTCTTCCAAAAGATAAGCAGGCTTTACCTGATCGACTGATACATTGACTTCCTTCTCGCCGACGATTATGGTGAAAATTTCCTCACGTCTGGTTAACACCTTGTGTGTCCCGTGTACGGTGGAACTATGGGGCATCCTCACGAAAGAAGACATGGGCTCAGGTGTCGAGGCTGAACACCTTCTTGCTGTGTACACGAGAGTCTGCTGGCTTCAGGCGGTTCAAATCTTCCCTCAATGTTTGTAGTGTGACGCAGGGTTCTATAGATTCAAAAGCGCCATGGAAATCTCCTGGGAGTCGAAGTGGGCCACCATAAACCGCCTCTGATACACTACCTTCCATGTGGCTGGGCTACGAGTTTTCTTGTGACCTAATTCCCTGGGTGGCTCAGTACATGTTAACCTATCGAATTTAGAACAAAGATATTCGTGTGATACGTAAGGTCTAGCGTTGGCTTCTTCAGGTCGTCAATGCTGGTGCCCCTTTTCTGTGCTTCAGCTCAAGCTACTTGGTCGGCAGTGAATGTCAGTTGAAAACAGATTGATAAAGTTGAGATGAGGGATGCGACGAGCTGTTTTAGGCCGCTGGGAAAAGGCATGTGCGAGGGGCTTATGGTCACCCACTATATAAAAATTGAGTCCTTCAATGAGTAGGTGAAAATGTTTTATAGCCTTGTAGATTGTGAGGAGTTCCCGATCATAAGTTACATAGTTTCTCTGGGTCTGCGGTAAGGAGACAGGTTCGCCTGTAGGTGATGGGTGTGCACGATTTCCGCTCCTGCCAGGCTGGACATGTCCTTCTCGAAGGCTTCGAGAGTCTCCTTCGACCACATGATGGGAATCTTTTCCCTTTTTCTTGATTTTGCGTAAAAGTTGATTGAGAGGCCCAAATCTTCCCTCTATGTGCCCAAGCTTGGATGTGTGTGTGGCGTGAGGCACACTCTTTCTATAAAAGTTTAACATACCTAGAAAACACCTGAGATGACATATGGCCTCGGGTTGAGGGAAGTTTTTGATAGTAGTATTTTAGCTACAAGGGAATAGACTCCGTTGGCATCCACTCTAAATCCTAGGAAGTCGACTTCTCGTTGGCCGAAGCCGTTCAGCAAAAGGTGGAATTCGTCCAGTCGTTTATAGATTTCCCGTAGGTGTTTCTCGTGTTCTTCGATCGTTTCTGAAGCTACTAGGAAGTTGTCTAAATATCAGAGGACAAAAGTATGATCACGAAGCATAGAATCTACGAATCTCTACCAGGTCTGTGAGGCATTCTTGAGACCAAAAGGCATTCGTAGATACTCATTCAGACCGAATTGTGTTATTACTGCAGTGTTTTCCACGTCCTGTGGTGCTATAGGTATGTGATGATAGGTGTGTTTAATGTCCAGAGTACTGAAAATAGCGAGTTGAGAGGTAAGATCTGTCAAGTTCGGCAATGTGCACCGTTATGGGACTGTGAGGTCTTATAAATGCCGGCCACACAAGCGATCTTTCTTGGTGGTGACATGAAGAGGATTTGACCAAGGGCTCCTCGATTGCTGACAGATGCCCTCGTCGATCATGCTTTGAAATACTTCATTCTCGACGGAGTACTTCTCAGGTGGAAGTCGCCTAGCCTTGCTGTTCGACGGGTGACCTTTAGTCTCGATCTGATGTTCGACGATGCTTCTAGGCGGTCCGTAAGAAGAAAGTCGGAGCGTAAGAAGCTGCGTAATTATCGAAGGGAGGCTCTGGACGCACTGCCCTTAGTAGGAGAAACAGCGAACCCATGTGTTCCACGAAGTGACTCATGGTGGGTTAACTTGATCGGATTCTTAGTCCCGCAACAAGATACAAGCTGGATAGTGGAGAGTGAAAATCGTATCAATACAAGTAAGGTAATACTGAATACTAAATAATCTATTGTATACTGAGCAGATTTCCCATGTGGAGCTTTTTCTAAAATCCGATGAGTAGAAGTGGAAGTTTACTGAAGGCTGTAAATAAGAAACTACGAGTTTAATATTTGAGCTCAGAGAAAAATGTTAGAACAACAATTATAGAACATCAATAGTTTCGTAGCAAAATTGGTTAGACAGAGTTTTTCGATACGTCTGATAATTACGGAAATATAATGAACTCACCTCCCTCCTCACCTAACCATGTCTGCTGTGTCAGCCATTAACTAATACGACCTTTAGTGTTGAATAAAACAATTAAATGTCAAATATGGCATAGATCAAATAAATATTTTCGAGTTAAGATCTGACAAGGATCCTAGGATAGGTATGCACCTTATCACACTTATTTGCATGTACCTCACATTGTAAAAGTTAAATGAAAACAATATTTGGTATTTAAGCTTCTAATAGAGTGGTTTATAATACAATATATAGGCTTATTTTTAATATAGCATTAATAGGAGTGGGGGTTTACTGGAGGCCGAAAACCAAATAGCTTAATTAATATTCTAGGTAGAGAAAACATGTATGTAACAATATTAATAGAACATAGATTTGTAATAAGGTTGGTTCTACACAATTTTTGATCCGACTTATAGTAATGAAGATATTTGATTTTTAAAATTTTCATCCTTCAATAACTCCTTACTTATAATCAAAGCACTTTAACTACTTGTCAACATATCATGAAACGTCTTATTCGAAGCTTAAATGCCAAATATTTAACTATGTGAGATACATGTAAGTATATACTGTGTGTGATGATGCTGTCAATTAACTCATGACGCGATTTTTAAAAAAATGTCCATCGATCTGACCAAGGAGATAACGAAATTGAGGTTCATTCAAAAAAATTATATATATATATATAAATATATATATATATATATATATATATATATATATATATATATATATATATATTTGTCTGTTACAGGTCTAGCTGTCCCAATTTTATTTGATCAATACCAAACTCGATATTCAAACATTTTATGAAAAACTAATAATCAAGTTTGTTAACGGCTGATATTTAACCAGTGGGGGGGGTGATTTAGAGGGGAGATATTTTGCAAATTCAAAATGTCTTCGATTTTAAACGTCGGATCGAAAAGTTGTATAGAACCAATGTTATTGAAAATTTAATTGTCTATAAATGTTCACATATACATATTTTCTTTATCATGAGTATTAACGGAGATATTTTGGTTGATTAGTTTTAAGCCGGCAGTACACCCCCAATCCTACTCATGGCATAATAACAACAAGCTTGGTTGTTATTGGCTGAAGTCGGACCTGCGGTTGGGGGGGGGGGGGGAGTGGAATTTGAAACTTCTAAAAATTTTCGTTATGAGTCGGATCGTGAAATGATATGGGACCAATCTTGTTTTTTTGTAATTCAGCGAGTTTTTCGTACTTACTTGTTTTCAGCCTTCAGTAAACCCCCGACTAACGCACGTAGGAAATCTGCTTAGTTCAAGCAGCCCCTGCGTGACGGACTTTTTTTTCTCTTTATGACATCTATAGATGACAGACCAGACCTTCCTTTATCTCCGTATCTTTTTATAAATGTAGTTGGGATCAGCAGGAATCGTGAAATGTACATTCCTTGTTACCAAATGATGTTGCCCGAGTACCTAAGCAATGGGATGGTTTATGGTCTGTCATTTCTAAGGTTCTTCTACTCCAGGGGTGCTCAATCGGTCGATCGCGAGTGCTTTTTGGGTAGATCTCGAGAAGAAAAATTTTTTTGATAAGTAGGTAGGTAACTAAACTACAAAAATGTATTACGTAATAAAATAACACTGCTTGCGGCAAAAGGTGGCTTTATCAAAGGAACGCGCGGCACTTGTCAAAGAAAAGGCCGTGTTGTTTCTAGACTAGACAGTACAGTCTAGTCTAGAAACAACGAGAGACAGTACAGTCTAGTTTTGGGCGGCGCGTTTGACGGGAACATTCGAGACTTTCGTTCACGCCGATATAAATGTTGTGCCTGCAGGAATTGGAGTCATTCTGAATTGTAACTTGATGGCGGTCCTACGTCGATACAAAGTTTATTATTAAATAGTGGAAAATGAGTGCAGTGAAGAAATCTAAAACGTATCATTTTAATAAGGATTGGGAGGAAGAATTTTTCTTTTGTATGGTAATGTTCTTTTGGAAGGATAAGTGCATTTGTGTTATTTGTCGTGCGTCAGTTGCAATACCTAAGCGTGGTAACTTAGAGAGGCATCATAAAACGGTTTATAAAAACTATGAAAAGGATTTTCCGCCGTGTGAATTAAGAAAAACGAAAAGTAAGTGATTTGATATCTTGTTTGAAAAAAGAACAATCCATGTTCACAAGACCAGCCAAACAATCAAAATCTGCTACGATCGCGGCATTTAAAATATCTCATATATTGGCGAAACACAAGAAACCATTCGAAGATGGATCGGTGGTGAAGGAAGCATTTATTAAAGCGGGTGAGACTTTATTTGGAGATTTTAAAAATAAAACAGAAATCATGTCTGCTATTAGAGAACTTCAGTTATCTCGTCCGACTGTCACAAGGCGTATTGAAGTCATGAGTCAGGACATCGCAGATAAACTAAAACATGATATCATGGAATGTACATACTTTTCTTTACAGTTCGACGAATCCACCGATATGACAGACACTGCCCAGCTGTGTATTTTTATTCGGATGGTATTCAATGACATGTTGGCTAAGGAAGAATTTTTGACAATCCTTCCTCTGAAGGGGAAGACCCGTGGCGAAGATATATATGACGTTTTCTTCAATTTTGTAAAAAACTACGAGGTACCAATATATAAATTATTGTGCATTACAACCGATGGAGCACCATCAATGACTGGAAACAAAAACGGTTTTGTGGCATTGTGTCGAGCTAATGAAGAATACCCTTCATTTTTTTCATTCCATTGCATTATACATCAACAAGTTTTGTGTTCAAAAGTTTTAAACATGGAGGAAATTATGGGCATTGCAACAAAAATCGTGAATTCCATCCGTGCACGTAGCTTGCAACGGTGGCTCTTTCAGTTGCAGTTGGAAGATAGGGAGTCAGCTGAACACACTGATTTAGTTCTTCACACGGACGTCAGGTGGTTGAGTCGCGGAAAATTCCTAGAAAGGTTTCAAGAATTATACCCCGAAATAACAGCTTTTCTAGACGAAAGAGGTGATTTTGAAAAACGAAAAATGGCTAAATGATTTGGCATTTTTGACTGACATCACAATGCACTTAAACACCGTTAACTTGGAGCTTCAAGGTAAAGGAGAAACTATTATTGAGATGATTAGCGCAGTAAACGCATTCAAAAGTAAATTGCAACTTATGATAGATCAACTGAAAAGAAAGGATCTGAAACATTTTCCGTCTTTGAATGCAAGGATTCCTCAGTTGAATTATGATACGTATAAAGCTGAATTATCAAATATTTTGGGACAATTCGAAATGCGTTTTTATGATTGCAGTAAATTGGAAAATATAGCATCATTTATGAGTTATCCTTTTTCATGTAAAAACATTGAGGAATTAGCTACTGAAATAGCAAGTCAGTTTAATATGAACTCATGTTCTGTTGAAAATGAGTTGGTGCAGATTATATCAGATATACATCTCAAAGCTACAGCATCTGATACCAATTTCTGGTGTTTTATATCTGAAGATAAATATCTGAATGTAAGGCAAATCGCCCTTCAACTGACGGCATTTTTGGGTCAACTTACTTGTGCGAGTCTGCATTTTCTGAAATGAAGATAATTAAGTCAAAATATCGCAATCGACTAACTGACGATCATATGTCATCATGCTTGCGATTAGCACTCAGTGGTTACGTACCATCTTATGAAAAGTATGCTGAGGACATGCAGTGCCACGCTTCAACATCCAAAGCCACTCCTTAGTTAAGTTTAACACCATATGTAACTCTTTTGTTTTGTAACAACCAATAAACTCGCAATTTTGAATAACTATGAATTTTTTCATTGATATTGTAGAGAAGAACCTAACTAAACCTAACCCAAACCTTGACTAAAATAATGTACCTATATTGTGCAGAAAGCTAATAATATGCTACGGTACGCCCTACCTAGGTAGGTAAGGTGTATCGTGTATGTACGACAACCCTGCATCACACACACTTGCAGTCTCTCAGAGTCGATCGTAAGTAGTCTAAAAATATTGAGGTAGATCGCCAGGAGTTCAAGTTTAAGCACCCCTGTTCTACTCGAAGTGTTCCATTTCTAAGTCAGCCACCAACAGGCTCAATATAGGTCAATTTCACTCACTTAGCTTACCGATTTTGTGCAAAATATTTCTAATAAGAATATTTAGATAAATATCCCTAAAAATAATGCATACCCTAAAGACATATTTGTTAATTTGTTTCAGCTTCATGAAAAATAATGAAGTTTTTGAGAGAGGTTTCTCTTCGAAGCTGGGCCAATTTTCGTTATCACTGCTGCTGAACTTCTGAAGTCTATCAAATCCTTAACATGTTTCTCTGTAATCCAAACATGGATTCACTCTTTCTTCACTATTTTTTGAGTAATATAGTGTGGAGGTGAAATTATTCAATAGTCAATAGTTCTTAAAACTTTACCAGTTAGTTTACAGAGAATTTTGTAAACCGTAGATACGAGGGGTTACCGCAGACGACTGGAGTGGTTTCTTCGCCTCTTTGGCTAGAAGTAGAGGTAAGTCATTGCCAGTTTACCTTATATCCCTCATCTCACTTGAAAAGTGGTGTGAGAACTTCAGTTCCTGTTATCAGGTTTCAGTAGATCATGCATCTTCGACCTTTATCTTCCTTATATAGTATCTTTTACGCTGGATTAATTATTGTCCTTCCATCAAACCTAAATGCTATACCCCTTTTAAAGTTGTTACTCATGGAAACATAATGGCTCACCATTATTTGGTTGAGTTGGGGAGAGGGGGATCCTCTTGCTGTCATCACCTTCCCCACGAGTTTGTTCATTGTGTTAACATTAGCAGTTGGCTGAACCCATCCTGGCCAAAATTGAGGGAGTGATTTGGGATTTTTCAAGTAACTGAAAGCAACCCTAAGATATGAGCGTTTTACTAGAATGAAATAAAAATGGTTCGGTTCTTTAAAATGATAATTTCTTGAAATTATTATAAAAACTTCATTCAATTCATCTTAAAAAACAATTATTTCTGAATAAAACCACTTTTTTTTCCTCCTAGCATTTTGTTTTCTCCAACAGCAGATGTTGGACCCCAAAAAAGTCCATGTGGAAAGATTATGTGTCGATTGAAATGATCAAGACACAGTCATAAATGTGGCATGCACAGTAAACGGTGCTGCAAGTGATCCAAGGAAGCCAAGGAAAATTGAAGGTTTCCCTAAATTCTGCGATGACAGCACCTGAGCCGCAAAATATTCAAAATGAATTACTTATCTTGTAATTTAAATCAACACTGCAAACATTTATTCAACAGAGAAGAATTCATCTCTTAAAGAGACAGGGATAAAGGCTCACAATGAATTGGAGGTAAAAATTTTAAAATTCTTCCTGCGACACGTACATTATTATTATTATCAAGGTGGCAAGAAAGCACCAACAGAATCCTTCTAAAGTCTGTGGAGAGGCAAACATTGTTATTTTTTAACTCATTTATGGCTGACACACACACATTCTTCGAAACGTTCAAGTCAGGAAGTAATGTGCAGTATTAATCAGTGACGTGCCACTGATTAATACTATCTACAATAAAGAGATATTGTGACCATCAATAGAACTATAATTACAATACAATTTGAACCATCCCTCATATAACCAAATACGATTGGTTTTCACCGTGTTCTGAATTTGATTTCATGAGACCAATACTTATAAAAAACACGGCCCTTGAGCGGAAATCGGGAAAAGCTTGTTTATTGCACAATATAGCAGCACCGTCATTGCGATAAATGTAAGATGATTTTTTTTTTATGACTGAACTTGCACTATTTGTATTTCTAAGGAAAATAACATGTATTTGATCGGTGTGATTGGCAATGAGAGGAGGTGAGGCGGCCGACGTATCGAACGGACAGAGACCTGGCACTATCAAGTACAGCGGCAAGGAGGCCGGGATCGATGTCGCCCTACTTCTCAACTTATCATTTCACCTTGCTGTGTTTTCAATAGCAATCTAAAAATTAAAAAAAGTTATGTACATGGAGTGCACAATATAGAGCAGGCATGGGCAACCTTTGACATGTTGCGGTCCAAACTTTAGTGTGCAAATACGTTCGCGAGCGCGTTTAAAAGCAGTGCATTTTAAAGTAGTGTTCATAATTTTTAACGATAGATATCAGACATGAAGTTATTTTACACTTAATAATAATACAATTTATTGAAATAACAAAATGAAATTAAAGAAATACGTACAACATTATAATTAAATCGTAAAATTTAGAATTATTACTGACAACGAAGGTTAAATAGGGACGCCGAAATCAATGAGACACTTTAGCTTGAATTTGGGAAAGCAACCCATCGATGAATGGATCAATTCCAAGGACACAAAGAAGAAAAGAATGGTCCAAACTATGGTCAGTCAGCCATTTACGATGTTTTGATTTATTAACTTTCATCATTGAAAAGGACTGTTCGCATTTATAACTACTGCCAAAAGCACAAATCTCTCCACCTCTTCCTCATTTGGAGTAAGTAGTATATTTGTTTAATTGGGTTTTTCAAAATATCTCGCGGGCCGGTGGTTGCCCACATATGATATAGGGGAACTTTTGTTATACCTTTAGCCGACCCTTAGACTTAAAGGGAAAAGAACTGCTCCATCTAAAGTGTTGGTATATCTTTAATAATATTGGTAGTTTACTGGTTAAGCTATAACGATTTGCATTGTAAAACGGTCTTTGCCCCGCTTAAATCAATAATTGCATTATAGTAAGAAGCCTATGGAAGCAGGAATTAAATTTCTAGCTGTACACGGGAGTGTGCATATTTATTATGTATTTGTGTATGGGGTTTGTTGCCCATGTTCAGCACACCCATGTTACCTCACTATTTTAGAATTTCTTAAAATTTTGTATAATGGTTGTAGGTACTGAGTATAAGAAAAGTATCGAATTTAATTTTTTACCTTAAACGGTTTCTGAAATACGGCTTCGTAAACTTTTGAAAACTCTCTCAAAAAAGCCTGACAAGCTTTTTTGAAATCGCTCAAGAATCTGTTCTATTAGAGCTAGGTAGGTGTGAGGTGTCATTATACTCTGTTACAGACTATAGGGTATAATAAAAAGATGTTTTGAAAAATCAATATCAAAATTTGAGTGTCTCGACAAATTTTCAAAACATCCCGACATCTAATATGTACTTATATAAAGTATAGGTCAAAATTTGATACTGGGAATGCAATGCGTTTATAGGTGAATATAATTTTAAATATGGACAGTTTCACAAAATGGGCAGCTTTTATGTAGTATTTTACGTGATACAAATAAGTATTTGATCTAATTACTAAATAAAAATGACACTTGTTGCTTGACATTGCCTGTGGGCCTCTGATAAGGTCAATAATGTCAGTTTTAATGTGATACTCGAATGTTTGGAGCACAATACTCCATCAGTTTACAGCTTTAAAGAGCTTAGTCTACTTGTGTAGATAACGTAAGATGGATTCGGGTTATATTTATAGGCCATATGTATGTATATATGTATGATTTGACTCTCACACCCATGGTCCCTTTCCATTAGCCGCAGCTGAGAAATACCATTCTAACTCGACATCAAAATCCGCTAGAACTAGCAAAAGTTAAAGAATCTTTTTTTTTTCGTTTTGGTACCGGGCAGCACACCCACTCGAGATATAACAAATGTTCTTCAGTACTTCCTAGAAATATTGTGTTAAAAACTCAATAACTTTCTTTTGATAGTGTGATAAACTACCACGTTGAGGAATCGTTTGCTATAAAATTATTTCCACGCAAATTACTTGCTTCATACATTGTTAGATGACAAAAAGGTTTATAGTTGCTCTAAGTAACGAAGTAAGCAGTTTTTGTTATGAGCCTTTTTTTGGCGAAAAACGAATAGGAAATTAAATATGTTTCGTTCTAGCCAATACAACCCACACTCCTGTTCCATTCCTACTAAAGAATATTAGCCAAAAAATTAATTTACCGATGTTACAATTTTATATATATATATATCTTTAATGGCTGAAATTGGATTAGTAGAAGGGAAGGTTTCGAGGAAGGGAAATTCAAAAATGAGATTGGTTTTGAAAATTCGAGTAATTGATGCACTACAATTGTTTTGTATACATTTTATCGTAAGAAAATAAATGAACAATCCATGTTCTAGAAGACTCAATTATTATTTGAGTGACAGCACACTCCATATTTAATCATTTCACTAAAGGTTTTGTTCGTTAGTAATCTAAAACTTCCGTCACGCAGGGGCTGCGTAAACTAAGCAGATTCCCACGTGTTTTACAATATAGAAATCTGCCTAATAACAACAGTAGCAGTAAGGAATCACTAAACCTATTCACGAGAGACGAACCGTTACGGAAACGGCCGCCCTAGCTCTCGGCGGAAATCCCGAACATAGACGACTCCTGCTGACTACACACACACAAGACAAATGCAAATATCTCAGTTAACATTCAAGATACAGAATAAATGTGCAAAACAATGTTTATAGTAAATTTAATTTGCAATAAGATTGGTTCTATACAATTTTTCGATCCGACGCATAATAACGGAGATATTTTGAATTTTCAAAAATCCCCCCTCTAAACCCCCCTCCCACTGGTCCGATTTCAGCCATTAACGAACTTGATCTTTCTTGAAACGAGTAAATATAAAGTTTGGTAACGATGAAACAAAAATTGCGACCGCCTGAGCGTTAACAGACAAATATATATATATATATATATATATATATATATATATATATATATATATATATATATATATATAATTTTGAACGGACCTCATTTTTGTCCTCTCCTGGGTAGGATCGATGGACGTTTGAAGAAATTTTTCGAAAATCGCGTCATGAGTACTCAATAACTGATTTCCCTTGATGGAAATCTGCTAATAATACCAGTTGGTAAAGATGGAGGAAAATACAAAATGTTTATTCCCGTTAGAATGCGCCAGATAGAAAAATACTATATAAACACAATTATTGAAAAATTAATGTAATACAATTTATGTTGTATTTTTTCCCCCCAACACGCATATTATTTGAATTATTTTATTCTAGTCTTCAGTTAACGTACATTTTTCTACAAGTTGATTTTCACTTAAAACAGGGATCAATTAACGGGTTAGAATTTTGAAGTTTTGAGCACGTGTTGAGTTTTAGTTCGTTGAATTAAGCGCCTGATACGGAACTCTCAAAATAAAAATTATAAGTAGTTATTAGTATATAACGTATTGTATGTAATGTCCGTTCAAAATAATCTTCGAATCACAAACCATAAACCCTATTTATTTTTCCTCCTGATTCCGGGAATAAACGTGTGGCCAGACACAGAGGCAATCTGTCTAATTTGAATGGAGATCAAGTGTTAGATTCGTTACGGCCAATTTGAAAAGGAAGGCCTAGATTTAAAATTTCTGGTGAAGGTTAAGTGGTCATAAGATATGTCCTTGTCACAACAGATTGAAGTCTGCAACTCTATTAGAATTTATTATGAACAAAGACCTCAAAATATCGCCTTTTGAAAATATATTCAATCAGATGTATAGGTAAACGTATTTTCTCCTACCTATTAGCAGATTTCCCTTAAAATTCAAAATATCTCCGTTATTACACGTCGGATGGAAAAATTGATAAAATCAATCTTATTGCAAAGGTAACTCTCTATAAATTTTGTTACGTAAATGTTTTCTCTATATTAAATATTAACCGAGATATTTTCATATTTTAGTTTTCGGTTATTTGGAAACCCCCCGCTCCTACTCATGTCATATTAACACGAAGCTGTTATATCATGAACCACTTCTTTCCAAGGTAAAATACGAAATATGGTTTTCATTGAACTATTATTTTGTGAGACACATGCAAATACGTTATGTGATGACGTCATCAATTAAGATTTTTTGTTCATTTCTCGAAAATGTTTATTTGATCTAAACCAAATCGATATATAGCCGTATCAGTCAACATTAAAGATCATATTTGTTATTGGCTGAAATCGGACATGGGATAGTGGTGGTTTAGAGAAGGAGGGAACTAGAAAATTCAAAATGTTGCAGTTATTATGAATCAGATCATAAAATATTATAGAACCAATCTTGTTAAACTTTTTATTTTCTACAATTGTTATTCTATGCAGTTTTTGTGTAACTCAAGTATTAAGCGAGTTATTCGTACTTTCTTGTGTTCTACCTTCCCCCACCACTTCTACTCATCGGCTATGTACATATAAATAGAGAATATGTGGTGAGATGAGATCATTAGTGAGTTATAACAGCATCTGGGAAATCTGCTTATTTTACACAGCCTGACGGACTTCTTTATAATATATAACTATATAAGTTAGTTCATTACGAATTCCATGATCTTGCGAACGGAGAACATGGATAGCGTTTATCGTTTTTGAATAGGCGAAAATAAGACTGTTAATTGGGGAGTCATGTAACAATGCGTGGGAGAAATATAAAAAATACATTTTGAAGAGAGTTATTAAGAAAGAATCGAGTTTCGAAATATTTCATCAAATGTCGATCCAACCCAGGACACTTCAAAAATGATACCTTCAAAACCATCAAAAAAAAAAAATATATATATATATAGTGAATCTAGTGCCAGTTCGCTCTGTCCTAGAAAGAACAGCCACTGTAGACATTGCAGTGAGATCAAAACCCTTCCCCATGTCCTAGGTTCCTGCCAATGGGGTGAGTAGATGCGTAATTCTCGTCATCGTAAAGTCCAGGCTCAAATTGCAAAAAATTTGCCGCCTATTTATCGGAAGACTGGTACCAAATATTTAATCGGTACAGGTGCTTCAATATCTGTCTACCCTACGAAGAAAGTACCATTTTCAAATATATCTAACAACAAACATCATTCTTTAAGTCTGTGATGTATCCTGAAACCAATAAAGTATTTAAAATCAAGCATTTCTTTAAATAGTTCCATTAACTTACCAATTTATATACTAACTATGCTTTGTATACTTATTACATCACGTAGAAAGGAAACCAAAAGAAATTATTTATTCATTATGACGAAGCATCTTGAACTCCGGAATTGGTCAACATAGGTTTGCTAAGCGATTTTGATAAATAAATAATTCGTTTATATATTTGCTACTGATATATGCTACACAATACACGTTTTTTAATTTTTATTTTTATTACTTTACTTCCTATTACAATAACATTTCAAAAGTTCTATAGTTAAAATAAAATCATGTGGGGTTTGTTGTTAGATATGGTTTAATAATACCTGTTTTGCTACTATTTTATTAGTATTCACAATCACAGTCTCCAATTCACTTTTTCATGTCATTTTAGCGATGCTTTACTACTACTAAGCTTTAATACTGGCCTCTCTGCTTTAGAAAACCATAGTGTTGAGGTAGCCAGCAAAATAAACATTAACCACAATAGTTGTAGATCTACGTTTTGTGAGATTGAGAATGTCTAATGAATGCGTTGAGAACTTTAGCTTTCGTAACCCAATTTGAATTTGGACGTATAAAGAATTTTTATTTGTGTTTCCTTTATATGTATAAATTAGTGGACTTTGCAGCATGTCTTTCAAACTCAAACAAAACTGAAGAAAAGTTATTACTAGGGCGCTGGGGGCTGGGTTTATTGTAGAACCAAACCAGTTTTAGGGACCATGAACTGAAAATTTCTAATGCCCAAAAAGAAAATATTCCATAATGTTTTTGGCGTAAAGAGTAAGATTTTTTAAGGATTTACAAATATTTTAAAAACTTTCCTGTTAAACCACTGAGTCAAAGATTATAATTATCTAATGTTTTAAGGTCGAATAGTGTGCCTAAAAAAACTAGTATGCTCCTTGTGATCAATGTGATTGCCAACTCCAAAGGTATGCCTTCATTCCACAAATTATCATCTGCAAACGATTAGGGCTTGCACTTCTTAAAAGTAAAAATTGCACTTTTATAGTATTTACTCTTGAAGAAAAATAACACTACTTTAATAAATAATTTTAAATATTTATACATGCATGCGTATACCAGATATTAGCACACAAACTTTGCAAGATTATTTTATGTACAATTTCCAACAAAATGAAACAATATTTTTACTTCTTGGAAAAAAAAATTTTTATTGCATCTCTATTTTAAAATTGCTTTATTGCAGAAAAAAAAAACGCTCCATTTCATATGCTTCGAATCTATGTCATTTACTCTTTGATCCACTGATCCCTTTTTACCCCTATCTACTCCTTCACACTGCAATTAGTGTCAACAAAACCTGTATTATTAAACTATATCTAAAAACAAACCCCGCATGAGTTTATTTCAATTATAGAACTTTTGAAATATTAAAGTGATATGAAGTTAAAATAATATAAATTAAAATTAATGCAAAATATAAAATGAATGCAATGCATCTTGTATAAAACGTGTATCGTACCGATTCAGTAGCAAATGTATTAAAGAATTATTTATTTATCAAAATCGCTTAGCAACCTATGTTCACCAATTCCGGAGTTCAGGATACTTCGTCATAGTGAATAAATAATTTCTCTTGGTTTGCTTTCTACAGTCTTACATGGCGTAATAAGCATACATATCATAGTTAGTGCATAAGATGGAAGTTTTATGGAACAATTTAAAAAAATGTTTGATCTAAAATTCTTTATTGGTTTCTGTATACATCACAGATGTGAAGAATGATGTTTGTTGTTAGATATATTTGAAGTTGGTTATATTTTCGTAATATTTAAATACACACACACACACACACACACACACACACACACACACACACATATACATACACTTCAAAAAGTTATTAAAAATCACGTCATGAGTACAGCAGACATAAATGATTTCATTTGTTGTTGTTGAAGAGTATAGAATGTACAAAGATGTCACGTGTGTGAGGACGCATGCATGCGTGTTTGTGGGTGTGTGAGCTTGTGCGTATGTGTGAGTGAGTGTGTATGTGTCTCTGTGTGTGTGTGTGTGTGTGTGTGGTGTTTGTGTCACATGGAGATGTGTTATTTGACGCAATAAGGACGTTTCTGCTATCTCAGACTGAAACCAATTGAAAGCATGCTTCTCAGAAGGCAGCACCGAGGTCATGTATTTTACTTCTACTAGTAAAGCGAAAAGACAGCTAGCATGAAGCCTTATTGATTATGTAAATAACTGTATTCTGAATCTAGGAATACATTATTTGTATTTTTCTACTTTCAGCCTTCAGCAAAGCTCTACCTCTGCTCAGATTACTTTCACATTATGCCACTACTTAACATCTCAGCATGAGTTCCAAGTATTGTTAACGTAGACAAATTATAAAGGGTAAACTATAGATAAAAATGGTCAAGCCCTTGCTAGGCGGGCTACTTATAATTAAAAAAATTACTGCACCACTGATAAGCACATAATTCAAAACGAAAGTACTTCTTTCCATCGCTGCATTACAAAAGACTTCGGTAAACAGAGGCTTCATACGCTGATAGGCCACGGAAGGAATTAAAAAGGACTGTCTTAATTATACTTTAAATTTCTGCCTTTCTTAGAAACCTGTGAAAATAAGACATATTAAAACTGGAAACATATTTAGCGATACAATAGCTTAATATGGAAATTGCATGAGTAGGAGTGTGAGTTGGTTCCAGGCTGCAAAGAAAAAAAACCGTCAAGCAGGTGCTGCGTAAACTAAGCAGATTTCCCGCGCACTCAATTATGGTAAGCTGGTGATCTATTCTCGCCATCTATTCTCTATTTCTCCCGCTGTAAGACGTCTATGTAAACAGGAATTACAATGCTAGTTAGCCTTTTGGACATGGTTAGTAACTGGTAAACGGTTTTATTTAGCTTCACCATTTTATTTGCTTATTTTATTTATTTGTTTGAATCAAATTTAGTAATTGAAATTGACTAATTAAAACTAATTGACCACTTTCCGGTCAACCGATTGATCTGATACATCTTTAGTTCTGATGACGATATTATTTAATATATTCAGTATCTTTGAAAATTCAAGATGGCCGCATGTCCAAAAATGGAGGGCTTACTTTTTTTTTCACATTGCACTCAATAATATGAGTATGACATTGAAAGGGTTTAGGTAGTAAAAAAGAGTACACTGCGAAAAAAAAATGCAAATTCAATACGGCCCGTAAAAAGATGGTGGATTATATGTTTTTTCTCCACAAATCGCTCAGTAAGGGTTTCAAATGAATGGTTTGACTAGTAGAATACTGTACACTAAACAAATTCAAATCTTAGATGCCCGCCCGCAAAACATGCCAGATTTCATTCACATTACTCAGTATTTCAAAAACTCCGTTTATTATGAGATGAATCGAAAAAAACTGAGTACCACCAATTTTGTTACAAGTTTCACACACCTCATGATTTATTTATTGTATGATCAATACCCTACACTGATAAGGAGAGGGGTGGGATGACTGGAACATAGGATTGTTTTTTTTAGCTTTTAGTAGATTTTTTTTCTTATTTTTTTATCTGTATTATTTTAATAACTTAATTTTTTTAAGTTTTTTATTTATAGTTAGCTAGTTGTGCAAAAGAAATATTAAGTCTGTCATCAAATACTCCTAACAGCATGTTTCATACATGAAGAAAAGTTTAGAGGTTTGGGATTATATATAGCATATTTGGAGGTTTTCATGGACTCATTTAATGTGTGCGTGGCCCTTATGAAATAAATTAATCCAAATGTACTTCAAACAAGACATATCAATACAGAGATATCTGACTGCTTGAAAGTCCTCAATTTTCCAAAAAAGGGAGAAGGAAAATATCCTCGCCAGAAACTTGTGACAAGAAATAAATCCTCTATAAATCCATTACGGATTAGTGCTCTTTACCAGTTAAAGGAGAAGGCGTTGAATTGTTCAATGACAGGCAACCCAGTAATTCATGGAATTCTGATGAAAAATGGGGTGTCTTCATTAGAATTGACAACAGCGCTGAAGAAGACGTGAATTTAGTACTAGTTTGCTCTGTCGCCGAAACGAATATAGGAAAGACCCACTTTAGACGTTGCAGTGAGACCCTTCCCATTAAATACCCTATAGCCTAGGTTTTGCCAATGGGTGAGCAGATGAGAACTCACACCATCATAAGGTCCAGATTCAAATTAATCAACTTTTAAAATAGTTCGTCACGCAGAAGCTGTGTAAACAAAGCAGATTCTCCACGTGCTGGTATGACAGACACATTTTTGATAATCTCCACATATTCTGATTGAACCATAAAATACGAATTCCTCGAATTACGAAAAAATGAATAGAACAACAATTGGAGGACATCAATATTTTAACAAGATTGGTTCTATAACATTTTTTTTTATAACATCTCATAATAACGGAGATATTTTGAACTTTCGGGTTCCCCTCCTCTGTACCCACCCCTTCTGTTCCTGGTGTGATTTCTGCCAATAACAAAATATGACATTTAAGTGTTTACTGAAACAATTAAATGTCGAGTATGATTTAGATCAAATGAACACTTTCGAGACAAAAAAAAGTAAAATCGTAATTAATGACGTCGCCGCACAACGAATTTCCATGTATCTCATCTAATAAAGGTCTCATGAAAAACAATATTTTGTATTTAAGCCAACCATGAGAAGGAGTGAGAGTTTACTGAAGTTGAGAACTAAAAATATCCAAATGTCTGGGTTAATATTCATATTATAGAAAGCACTTACATTACAATGTTTATAGACTATTACATTTACAGGTTCTATCTATCTATTATCTATAGACAGAAAAATTATATATCTATAATTTTCTATCCGATGTATAAAAACGGACACATTTGGATTTTTCTAAATTCCTCGCCCTCTAAACCGTTTCAGCCTTTAATGAACTTGATCTTTAGTTTTGCTCACATATAAAGGTAAGATAAACAAAAAATTGCGTCCGCTAGAGCGGTAACAGACTAACACGTAGATAGATAGATATGTCTGCTGGGCCTCGGTATGCCGTCTGATTATTGCAGGTCACCTCTTTCTATTCATCCTAATCTGGGTGCTTCTTTGTGCTGCTATTGAGGTTTTTCTTATGATGTTATTTTAGAAAAATGACTTCAAATATTCTTCGATCCTACCTAGGAGATGACGAAAATGAGGTCCGTTTGAAATTATATATATATATATATATATATATATATATATATATATTATATATATAAATACGAGTATATATATTTATTTATATACGCTTGTCTGTTACCACTCTAGCAGTCCCAATATTTGCTTAATCGTTCCCAATATACTAATATAATATATAATACAAATATATATTTGTCTTTTAACGCTCAAGCGGTCGCAATTTTTGTTTGATCGTTACCAAACTTCATATTTAATCGTTTTATGTAAAAAGAAAGATCAAGTTCGTTAATCGCTGAATTCGGACGGGGGAGGGAGTTTAGAGGGACGGAAATTTGAAAATTCAAAATATCTTCTTTATTATGCGTCGGATCAAAATATTATCGAGAATCAATCGTATTGCAAATTAAATTTACCATAAATATTTGTATATAGATTTATTCTATATATTCAATATTAAACGAAATATTTGGATTTTTTTTAGGTCTGACACTGTCTTCGCACGTTATGAATTAGCCAACATCTAACCGGAACCTCCTTAGTTCTAGCAGAAATACAAATATTCTGCTCATATCTTTTGTAGATGAGATATATGCAAATACGGTTTTAATGACCCCCTCCTCCTCCCGTCTTGAGTTCTTAGATTACTAAAAAGCGAGCGTGCGTAGTTCTACCTTCTTTATACCAAGATATTGTAGATACTGTCCTGTTGACTTGGGTATAACTCCACATGATCCAAACAGTAGCTTTGGATAGTAAAATGTCGTATATTATATTTTTCTTTAAAATATAATAAACAGGGGGCGTAAATTCCTATTTGTTCTACTTTTACATTTCCTGTTTATCCTTTTGCTTCCTGTTTTTTTTTCTCCTGTTTTCCACGCAGAGTATCCCTCTAACACGTGGGAATTTATTTACATGTTGTTGTGCTCCATCCATTGGATACTACACACATTCAGCATTACATATATTTTCTTATATAATAATTGTAAACATTATAGAACAATAAATTAATTAAATAAAGATAAAAATAAAGTAAAAAAAAAGAAATAAAAATAAAAACATATGTAACATTACATTACATAACATTACATATGTGTACAACAATAGGTGTTAATATCTACAAAATGGTGTCCAAATCTTGAATAAAATGCATTAAATCCCTTGTTGAATTTGAGTAGAAGTTTCGGTTTGTCCGTCGGCCAAGTTCCGTTTTGTAAGGTAAATGTACTTGATGAGTTTTGTTCTTGGTCCCGTCAAGTAATGTACAGTCATATAAGAGGTGGTCATATGTCTGTTCAGTCTCATCGTCACATTTACATGTATTTGTGTTTGTTAGTTTTTAAATTTGTACAAGTAACTCTTCGTAGGTCCATGTCCTGATATATTATTATTATTATTTATTAACGTCCACTTTTTGCAACTTAGGCTATGTCGTGATATATAAATTGTATTTGTTTAGTATTGCTAAGTATTATTATTTGTCTCTGGTATCTAGTTGGTATGTACTTAAGTAATTGTCGTCCTTTACGAGTTTTTGTCCATCTTTCGTCCATTTTTTATAAGATTCGTCTATCAAAATAGTTTTAATGGTTTTGTTTAGTCAGTTTAGAGTATGTAATAGGTATTGTTTCGTCTCTTGAAGCTGTATTTGCAAGTTGGTCTGCTGTGTCATTTCCTAAAATTACCGGAGTGTCCCTTTATCCATGTTGTTGCCACTATTACATTCTTCCGTCTACATAGTGTGATTATTCTTCTGATCTGTTCTGTCTGTTCGTTATGGTTTTCGTTATTGTAAATGCGTTCTATGTTAATTTTGCTGTCCGTATAGATTATATTAGTCTCTCTGTCACTTGAAATGTCGTGCAGTGTTTTGAGTGTCTCAGTAATTGCTAGGTTTTCTGCATCGTTGTTTGTACATAGTGACGATAGTGTGTATTGTCCTATCTCTATAATATTGCTGTCTTTTAAAATGATGTATGCACACCCAACGCCATCCTTGTTTTTACTTCCGTCAGTGTATATATGATATGTCCACGTTATGTCTAAGTTGTCTAATGGTCTAATGTAGTCCTTTGGGTGTAACCAAAGGCAGGATGGACACAGGATGAACTGACCACAGTCCCCCACCCCCGGGTGCAATAGTGCTCTTCAATCTACTGAGGAAAACTTATTGCAATTCCACCCATTACCCCATCACTCACTACGTAATACTCTTGAGTATTAATCCCTCGAGCCTCTCTAACCGAAAATAAAATAAAAACATTTAAATATAGTTAAGGCACCCAGAGTTACTCGGGATATCTTTATAATGAAGGCATTTAAGAAAGGCTTCACAATTTAAACTATTTTTTATGTTTCATGCCTTATGTAACTTTCTTCTCAAAACATCAAGGATCATGTAATTCATAATCGCAGATAGTATTCTGTATTCTAAACCATGTAAGAATAAAAGTTTCTCTCCCGTACAAGCCATCCAAAGTACAACGAGCAACTATTTTATGTTATGTACATAATAAAACACTATTGAAAATACTCTTTTGTATGCCTAAAAGTAAACTCTATATTCGTAATGGTACATATTGTGTTCAGTAAAGTTCAACATATTAACGGAACGCGGGTTAACAAATACCAGAAATTACTGAGTAGGTATACCTCACATATCTGATAATAACGCTACATAACTGAATGTATAAGCATGGAATCACGATCATCATGTAAGGAAGAACCAATGTGAGGTCGCCTGGGTTTGGGCAGAATTAATAATAAATAGATCTGTGCATTCACTACTAACCAAACTTAGACTTTACGCTATAATAATATTCTCAGTGAAGAACAGGATTGGAAGTATTAAGGGAGGCCAGAAATGAAAACTCGCAATATTTCGTTTCCTACTGGTTTTCGGCAAACATGCAGAAAACAGAAAATGTTTATTTTGTTATTTAAAGTAACTTTTAGCGGATTCCCCTTAAGTGCCTATTCTTTTGTGCTTGGGACCACCTTAGGAAATAGAAAATGTTGATATTACGTAGTTTGCAATAAAATAAATATGCTATTCACTATAATGATATTTGTGACCCTTAATACTGAAAAGTAAACGGTTAATGTTTAGTCTTATAGACTTAGCAATTGTATATCGATTGTCCGTGTTCGCAGAAAGTTGTAAAATTTAATTAGTTTAACTACACAAACACAAAGCCTTGCAATGTATAACATGCGTTCTCATTATTCAGTTATTCATATTTCCCGAGAAAAAGGTACTAACGTACGTAATGGTACTTAATAATGATGATGAATACTATCCATGATTATGACTTATTTTTCCCATGATATTTTGAACAGTGCATTCGGATTGATCAGGAATTTTTGTTTTTTTTTTTACCATCAAGACAAAACCAAATCTATAGGTATTCGGCCCTGCTTGGGATATCCTTAGATAAACATATTTGATGTGAAAGGTTTCAATATTTTTATGGCACCCATGTCCTGTGTAACTATCTTTTTTCAAAGCATGTATCATATAATTCATAATCATGGATAGTATTTTGCACAAGTAAGAATTATAGGTTCTTTCCGGGAAAGTGGTTTAAGACCAATAATTACAGCTGTTTTATATATATATATTTATATATATATATATATATATATATATATAGAGAATCAACACTATTAAAAAATATTTTTGGATTTCTGAAGAGTAAACTTTATATGCATTATGGTACACAGTATGTTGAGTAAAGTAGTAGAAATTACTTGTACACCTCCCATCACTTTCACTTCTTCTCTGATGAACTGCGTTCACACTTTTAAATTATTTATTTATATGAATTAAAACAAATCACGTTTCTCAGAATAACTCCGCTTTACAAAAGTATAAGCGTCAAATCACAATTGTTGACTATAACAATTTTTCTATGCACGTTACTTGCTTCATAATTATACGGCAAAAATGTGTATAACAAAAACTACTCTAAATATCAAAGTATGCCATTTTTATTATGTGCATTTTGAGGAAAACGAATAGAAAATACAATTTTACGCTTATTTGTTCCTGGCCACCATTACAACTCTCACTCTAAATGCTTACAATCTAATATATAGCTTACAATCTATTAAACGTTTGTGCTTACTAAGATTCTGAGTTTGTGTGTTAAATTGTGCTCTTTTTAAAATTGTAGACCCATTCTACACTGATCAGTGTATATCTTGTATATACTTCGTTTTACGACAAAATTGCAAATAACAAAAGCTACTTTAAACAGATACTGAGTTCTGTTAAGTTCGGCTCAGTCGTTAGTGCCCAATTCAAATTGACTCCCCCGCTATAGTTTTTAACGTATATCTCTTTTATACTTTGTTGTACGATGAAAGTCTATATAACAAAAGCTACTCTAAATAAAAAATACAACAAGTTTTGTTATGTGAACGTTTACTGAAAAAAAATGACAATTGAAACGAAAAAAGTAGAAATTTTCATTTCAGGCCTCCTCTATAACCCCCACTCCTATTCGTCTCTGAGAATTTTAGTTGGTTTAGTAGTAATATACGTACAAGTTTCATAAAATTCAATTCAGTAGTTTAGGATTAGACGCCGTATCCAAAAATAATTGATATCGTTTCAATTCTATGTGAAACGAAAAGGAATCGTAAAATTTCGGGGGAAAACTCGAGTACAGGCAGAGATGAAAATTATATATATATATATATATATGTGTGTGTGTGTGTGTGTGTGTGTGTAATTGTAACCTCTGTCTGTACATTAATTTATTTCTAGAAATTTCAGGAGACTTTTTTCGTTTCACAAGCCATAGACATGAAATCTGTAATTTGTAGCCGGTAACAAACAGACACCAAACTGTTACGTTTTCACGCATAAACGGCTGAACCGAATTTTATGAACTTGGAATGCGTATTACTACTAGCCCAACCAACGTAGACTTTAGGCTATATTAATACTCTCTACGAAAGACTAACGGGTGTGGGGATTATAAGGAAGGTCTTAAATTGAAAATATTTTTCTTTTCGTATTGTGTTTCTGCATACATGCAGAAATTGTTTATTTTGTTATTTTAGAGTAACATTTGTTTTATACACTTTTGTCATCTAGGAAGGTGAGGAGGGATACTTCCTCTGTCCTATCAGTCCTGGCGGTTTCTGGGGACCTATGTTTACATGTAATTTGATGCTTATACTTGTAGCAATGTAGTGTTATTCTCAGGAATGTGAATTTGTTTAATTCATAAATTAATAATTTAAAAGGATGGACGCTGGACAGGTGCACCAATTTATTTCTGGCAATTTATTAATTTCTGCTCCGTTAATGTATATGATATACTTTACTGAACACACTATGTACCAATATGAATATACAGTTTACAATCGAGACTAATAAAATTAAAATTTACGATTATTTAAAGAGAGTTTAATAGCGGTTATATATAGATGGCTGTTTTATATCTTTTGTTTGCCTTTAATGCAATTAATTCTCTCAATTTTCAATAAAATAACGTTTTGGGACTTTTACTAATCTATTTCATTTTTTATTGTTGTGTATAACATATGATATGAAGTCTTAAGTCTATGCTTAAAAATCATACATTAAAAAGGCTTCTACTACTACCAAAAAGGGTGTTAATATATTAGTAGTCCTGGAAACTAGTTTCCAAAATAAATATAGTTTCAGAGGAAGGCAACTAATGAATAGAATGCTAGAGGAGGAGGAGGTTTAATGCAGGGGAGCGACTCTTTTAAGAGCAACAAGGGCTGCTTCACTTCAATTGCACCCCCGAGGATAAGATGAGGGTCTCTCGTGAGTTTCACTGAAGCTGCGTTTACGAGGGGTACGCAAGTGACGTAATCAACTCCTATCGATTCCCGCCTACTATTATGCGAAAACATAACAATGGTTTTTCTTCTTCATTTGATGAACGTTTAGCTTCATTCAATTTTTTTATTCTAAAGGAGTTTCCAAAAATTATAATGATTTAAATATTCAAAGATACACACAGGGATATTCAATTTGATTGAAAATAAGCTTCAACTAACAGAGTGGAGGAACTAAAAAGTGACTAAATTGCCCCATCAGGTAAAGCCATAAAAATGCCCTCTATTAGGGATATAAACAGTGACTGTAATTTCAAATTTCATTCGTGTGAACGAAAGAGGACTCCTTCAACTCCCATTTAATTTCTCATAAAATATTTCACAAAAAAAATTAATTCCTCAACAAATTTAATTTGGAAACCATTCAAAAATTATAAATATATTAATGTACAGTTCACGTTACTCATATTCAATTTAGGGTTGGATTTAAAAAAAATATTAATATAGATAATTAATTTGTTTCTAAACAAATATATAATGCTACGTTCCACATAACCAATGGCAAGGGAATCCGGTCAGTACATTTCTGATTAATAAATAAATGACGCAGAATAATTTATAAGAAACGAGAAATTAAGATTTTATAAGAAAACCAGCTAAGGCATCAACCAGAAAGGAAGGTCCCACCAAAAACCAGAAGGTCATAGCGAAGCTGCCCATGAAGTGTGGATATTACTCGAGGCCAAGAACTCTTTATTATATACACATACATATATACATACATACATACACACACATACATATATATATATTTATTTATTTATTTATTTATTTATATATAATTTTGGCCAGACCTCATTTTTGTGATCTCCTAGATAGGATCGATGGAAATTTGATGAAATATTTCAATAACCGCGTCATGAGCACAATTTCAATAGGGGTGCCTGGGATATCAGATAAGTAGTAGAAGTCTTTTTAAGGCTGCAAATTAAAAAAGTCCGTCACGCAGGGGCTGCGTAAACTAAGCAGATTTCCCATGTGAAGTTTTACAAAAGAGAAATCTGCATACTGGTAACAATACCACCGTGATTAAATACGAACGGTAATGAGAAATCTTTCAGTTAATTAAAATAAATTCCCAACTGAAACGGCTTCTGAATTGTAAGAATAATTTATATTTTAATAACTCAAATTTTAGTAGTCAAGAACTAAAGAAGGGGGGGGGGCGGATGAACAGAACGTATTTGCATAAATCTCACAAAGTAACGAAGGTAAGGTAAGGTTAGAAACGACAGGTAAGGTTAGAAGAGGCTTCCACCTGAGCCGAGTAGTTAGGGAAACGGCCGACCTAATCCGAACTATACCCGACCACAGACTTCATAGAAATTCAAATATCTCGGTTAATATTCAAGATAGAGAATAAATGTATATAACAATATTTATAGTAAATTTCATTTGCAATAATATTGTTTCTATACAATTTTTCGATCCGATGCATAATAACGGAGATATTTTGAATTTTCGAAAATCCCCCCATTAGACCTATTTCAGCCATTAACGAACTTGATCTGTCTTTTTACATACAACGGTTAAATATCGAGTTTCGTAACTATCAAACAAAAATTGCGACCGCTAGAGCGTTAACAGACAAATATATATATATATATATATATATATATATATATATATATATATATATAATTTTGAACGGACCTCATTTTCGTCATCTCCTGGGTAGGATCGATGGGCATTTGAAGAAATTTTTCGAAAATCGCGTCATGAGTACGACCTCAATAGCTGATTCCCCTTAAGGGAAATCTGGTAAAATATAATATTTTTGATTATATCAACCAGCTATTGAGTGGACCTCGTGTCAAGGCTTTAGAGAAATTTCTGTCGAAGACTTGTGTCAATAGAACCTTCCTAAGAGCTTTAATTTAAGAAGTTCATTCAAATTTATATATATATATATATATATATATATATATATATATATATATATAAACACACATACCGCCTAGCGGCCGTATCGTTAATTAGCCCAGGACGTGGGAGGAGGGTATATATGCGGGGTGGGAGTGATGGACAGTTCACTATTTCTTCTCATTATGAGTACAAGTAGGAGTGAGTGTACTGGAGGCTAAAAACCAAGAAATATTTGAGTTCCAGAAAGCATCTATTAAACAGCAAAATAACTACATTTTGTTAATTAATTTGGTGTTTCGAATCAACTCATAAAAACGGAGCTACATGATTATGTATTTTACTCCTCCTTTAAACCCCCATTTCTCTTGGTCCCATTTTGTTCATTATCTTGAGTTTTGCATGAAACTGTGAAATGTGGAGTATGACACTGATGAAAAATAATGGTGTCGTCTATGTATCACAAATATTAAAAGTGCTATGTATTTTTTTGAAAATCCCCTCATTAATGCATCCTTAACAGCTGATTTTGTGTAAGGGAAATCTACTACAAGATAAAATGCGCTTTATATTTATATCAAATGATTATAAAGACAATGTGCGAGTTTTAAAGCTCGTTTATTGCTTATTGTTATTTATTTATTAACGTTCATTTCTTGCTACTGAGGCTAATTGGGACGGGTTATCTAGAGGTTACCACCATTTTCTAGCCAGGGTGAAATTAAGAATTTTATTTAATAAGTTCGTCACTAAATAAAGTCCTACTGCCCAGACGAGAATCGAACTCGCCACTCTAGGTTTTTCATGTGAGATTAAATGCAACGCTTTAACTCTCATAGCTTACCAGAGCACCAAGAATATTAAATTATTTATTTACGTTCGCATTTTGCAACTAAGGCTAATTGGAATGTGTTATCTACTGGTTACCACCCTTTTCCAGCCATAGTGGGACTAAGTATTTTATTTAATGAATTCCGTTAGTAAATAAATTCCTTTGCCCAGGAGGGAATCGAACTCGCCACTCTAAGCTTTCCATTTACTAGCTTAAGTATATGTATTCGCTTCGGCGGTCCTTATACAGGGTGCGCCAGAGAAACTCACTTATTTGAAAGGTCAATAAATACAAAAGTACTTATCCTAGTTATTGTTTTAATTTTTTATTTCTTTTTTTTGTTTGAGAATACAATGTCCCAAGTCTTTTTTCTAGTATTAAAGCTCGTTAGTAGAGGATAAATAAAGTAAACCAAATTGTTAAGCAACAAAACATCTGAATTTCACATGATTTGAGATTTTCTTAGCATAGAATGCATACTTTCATCAACGCGTATCCTTTTTGCCTGCATTTAAGAAGTGCTATGGATAAGACTAGGATGCAAAAATAATCAAATTTAAGGCACAGAAAAGATATTTAGTGTTGCAATCGCTCATCAGAAAATCACATGAGTGGGAGCAGGCGTCTACTGAAGGGCATTAAAAAAAAATTCATGTAGTACAAAATACTTGGGACAACAACTGTAAGAAATAACACGATTACTAAAATTAGATATGAATGATTTTTTGTTTTTTTTTCATGCAAAGTTTAATAACAGATATATTTCCAATTATGTATTAACATATTCGATCTAATCCACATTTAATTGAACATAATTTTAGAACAAGATTTGACTTAAGGTTAATCTGTTAAAATGCATTTTACAGTTTGAACCTCCTACGCATCGATCACTCCCTATATTTTATCAATATTAGACCACCTATGTCATCCAACAGACCAACGTAAACATTTTATTTTCAAAATAAATAAGTTTCAAAAACAATGAAAAATTAAAAAAAATCGTTGACAATTTAATGAACGAAATAACTGAATCGGTTAAAATATTGAGTATTTGATAGTTAAGAGATACATTAATGACAATTTTTAGATTGTGAGAGCTTTTAGTGGACTATTTGTTTAATGTAATTGTAGATATGAAACGATTCATAAATCATGTTATAATGGAGTTAACATTCCAGTGATCATGACATGGCGAGGTTATCGTGCGTGCAGCATAACCATTTCTAACAGATCTTATCAATGCAAAGTATTCAGTGTCTTTTAAGTGGTTTTTACTTGATGAAATATTTTTAACGATCTCTACAATTAGTTTCTAAGTGTTATTAATTGTTATTCTGGAAGATTCTGAGCTTGGATGAGTGTATATATTCGGTAGTAATGCATTATAATGCTGGCAAACTACTCATATCATTCTATTAATTTAATTTATGATCACCGACTGACAAAAAGGCTCTACAGTCTTTTATTGTTAAACTCTTAACTGATTGGTCGATCAAATTGCATATCCAATGCAACGGGGATCCTCCTCTTAGTCATCTAGCTTTCTTAGCGTAGGTATACGTTTTTAGCAGATTATTTGAGGGGAAATCCGCTATGGACTAATAGTGACGGGATATTTTGACAGTTCCTACATGTCTAACGAATGTAATAACAATGAGGTCCATTCAAAGTTTTATGTATATAATTTGTTATAAGGGTCTGTTCTAAGGTTTCAAAAACCACTAAAAGTTGCCTTCAATAATGGGGGAAAAACAAGAATGGAGGAGTAGAATTTAGGGGAGAAAATTAAGTGAAAAACCCCAGATATATACCTATCTCCGTTATTTTGATGAAACCAGTATTATTTATCAAGATATTGGACGATCAAATGAGTTCTGCTTAGTTTTGTTGGAGAAAGTTTGCATGCGTGTTTGAGTGCTACCAAATTATACATAATTTGAGTCCTAATGCTCAGCTTAGAATCACAGGTTCGATTTCACAATTGGCAGTAGGCATTTATTTAGGGAAGGGCTGAAAAAATAAAAGCCTTAGATCCACAATGAATAGAAAATAATGTTAACCTAGAAATAAGGGTCTTAATAACATTTTTTTATGTTTTAAAATAATATTAGCACTCTTGGCTACTAATGCTGCCAAACTTTGGGGTTGACGATTGTTTTTCAGTTTGCCGTTCGTAAACATCTAAGTAAGCTATGACGAACAGTACAGCAATTCAGCTGATACCAAATTTGAAATAATACTTTCTTCTTGCATGTTCCATTTTGTTAGGTATTTTTCAGATGTTAGATAAATGTCCTGACAGTGTTCTCTAAATGAAAAATGTATGAGGCAACAGGTGAATAAATGGAAGTGGAGAGTTAGCATAGTAGTACGGCAGAGGACTTAAATCCTATATGAAAAAATAAAATATAAAATCTCTGAGGAAATCAAAATAAATGAGAGCTAGAGGTAGAGGAAAAATAAAAACAGTGCTGTCGAACAGAATGTTAACTATTACGGTTCATTGAACCGTTTCTCCTAAATCATTCCCTTCATTAGCTAACCTGTAAATCGAAGTATTTGCATATCCATTAAACCTAAAATAAATTTAAAAACGGAACTAATTGTTACTGATTTTTTTTTTGTTTTCTCTTATGAAGGAATAACTCAGCAATCCATAATGTCAATTGCACTGGTGCGGTGAAAAAGAAGAATAAAAGAATCTTACATTTTACCCCTTCTTGAAGCGAGCTCAGATAACCCTTCTTGTTTTTAATCTTCACTTTTACTTTTACACGAAACGGTGAGTTAGGGCTTTTATAATACTATGTAAACATTTTATGTTAAATGCAATATATAAATACAAGTTTGATCGGGCCTTATTCTCAACATCTTTTAGGTAGGATCAATGTAACTGCATTATTACGTTGAATTTTTTTTCAAATTTCTCTGTATGAGTATAACCTCCATAGTTTATTTCTCTTAAGAGAAATATCCTAACATTATGTTTAATTAACCTGCTTATTTAAAAAACCGTTACTAATATTTTAAATACTTAAAATATTAGTAATGGTAAAATATTACTAATATTAAAATATTAGTAATATTTAAATATTTAGAATATTAGTGATTAGAAATTCTCTATAATGGATAAATTTGGGCTATTGAAATACATTAGGTTGCTAAATATACAGGCTGATATTTTCTTGCCAGAAAATATTTAAATATTTAGAATGTTAGTGATAGTTTTTAAATAATTTAATTTATTTAAAAAAACCATTACATTAAATATTTAAATATTTTCTGGCAAGAAAATATCAACCTGTATATTTAGCAACCTAATGTATTTCAATAGCCCAAATTTATCCATTATAGAGAATTTCTCTTTTGGGTGTAACCAATTATGTTTTAGTGATAAAGATAATTAATATTTTCTTGGCTTAGACACCAAAAACGCATTTATTAAAATTGGTTAATCACCAGTCTAATTATAATTTTTCATCAAGTAGGATAAAAAAAAAAAGCCATCTTCATTAAGAAGTGCCATACTTTGTATTTAAAATATATCGTCCATCATTAAAAAATCTCTATTGGTTACAAAGCTAAACAAATTTCTTTTAACTTCTAGTTGTAACCTCATAACTCACAGGTTCGTATATAAGTAAAAAATGGAATTCAATAGGCATTGTTTATGATGCATAAACAACACTGTGTTCCGAAACAATTAATAGAATATTTTTGTACATTATAGGACAATAATAATTAATGTATGGTGTTTCTGTGTAGTTTATAACGTTTATATTACTCTAATCTTCATACAGTTTGAAAGGAAAAATTCAATTTCGACGAGAAAATCAGCTAGTATAAGAATAAATCATGTTTCCCCTCGTCCAGGTTCCACCAAAGCCCAGATCTCCAAGGGACCATACATTATTAGTCCGTTTCTTTAGCTTTCAGCTTTATTTATTTTATGTATTCGTGAATGAACAAGTTTTTTGCCGTGCTCAAATAAACGTATTGTGGTGTAGAAATGGAATACCATCTTCAATAAGCATTAATAAATTTTAAAAAAATATTCAGGTTAAACAATAAAATACAGTCACATAGGGGCTACATAATCTAAGCAGATTTCCCACATGCTGGACTCGCTGCTGACCTGACCACATCTGTCCTATAAGAAAAAACAAATGTCAACAAGACTTTAATAAAAGTTTACATTAGGTTTTCAGGGGCCGGGTGCTCTTACCAAAAAATTCAAGATGGAGAGCGGATTTACTGAGGTCTGAAAACTAAAAAAATGGAATTATCACGCCTGATATTCCAATTAGAGAAAAAAGTACGGAAATTCTTGCTTGCCCTCACCCTTCTGAACCACCCTCGTTCGATTCAAGCCTTCAATGAATCTGGTCTTTAGTTTCACAGAAATCACTTAAAATTTTACTTCCTTGAAAAGTAACAAACGAATACATATTCGTATATACATGTATATATATCACTCAGTACGCGTAAGATCAAAAATATCTGTTACGAAGGGGTTGCGTAAACTAAGCTGACTTCCCGTGTCCCGTGGATATGAGTCTATTCATCTTATCTCATATTTTGTATTTCTAAGTAAAAATTTGATTTGTAGAAATGAGAGTTTACTGAGCTGAAAACAAGAAAGTACTCTTAAAATTTGAATTCTAAAAAATGTATGAAACAATAATTGTATTCCATCAATAGTTTAACTATATTGGTTCTATAACATTTTCTTGTCCGACTCGTAATAACGGTAATATTTTTAATATTTGAAATCCCACTACACCCCCTCTATTCCTGGTCCACTTTCAGCCATTAGCCATATCAAACGGCTAAATATCGAGTATGGTATAGATCAAATAAACATTTTTGAGTCAAGAAAGTGTGCATGTATCTCTCATAGAAATGGACTTTTGTCTTTAATTTTACATAGATCGTAGACATATTAAATTTGGTAACGATGAAACCATTTAGTTGATTTCAATTAAAAGGGGAGGTGCACAACTAGGTGGTATAACAGTCCTAAATATAAAATTTAAATATTCTAAGGCAAATCGGTTTAAATTTGGCAAGATACATACAAACGTGCGTATGAACGAATCAAATTTCCAAACCATGGTAATCATCAGGTATTTTTTATTTATTGTTGTTTGATGTTTTTCTCTCTAACACTTCTCACTAACTATATATTTTTCACTAATCTGTTGAAATACCGCTCTTTCTGGTTTGAGACGTAGTGCCGCGAAGGAAGTGAATATATGCGCCATCTCCTTACTGTAAAAGGGCGTCTGTAATAATTATAAA